>JANAVB010009197.1:3340780-3682600 GCA_029216955.1 Iris pallida
AAAATTATATTACACTTCTCGACTCAAAAAAAATTCTTAGTGTGGGACCGTATAATTATTAACCCCTTGATCTGTAGCATAACCAATAAAGTAGCTGCTTATAATTTAACTTTGGTCTGTCTTCCCATTACACATTCAATGTAAACATTAAAGTCTATAAAGTCAATGGAATCCAATTCTCATCAGACACAAATCGTTCAACTCTATTTCTAGAGAAGTGACCTAATGCTTATGTCATAATGAGGCTAAAAAAATATTGTTAATTTTGCGTTTAGTACCACATGACTTTACTTGCAAGGTTTCATTATAAGATGCAATAGTTTCAACTGAATATAGGTTATCATAAACCTTAAGGGAACCGTTACCAATAATATTTAAATTTAAAGATAGACTAAACTTATTATTTCCAAATGAACAATGATAACCAGACTTGTCCATTAAGGAAACTGAAACAAAATTCCGTCTAAAAGACGGTACAATAAAAGTGTCTATCAAATCCAAATAATAATTGGTTCCTAAAAATAACCTAAAATGTCCTATTGCATCCACTTCTACCGATTTACCGTCACCCACATAGATGTATTTTTTACCATCAATTGGCTTCGGTAGCTCAGACAACCTTGTCTATAAACACTAATGTGGGTAATAGCACCAGAATCTAACCACCACGTATTTTTAGGTACTAAATCTAAATTAACCTCAGAACAAACCAAATTTAGAAATGTATATTTCTTTATATGCTATGCGTGATACTTTGTACATTTTTTTCTTATGTGTCATGTCTTATCTCAAAAGAACAACCATTAGTTTTATATTGTTGTTTCTTTTGATCTGGACCCTTAGCAGCTACTGTATTCATTTCTTTTTTTCCTTTAAAGTTTATCCTATTAAATATGAAAATTAAAATCTTATTGACAGATATTTTAACAACATTAACTGTAAAGAGAACAAAGCAACAAAAACAAACATGCTCTACCAAATAACCAAAGCGTAAAATATAGTCAAATAAATTCAAATAATGGTGAGCCCCATCTCAAGATACCTAGTGCATCATTAATATCAAGTCTTTGGACAGTGATATTAACTGCAAGTGGTACTCTTGGTGTAGTGGTCAAACGTTGACAATAAGTCATGTCAAGTAATAAGCTTATCTTTGGATCGGGTTATTATTCACATGTAAACCGTATAATTGTCACACATTTATCACCACAAGTATGTGTGCAATTCGGCCAAGTATTAACCTTCCTTTGGACCGATTAATACCCGCATGAATGTACACACACAAACATCCAACATCCCTCATAGACTATCTACGTAAGAGAGGTCACTTTGGCGACATCTTGTTTCAATGGGTCTATTTAGAATATTAGACAACTATTGCTAGTCATAAAAGGTACCAAAAAAATTGAATGTTGACTAAATTTTATAAAAACTGAATCATGTTCAAATCTTTCTGCTTATTTAAATTAAATAAACATAAATTCTTATGTGCATGCATATTTATAAGATTATTACTCAAATAAAGTAATCAAAAGCATAATCATGAATTTCAATTTGGCAAAATTAGATATTATCACTATAACAAAATTTATGAAATAATCCACGGAGGATGTGCATCCAAAAATAATATCAAATAATGCATAAGGATTACTTTAAATAGAATAATCTATAGAAGATCAAATATATGCATTAACAGATTATATCAAATAATCTATAAGGATTATTTTAAATAAAATAATCTACCGAAGACAAAATCTTAATTTTAATTTGAAAAACAATCATATATCTTAAAGATATCTCCTTTAATCATATGCATATGAATTTATTTTTGCATGAATTTATCGAAAACTATATTTCTGAATCCAAATCAATAACAATACCATAAAGAAAATGCTAAATCTGTTTTATACAATATAAAACAATAGATAATGGCAAAATATTATTCACCGTTATCATAAACTTCAAACTTATTGTTACTACATGTTGCTTAAAGCTAATAAATCATATGACATGAATTTCCAATCATGTGGAGGACCCATTTGTAAAAGTTGGCTAAAATAATGAATATGCAGGACTCGGCCAAATTAATTACGAGTGCTTTAAAAAAAAATTGGCATTATGTCTAGCCCCTTTATCGATCAATCTGCTAATTAAAATCAGAAACAATCTAATGCATTCCATATGTGATGTATCTGATTAGTGCATACATACATCTTGATTGTCAATATAACATAATTCCTTTGCTTTGACCCATCGTTGAATCAATCTTTAGTTATAACACAACTAAAGATTGACCAAAATATATCGATTATTCTATTTTAAATATATAACTAATGTGCACCTTCAGGTTGTTCGTACATAATTCCTTCTATCAAAAAGATTGATTATATATGATTAGTACATACATACTAATGTGCACTTTCGGCTGATTCATACATAATTCCTTCTATCGATTAACACAACTAAAGATTGACCAAAATATAACACAAAATATATCGATTATTCTATAGAAGGAATTATGGGGAACAACTAAAGTTTGACCAAAATATATTACTTGGACCCATCGTTGTCATAAATCCTAAATTTAAATTAGATCTTACGATCTAGGGTTCCTAAACAACAACAAAAATTAAATCTAAATCTTCAATCTCATAAATCAAATAAGGAGGCTCTGATACCATTTGTTGGAATTTTTATTGTACCCTGTCGATTCATGAGCTGAAGAACATAAATATAAATTAAATTGCGGAAGCGTACCTGAATCCATTGTCTTTGCTTGACGGATCTTGAAGCACACGTCTCTTTATGGGGTTTGATCTTCCAACCCGCTACGGTCCTTAATAACAAAGATGAAATCTTTGTTCCTCTCTTTGTTGATGGGGATATAGAAGAGAATAGAGAAAACCCTCTCTTGATTGCCGTATGAGTTGGGGACCATAACCCTAATGAATACACATATATATAGATATGTGTGTTGTGATATTTCTAATTTGGTCCCTCATCAAATTAGAATTATCTCCGGTATCTACACATTAATTCCATGACAATTATACCCTTAAGCCAATTTTTAAATAGACCACTTTAATTTGGCTTAATTATTTAGATAGCTCAAACACAATTAATTTTATATGTGTGACCCCTTAATTATTGAATAATTCCAACAACATATGGCTAATAACATATACGTTGAAGAATGCAATTCTTTGGGACCGATGGGTATACAGATTTGTGTGCGTGCAATATAGACCAACATTACACCATTTACATAGCATGATAATATTTTAGTCAACGGTGTTGTATAACTAATTAAGAGTAGACATAAATGAATATGGATTAAGGTTGTAACCAAGAAAGAAGAAAATTTTGGGTTAATATTATAGAAGATATTGAACCTAGAAAGAAATGGAGGGAAAGAAATTAGATTCAAATAACAGAGCCTAAAAAGTATAGGACAAAAGCTTTGTTGTGTTTCTTGCTGACGTCGTTTACTGTGCAACTTGGGCGGGCTAAACCCGAGCCCGATCGAGTAAGTCCGTTAATGGGTTGGGTTAGGGTTGAAAATACTCGAGTTCGGACTCGGATATGGCTCAAAATATTTGAACCCGAACAAAAATTGGATTGGTCTCGGGTTCATGTGTCGGATTATCCGAAGAACCCGAACCCGACTTTTATATATATATATATATATATATATATATATATATATATATATATATATATATATATATATATATATTAAATTCTAAATTTCTCTACTCAAACTTTTCAACTCCTTATCATAAATCTTATTTCGGTTTGTATTTTTTAATGATCATGATCAAGACTTATTGATGTTTGATTATATCTTTAATATTACTTTTGTTTAAAATGATTTCAAATATTATATTAGAACCCGATAAACTCGATGGACCCGACCCAACCCAAGTTCAATCCGAGCCAAATTCGATCCTCCGGGCTCGGTCTTGGACTTCATATGTTTAACCCGAGGTCGGGCTGGGCTTGGGCTCGGGCTAGGCTTATGATTCATCTGGTTGGGATCGGATTGGGCTCGGGTTGACCTCAAGCCCGACCCAACCCGCCCGAGTTGCACCCCTACGTTTACTGTACAAGGAGAGTGCCAAAATATTATTGATGTACGTAAACAAAACCACACAAAACAAAACAATCATAGCACTGGATCAACTCTGAGCAGTGTTGTCAGAACCAGACTGGACGACAGTTGGACCGGATCTAACCGATTTTTGCCAAAAGAAATGGTCCGATTTTACTTGAACGAAATTTTTAAAGAATTGTCGGATTTTTTTTTTTCAAAACCGAAGTTTAACCTGTGAACCGACTGAACTGGTTCACAATTGAACAAATCAATTTTGGTTTTTAAAACAAACAAAAAATTTGTCACGTGAGATTTGGACTATTTGATTCTTGGTTTTGTTTTAATAGACCTTATTGTTGTAAAATCAAACTAAACCAAACATACTAATAATAAAACTAAACCAAAGCAAGAAGTAAATATGGTTGAACCCCGGTCCGACCTATATAAAAAAAAAATCGGTTCAATTATCTGTACATTTTCTAAAACATTGACTCTGAGTGCTACATCAACTCCTAGGAGATGTTTGGTATGCGGAATACTATATAATCAAAAATTCTATATTTCCGAAAATCAAATTTTAAATAATTAAATTCCCTAAAAAATTGGTGACTATATAAATATTTCCCCCAAAAAAATAAGAATACGAAAAATAGAAAGGAAAAAAACGAAATAACGTCAAAAAGGGAAGAAAAAGGAAGAAGTAAAAACGACAAAAAACAATCAAAACAAAAAAAAATGACAAAACGACAAAACAAAAAAAAAGTCAAAAACAAAACAAAGCAAAAAAAGTCAACTAAAGCGACCAAAAATTCCAAAAAATGACAAAATGACAGAAAAAGTCCAAATCGACCAAAAACGACAAAAGCGAAAAAAAAAAAGAAAATATGACAAAAAACAAAAAAAATTGACAAAAATGACAAAAAAATGACAACTAAAAAATGATCAAAAAAGACAGAGAGAAAAAAAACGACCAAAACGACAAAAAAGATTAAAAAAACAATGACAAAAAACAATAAAAAAAATTACCGAAAAGCCACAAAAAATGACAAAAAGAACAAATAAGGACCAAAGACGATAAAAGTCCAAAAAGGAAAAAAATGACAAAAAATGGCAAACATACTAAAAAGACAAAAAGAACAAAAATACGGAAAAAAAAAAAGCGACAAAAGCGACGAAAAACGATAAAAATGACAAAAAAGACCAAAAAAAAGGATTAAAAAGGGGGGAAAAATGATAGAGAACGTTCAAAAATGATCCAAAAAAAAGAAGAAAATTTAAGCAATTTTTTTGTCCCGACAAAAGAAATATATCTACATTTTCTTAAGGAATATGATTCCCGTATTTTATGGATAAACTATTTATCCGAATATTTTAATAATTGAAAATATATTCTTTATATTTCAAACAAACATGGTAATAGATTTTCATCCTAATTTTTTTTCAGGAATAAAAAATTTTATCTCATATCAAACGCTCCCTTAGATATCTATCAATGCGCTACATCAACTGATCAACAGAGTTGTTAAGTATCTATCAGTGCAAAGCACTTGGATCATAAAAACAAAATAAAACAAAAAAAACAAAACAAAACAATCATTGCACTAGATCAACTGATCAAATATCGTTGTCATTTTTTTCATTTTAGATAAGCTGTGTACTTTGCATTGATAGATACTTAACACTCAAAAGTCTTTCGACGCTACTGTACAGTCTTTTTTTTCTTGATAAATTGGAAGGGTTTGTGGAAAGAAGAAACAATGACCTTTCCTCACATGTGACGAAAGGGTTGGAAAGAGGTCTACGTGTGTTCTAGATTTTTCCTAACACATAACTAAGTGGGATCAGACGGACTGAAAATTATTTTCGGTGAAACTTTTATTAGCATGTATGTTTCAAATGGGACGAATTAAACAATATCCAATGGTGAGGAAGACCAAAACTTGCACACACACATACACATTAATTTCTCTGACAAAAGTTATGGGAGAACCGATGCACTAAATACTTAAGAAAATTTAAAAATTGTTATGAAATCCTTATCTATTCACCATTATGTCATAAGTTATACATGACCCTTGGGATCATGTAATCATGACCCTTGGGTTGCCCCTTATACCTATATATATGGCCCTTGCCATATGATGAAATGAGAAGATGAAAGATACTATTCTACAATTCTAGTTTCCCTTCAAACACGTTATCAGCACGATTGCTGAAGTAAGGAGAATCGACGTCCAGATCTCGACGTTATCCTTCCTTTTCCCCTAGTCGATCCGACCAGAGGCTGGTAACACTTCTTAAAACAAATTATTGGTTTTGTTCTGTTAACGAATTTGCTTCTTAGAAACAAAATAGTTGCTTCTGTTAGTATCTTATTTGCCTTCAAACAGATAGGCAAATCTTACATAGAACCAAAGAGCTACATATGCATCATGTATTCTGTACATTCAATATAGATCATACTTGTTGAGTGGCATCAACTCATGGACTACCAGTTTTTCATTTGTCCGTAGATGAAAACATTACTTTAGTACATAAGTTTTATTTTAGATGGAAATGTTTGATGCTAATCTGTATTTTACAGAACCTCAGTTCCGAAATGGGGTGAATTCCTTTTTTTCAAAATCAATATTCTTTATTTTAATATGCATAATGGGAAGTAATGAAACTCTTCCCATATTGTATGTCTTATAGTGTTTGGGTTTGCTTTCCTAAAGGAAATCAATTGTAACATTTAGAAATACACAAATTTTCTGGCTAAGATTATACAAGGATTAAGTGCACATATATTTTATCTTCCTCAGTCAAACGAGAGATTCGTACTAATGCAATTGGTCTCTCCTATTTTTAATGGAATGCTCATTACTTTTATAAACATCGAATTTTTTTTTTTTGGTTTCAAGGACTACAAACTGCCGCATCTAACTGAATGTATTGGTACATGCTGGTTTGACAAAATAATTTGTGCTTGATCTTAATTTGATCAAGTTGCAACTTTTGCCAAAAAAAAAAACTATAATATTGACAGATTGCATATTAGCTTATGGACTGAACTGTTTTATTAAGCACCGTGGTATTTTTTATGAGCTCTGTAACATTTATGATTATGCATAAATATTTAATTTTAATTTATGCATGTTTTTCACATGATAGATAAAATGGCCAAAATAGCGAGTGTCGATTTCGAAGTACTAGATGCCGCTGGAAAAAATTATTTGAGCTGGCACGTGGACCTGAAGTTCCACTTACATGCCCAGGGCTTATTAGCCACAATTTTAACTCATCTTCCATCGGCTCCAGCCACTGGTACGGGAAATACAGCAGACACTGCTGTGGTTGTTTCTACAGTGAAAGTCTCTGATATAGATAAGGCGAAAGCCATTATCTACATCAGGAGACACATTGATCGGACCCTGAAGGCCGAATACCTCACTGTAGAAGACCCAAAGGAATTGTGGACTGCACTGGAGGACCGCTATAAACATCAAAAAGATGTAATCCTCCTACGTGTAAGGTATGAGTGGGAAAACCTTCGACTTCAGGACTTTAAGTCCGTAGCTGAGTACAACTCAGCTCTCCATAATATCACCTCACGCCTGAAGTTGTGTGGTGAAGAAGTCTCGGAGTATCGCATGTTGGAAAAAATCACTACTAAAATCTGTCAATTCAGCGACGCGTAAAGACGTCGCTAAAAAGGGAAAATACGTCGCTAATTTCTATTAGCGACGTATTTAGCGACGTTTTCAAGTAGTCGGGATTAACCTAGTCGCTAAACAAGAAAACGTCGCCATACGTCGCTATTGCGACGAGCTTTAGCGACGTGTCCACGTCGCTAATATAGCGACTGCCAGCGACATAAAACGTCATAATATACCGACATAATCTAGCGACGTTGAGCGACTCTGTCTCGAATCGATGCTGACCTGGCTTGAGAGCCATATGGCGACGTTCTGCGACTTTTCTACGTCGCTACATTACCGACGTTTACCGACGATCAACGACGATATTCCTTACAGTTAGCGACGTAGTTAGCGACGTTTCTTTCGTCGCTGACCGTCGGTAATCGTCGCTGAACGTCGCTAATATTAAAAAAATAAAAAAAATACAGCATTTGCAGCATTCCCTGCAGCATTTGCAGCATCCCCCACACCATTTGTTACAGCAACAACGGTGTGTATCACGGACACAGTATCAAACAACACAGATACACACAATCACGAACACGTTTGAAACACAATCTCATCAATCAACACAGATATATGAAAATTTGTAACAACAATGTCAAACATAATGGTCCACAACTTAACTGCCAAGTACGGGAAGGAATGGCTCAGAACACAACCCAAAATTCATTCTAGCATACATTAGTGTGAATCATCTATGTTCTGTACATATGGTGTAGTATATGTTCTTATCGTATGTAGTATCTGAAGAATGTAACAGAATCAAGATGAACTCACATAATGTAATACTAAGACATCATCTACTACTATATAAGATATAGTGATAGGTTGTCGTATCATCATTGCCGAAGGATGAGGGTCGGAGGACAGTCAACTTTATCTACGGCTACATAGTTTTTGCCTCGCCAGTCGAATGGCTGCAGGGACTATGTCCTGATCACCATGTCGTACCGTAGATTAATGCAAATGGAGCTGGAGCCAAAATACAGAAACCAAAATATGATATCCACCATGCTGTCAGGAACCTCTCACTCGAGCTCTACACCAAAGATGTCCACTTGAGCTCCGGGACAAAGTTTTGGCTCGGAGCAAGAATCTGTGGACGGAGCACATCCACCATGCTGTCAGGAAAAATTAGTAACGGTGAGAGACCCATCTGAGTAGGACGTATACTTTGATAATATCTCCTCCAATACTCGATCCCACTACTGATATAATTCTTGTAAAGGTGATCTCTGAGAGTATACGTCCCTCTCAGATGGATCTCTCAGATTATCCTCTCCGGTTGGGTTGTCGTATCATCATTGCCGAGGGATGAGGGTCGGAGGACAGTCGAATTTATCTACGGATACATAGTTTCTGCCTCGCCAGTCGAATGGCTGTAGGGACTATGTCCTGATCACCATGTCGTAGTCCAATATAATCTAGAGATTGACATAGTACTAATTCATATATATAGTCCAATACAAATAGTCTAATACAAAAACAACCCAATACAAATAGTCCAATACAAATAAGTACTAATAGCTAATGAGAACCACGCTGCTCACGCAAACGCTCAGTGATACGTTCACGCAACCACCTCGAAAAAGCGAGATTTTTGGCGCGAAGAGAGTTGTCGTCCCTTGCAAGGATTGCATGAAGAGTCCTCTCGGTCTCACTAGCTACCGGTGCTGGATGAATAGAACTCCCGGTCTCACTAGCAACCGGTGCCACTTCCTCCTTAACTGTAGAAGGAGCCACCTCAGCATTCATTGTTTTCCTCAAACGACGTGCCGCTCCTCGGGTCATGGGTGCCATCTGGTAAGCAAGCTAATATAATTGTAACATAAGAAAGCTAACTAAAGGAACCATCATGTAATTTGAGTACATTTTCGAAAGCAGATAAAGTACAATAAATTCGATTTTTTGCCAAGTAGCAGAACGGATGGCTCAGAACACAACCCTAAAATTCATTCTAGCATACATTAGTGTGAATCATCTATGTTCTGTACATATGGTGTAGTATATGTTCTTATCGTATGTAGTATCTGAAGAATGTAACAGAATCAAGATGAACTCACATAATGTAATACTAAGACGTCATCTACTACTATATATATAAGATATAGTGATAGGTTGTCGTATCATCATTGCCGAGGGATGAGGGTCGGAGGACAGTCAACTTTATCTACGGCTACATAGTTTTCTGCCTCGCCAGTCGAATGGCTGCAGGGACTATGTCCTGATCACGATGTCATACCGTAGATTTAGGATTTAAAATATGGTATTTAGGTCAACTTAATTCGGTCAAAGGGTACTGAACAGAAAGTCTAATTATCCCATATTTCAGTAATGTCAGTGAGCTAAATCATACTCAACTGTCGAGAATACTTAGGAGAAAACTCATTCACAGGATTAGTATATCCATCCTTCGTGACATAGCTAAAATTTTATAGGGCTCGATAATAATTATTAGTCAATTTATTCATCATTTCAAAACCCTGAAAATGCCCAAAAAAACTCCCAGTATCAGTAAATAGGGCTCGAACCCTAAATTAGAATTCGAATCCACCCAAAACATCAAATTGACAGTTGATATGTCCAAAAAAATGAGATTTTTCAGTATATAGGTGTCACACTGTGAATCTCGTGTCTACACAGTGGGACACGACGTGTCCAAACCAACAAAATAGGTGTCACACGAACTAGAAGCGAGTCCACGCTCTCGTGTCCCCCGCAACGAGTCCACTGTCAGTCTCGTGTCCCCCGCAGCGAGTCCACGGTCTCGTGGACACGAACTAGAAGCGAGAGAGAGAGAGCTAGAAGACGAGGAGAAACTGGGGAGGAGCTACCAAAGGAAGGAGAAGGAGGAGAATGAGGAGCTACCTGAGGAAGGAGGAGGAGGAGGAGGAGAAGGAGGAGGCCGGAGAAGGGAGATCAACGGAGGAGCGCCGCGGAGGAGGAGGGAAATCGCCGGAGGAGCGTCGCGGAGGAGGAGCGCGCCCAAATTTGGGGGGAAAAATTTGTGAAATGATCGAAAAGGAAACCCTCGCTGGCTATATGAAACGTTTAGCGACGTCCGCATAGGACGTCGCTAAACGTCGCTGATATATAATAAATAGCGACACAACATAAAATGCGTCGCAAAACGTCGCTATATCAGCGACGAGTACCGACGAACTTGCGACGCACTACCCCATTTAACAAAATATAGACGCTAGACGTCACTATTAGTCGCTGTTGGCGACAAACAGCGACGACTTTTATTAACGTCGCTAAAACCCCAAACATTAGCGACGAAATTTCACGGAGTCGCTAAATACGTCGCTGATTTGACTTATTTTGGTAGTGAACTTATACATCCTTCCACGAGAAGGACGCAATCCCCATGCAACAGTACCGTGAACGAAAGTTCACAAAGTACTCTGAATTGCACTCCACCCTGATGATGGCAGAGCAAAACAGAGAACTTCTCTTGGCCACTCATAACCTACGCCCTGCAGGCTCAGCTCCTCTCCCAGAAGCTTATTTTTCTTCCAAGAAGCAGAAGAAAAATAAGGACAGATCTAACATGGGGAATGCCCATAAGAGGCCGGCCAGAAGTCCACCCCAGAACAACTTTCATCCCCAGAGCAGCAAAAGTGGGGCAAAGAAAAAGTGGAAGAAGACCACAGAACTGATGTCCATTTCCAAAAAAAATTGGGAGGACAAATGCCACAAATGTGGCATGACTGGACACTGGTCCAGAAACTGTCGCACCCCGCGACATCTACAAAATCTGTATCAAGCAAGCAAGAAGTCTCAAGTTGAAACAAATCTGGTAGAAAAGCAGCCGTCTACTCAGTTCTCGGCGGAAGACTTCGAGAACGACGACCTACTCGACTAGAGCCACTATCTTATTTCATGCTTTTAAAAACTTGTTGCCGCATTTTCATATTATGCTTCTCTTTTAAATTTCTTGAAAAATAATATTTATTCTTACATTTGACAAAGAAAATTTTACGAAGTCTCTCCGAATAGGCTCACCTATTTGGGTATGATGTCAGAAAGAACTTGAGGCTTGGTATTTAATTGGTCCCCTGTGACCTTCCTCCCTCATTTTTCCGCCTGGTCATATTCATGTAGAGCTACCGAAAGGGGATGACAGAATATTATTTTTTTGCTCAAATTGTATTTATAAATTATGCATTTTTGCAAGCAACTTATTGACCTCTCTATATCGGTCCGTCGATCGATATAAGAGAATTTTTTTTAACAAAAATTGTATTTCAAAACCGCTGTTTTAATTACGATGGTTTGTTGTTGTTTTTTTCATAGATCTATAGATGAAGTGTGAATGCCTTGTGGACAGCGCCTCGACGCACACAATCCTTCGAGAAAAAAGCTATTTTTATAGCTTATATGATTATGACGGTCCCGTTATTACGATATCAGGACTATCAAACATAATAGAAGGATCTGGTGAAGCAATTATATTGCTCCCAAATAAAACAAGACTAGTAATAAAAGATGCACTATTCTCTCCTAAATCAAGTAGGAACCTCATAAGTTTCAAGGACATTCGTTTAAACGGATATCACTTAGAAACAAATGAAATAAATGAGGCAGAATATCTGTATGTTACTCGTCTAAAAGATGGTTCAAAAACTATCTTAGAACGATTCAAGGGACTCCCGTCGGGTCTCTATCATACTCATATTCAATCAACAAAAGCTAACATGATTGTGCACCAGAAGTGTCATTCATCGCCAAAATTTAAACTTTGGCATAATAGACTGGGTCACCCAGGATCAGCTATGATGAAACGAATCATAAGCTAATCCAGTGGACACAACCTGCAGAACCTGAATATTCTTCAGAAGTATGATCACTCCTGTCTACCTTGTTTTCAAGGCAAAATTATAACGAGACCATCCATTTTGAAAGTAGGACTAGAGTCTCATAGCTTCTTAGAGAGAATTCATGGAGACATTTGTGAACCTATTCACCCCACAAGTGGTCCATTTAGGTACTTTATGGTACTTATCGATGCATCTACTAAATGGTCTTATGTGTGCCTTTTGTCCACCCGCAACTTAGCTTTTTCTAAGCTATTGGCACAAATAATTAAGTTGCGGGCTCATTTCCCCGATAACCATATCAAAAAAATTAAGACTTGATAATGCGGGTGAATTTACTTCACAAGTTTTTCAAGACTATTGCCAAGCAACTGGCATCGAAGTTGAACATCCTGTAGCTCATGTTCACACCCAGAACGGGTTAGCAGAATCTCTTATTAAGAGATTACAATGGATTGCTCGTCCATTGTTGATGCAGTCACAGTTGACTGTGGAAGCTTGGGGCCATGCTATATTGTATGCCGCATCACTTATTAGAATACAGCCTTCTGGAGGTCATATTCTATCTCCGATGCAGCTCGCTTATGGTTCACCTCCAAATATCTCACATTTGAGAGTTTTTGGTTGTGCTATTTACGTCCCTATTGCTCCCCCACAGAGGACCAAAATGGGTCCACAACGTCGATTAGGTATCTATGTTGGGTTTGACTCACCCTCTATAATTAGATACCTAGAACCCCTGACGGTTGACGTATTTAAGGCACGTCTTGATGACTGTGAGTTTGATGAAGGATTATTTCCTAAACTGGGCACACAGTCTAAGAAGCCAGAAGCTTCTAAGACAATTTCTTGGGACACAAAAACTTTGTCTCATTTTGATCCGCGTACAAGTCAATATGAAGATGAGATCCTGAAGATATTACATCTTCAGAACACTGTACATCTACTTCCGGATACATTTACTGACAACCAGAAGATTGTCAGATCACACGTCCCTGATGCCAACACGCCAGCTAGGATTGACATCTCCAAAGATGGATGCAATCTGCCGGCAGCAGAAATGGCAATACCTCAATTAAAAAGAGGACGCCCACCAGGTTCGAGAGACAAAGTCCCTCGTAAAAGAAAAATCCCTGGAGAAATTAAGAAGATCCCAACACAGGATGCTGAGCTCAGATCAGCTACCTCTCCCCTCCTAGTTTCCCCTGAAGAGGAACAAACAGAAGAAATATTATTAAATTATGTACGTACTGGAGAGGTACTGAACAGAAAAAGCACAGTCGTCGACGACGATTTTTTCGTTCAATATTGTCGTTCACGTCACTGAAAATGACGATGACATCGATCCACGGTCTCTAACGGACTGTAAACGCAGAGGCGATTGGCCAAAGTGGAACGAGGCAATAGGAGTAGAGCTTGACTCACTCTTGAAACGCGAAGTCTTTGGACCTGTAGTCCAAACACTTGAAGGTGTAAAACCTGTGGGATATAAATGGATCTTCACAAGAAAAAGGAATGAACACAACATAGTTGTGTGCTACAAAGCACGCCTTGTAGCACAAGGTTTCTCCCATAAATCGGGAATAGATTATGAAGAAACATATTCTCCGGTCATGGATGGGAATACCTTCAGATTCCTGATCAGCCTCTCTTCTCTGAAAAGTCTAGAAATGCATCTCATGGACGTTGTGACTGCATATCTTTATGGCAATATAGATAAAGATATCTATATGAAACTCCCTGAAGGATATAAAATTTTACCAGAGAAAACAGATAGACCTCGGGACACCTATTCTGTGAGGTTACAAAGATCATTGTACGGTCTTAAACAATCAGGAAAAATGTGGTATAACAGACTAAGTGAGTTTCTTGCTACGCAAGGATTTACTAATGATAAGTCTGCCCGTGTATCTTTATAAAAAGATCGGGAACAGGATTTGTTATAGTCGCCGTTTATGTCGATGATTTAAATCTCATTGGATCTCCGGCAGAGATCACTGAGATATCTAAAAGCCTTAAGACAACTTTTGAAATGAAAGACCTAGGGAAAACAAAGTATCGTCTTGGCTTACAGATCGAACACCTAAAGGGTGGTATCCTGTTACACCAATCTACATATACACGAAGGTTACTTAAACAATTCCACATGGATAAATGCCATCCCCTTAGTACACCAATGGTCGTTCGATCATTGGACGTAAAGAAGGACCCTTTCCGTCCACTGGAAGAGGGAGAGGAATTATTAGGTCCTGAAGTACCTTACCTAAGTGCCATTGGGGCACTACTCTATATAGCTAACTGTACGCGTCCTGATATAGCGTTTTCAGTTAACTTATTAGCCAGATACAGTGCAGCGCCCACAAAGCGCCACTGGAATGGAGTGAAGCATCTTCTGCGCTACCTCCAAGGGTCTATAGACCTAGGACTATATTACCCGAATAGTGGGTCTTCCACTTTACTTGGTTATTCAGATGCAGGTTATAGATCAGATCCCCACACAAAGAAATCACAAACTGGATTTGTATTTACTTTCGGTGGTATGGCTATCTCCTGGAGGTCCGTCAAACAGACCAGTGTGGCTATCTCATCCAACCATTCTGAACTCCTGGCAATCCATGAAACAAGCAAGGAGTGTGTTTGGCTTCGCTCCGTCATTCAGCACATTTTGGCATCTACTGGCCTGAAGACTGGTGAACTTGAGCCTACTACCCTTTTTGAAGATAATGCAGCATGCGTAGCTCAACTTCAGAAAGGATACATAAAGAATGACAAGACGAAGCACATATCCCCCAAATTCTTTTGGACACACGACCTTCAAGAAAATGAACAAGTCAAAATACAACAAATTCAATCTTGTAATAACTTAGCAGATTTGTTTACCAAAACACTGCCACGATGTACTTTTGTAAAACTTGTAAGAGGAATAGGGGATGAGGCAACTAAAAGACCTGCAAGCCTGAAGCTTGTATAGATCATGGGGAGTAAAACTATAGGATTGTACTCTTTTTCCTTAGGACTGATGGTTTTTTCCCACTGGGTTTTTCACAGCCAAGGTTTTAATGAGGCAAACTAAGTTTACTCTGGATCCAGCAGTATCCACCCCATTAGCTTATTGAATCCTGAAGTATTTCATAAGTGGATCCAAGGAAATTGATGAATAAGGGGGAGTGTTATGAAACCCTTATCTATTCACCATTATGTCATGAGTTACACATGACCCTTGGGATCATGTAACTCATGACCCTTGGGTTATGTAACTCATGACCCTTGGGTTGTCCCTTATACCTATATATATGGCCCTTGCCATATGATGAAATGAGAAGATGAAAGATACTATTCTACAATTCTAGTTTTCCTTCAAACAAAAATTATAATTTAACTAATGAATATTTTTAAAAGTTGAAGAAGTTCAATTCTACACGGATAAAGTACATTTAAACCCTCCTTAGATTTACCTCGTTAGTAAAATAAGACTCATTAAAAAACTTAAGCAGTTTATCCCACCTTAGAATGTCTGCGTGAGCAAAAATTTTCTGACCGTCTATTAGCCGTTAGATAGGGTTGTTATTGACTTTTTTTTTATAAAAGAAATACCTAAAATACCCCCCCCCCCCTTTCCTACCCCTCCCCCCCCTCCCTACCAGCCCCCCCCCCCCCCTCCCTCCGCCGGCCAGCCTCCCGACCCCCTCCCCTCCTCTCCTCCCTCCGACGGCCAGCCCCCGCCCCCCGACCCTCCCTCCTCCCTCCACCGACCAGCCCCCTACCCGCCCCCACCACCGGAGAGAGAGGGGGGTGAGAGTAGAGGAGGGATAAAATTATCTTTTTAGACGTATTTTATCGTCTGTTAACGACAGGGGTACAAACCGAGCAAATCTATTAACGACGGAATTTTTTTTTTTCAAACTACGAGTCTTTAATTGCATTTTTCGCACATCTAAGGAGGGTTTAAATGCACTTTACCCATCTACATATTATGTTTAAGAATTTCTCAATTTTATTGCATTACTTATTGTAGTTGTGCTATGAATTTTAGACTCAAAACTACTGCTAACATTGTATTGTTTGTTTTCTTGGGGCTTGTTTGGTAAATGGATTTGGATTTTGGATTTGGATTTGGATTTGGAAATCCAAAATTCAAATACAAATCCAAATCATGGATTTCAAAATCCAAATCCAAGTCCAAATCCAACTCCAACCAAACATAAAATTTGGATTTATAATTAATAACTAAATTATAATCATGATCAATAATTAAGCTATTAATTATGATTAATTATAGTTATTATTAATTATAAAATTAATAATTAACGATTAGTTATTATTAATTATAAATTAATAATTAACGATTAGTTAAATTTTAAATAAATAACGATTAATAATTAATGACTAATAATTATAAATTATAATTAACGATTAATAATTAAAAATTAAAAATTAACAATTATTTATTAATGATTATTATAAATTATAATTAATGATTAGTAATTATAAAATTAATAATTAATGATTAGTTAATTTTTAAATAAATAACGATTAATAAATAATAATTATAAATTATAATTAATGATTATCAATTAAAATTAACGATTAGTAATTTTTAATTAATGATTAATAATTATCAATTATAATTAACGATTAGTAATTAATAATTATCAATTATAATTAACGATTAGTAATTAATAATTAACAATTAATAATTTTAATTTTTAATAATTAACGATTAATAATTAATGTTTAATATTTTTAAATAAATAACGATTATTATAATTATAAAATTAATGATTAATAATTAATAATTAACGATTAGTTAATTTTAAATAAATATTAGTTAGTTTTTAATTAACTATAAATTAAATATTTTAAAAATAATAATTATAAATTAATATAATGATGATTAGTAAATTATTAATTAAATTATCATAAATATGATTCTAATCGTGATTAAAATATTATTAATTAAGATGATAATAAAATAGTTATTAACAAATTATTAATTAATATTATAATAATACTAATAGATTATTAATTATGATTATAATTGGATATTAATTAATAAATTATTAATTAAGATTATGGTTATGATTAATAAAATTATTATAATTATTAATAAATTATTAATTAAGATTATGGTTATGATTAATAAAATTATTATAATTATGGCTAATAAAGTAATAAATTATTAATTAGGATTATTATAAATTATTAAATAATAAAATTATTAATTGATAAATTATTAACTTAGAGTATAATTATGATAACTAACTATTAGTTAGTTTTTTATTAATTAACTAATTTTTAACTAAATTATTAAAGAATAAATATTTTAACAAAATTATTAAAGAATAACTAATTCTTAATTTACTAATTTTTAACAAAATTATTAAAGAATAAATATTTTAACAAATTTATTAAAGAATAACTAATTTTTTCCTCCCAAATCCAACCAAATCCAAGTTCTGAATTTTGTCATACTTTCGATATCCAAATCCATCTCCAACCAAACATAGGATTCCATGGATTTCTCTCCAAATCCATAAAAATTCAAATACCACCTCCAAATACGGTTTACCAATGGAAAGGGAAAGAAAATTAATTTTTTGTTATTTTCTCTTTTTTTGGAAAATTATAATTTTTATCCTTTTTTTTTCAGTGTTTGGAAAGAACAAGAAAATTAGAAGGAAAAATGAATTTTCTACAATGGCAAAGTAAATCCTTAGTTGGATGGGGAAACCATTTTTTTATTTATTTTTCTGTTGGGAATTAATTTTTCCCTCGTACTTTGACATCCAAACATAGAAAATGTCATTTCCCAACGGCCTGCTTCCGCCAACCAAATGAGGCCATAATGATAGACGAGAATGGCTATGGACCTAGTGGCGGATCCAAAGGGTGGTTGGGGTTGGCTGGAGCCCACCCCCCAAAAAAAATTTCATTCTTTTTTCTTTATAATTTTTTATTTTTGATTTTTTTTTTGGGCTAGTCCACTTCTAGTCCACCCCAATCCATCGTAGTCTACACAAGCTGCCATTTCTAGATCCGCCCCTGTATAGACCGCTACATGGTGCTTTCAGTGTGGACCTCGGCGTGTACTGGCCAGAAAAAGAAGAACCCAAATGAACAGTAGATGGCCATTCTCAATAATAGGGCTGGGTGCTAATCCATCCTAATCATTGTGGGGGCAATGTTAAGGGATATTCAACCATTCCCCTCACTTGGTGTTCGGTTGCTTTCGTATTTGACATTTATTCCTCTTGAGGCATGGCAATCATCATTGAAATCGTGTCCGGGCAGGATCTGGGGACGGGTCGCGATTAGGGATGAGGGTTCGGTTTGTTCGATTTCAACCGAATCGAAATACTCAAAATCGAATAAACCTATATTCTAAAATTCCAAACTCGAAATCGAACCAAAATTAGCCAAAATCGAAAAACAATAATCAATTCGATTTGTTCGGTTGAAATATTTATATTATTTAATGGATCGGATTCAAAGTTAAAATTGTAATTAAATTATATTTAAAATTATAATTTTTATACACACATTTGTTGTATTTCAAAGTTGTGTCCAATGTTGGAATAGTTGTTAAATTATCAAGGTTGGACTTCAAAACATATACATATAATTGTTGTTTTGAAAATATACACATTTTCAAAATATGTGTTTATATAATTACATTTTTGAAAATAAAATATGCATAAATTGAGGGTATTTACATAATTACATAAGTCTTATCCGGTTTTCGGTTTTGAACCGAAACTGGGACCCAAAACCGAAATCGCAACCGAATAAAAAAAGTTTAGTATTTTTAAAACCGAACTGAATATCTTATTCTTTTCGGTTAAATTTGATTTTTGGTCCCAAACCGAATATATATATATATATATATATATATATATATATATATATAATATATATATATAAGTTGGAGGACATGAACTCTGCAGACCATGGTGTAGTACCGTCCCTAAAGCACAATAATAAAACAAAAAGAAATACATCTGAATTGTTTAAGGCTTATAGGGTTTATAGGTCACATTGTCGGGAAGAAAGGGGAAAAAAGACTGGTTGTAGATTAGATTCACACAAAGATTTAGTTCATATATATCTTTTGTAGATTTAGTAAAGAGTCTTATCTATATTTCCATTCAGTACCTAAGCTAGTTTTGGCATCGAGTTGAAACTCTCTTGCATTGTATTGTATAGTTCGTTTCCTCCTAAACTTACTTTCTTCTACATTATTATATATATGTTACATGACGACTATAGATAGACGACACATGATGTGACCACAACCTCAGCCGCGCGGCCCATGCAGCACTGCTCGACAACTGAAGGAATAAATGTCTGCGGATTGTTGCACCTCCGTAGGCGAACATATGCACTAGAGGCACTCATGGGTTCGCATTTTAATTTTTAATGGCCATTGCGTATGTCGATGAAGCCCGACTCGATAGCAATTTGTCGATAGGAGAGCCTACTCAACTTGAAAATAGTGCTATCGACAGCGATGTCCCTTGATTTGTTGGTGCAGGCGCAGGCGGCTAGCTTTCATAGTTGAGCCACTTTCCAGTTGGAAACCAGCACCATACCCACAATAATTCATAACAAACAGATTTTTGCAGCAGCAGAAACCGATTCGGTGCTGAAATCAGTCCACTGCAAATTACTGCTTCATTGTATAGGTAGAAATGAATTGAAGTGGCAATCTTTTGTAAAAAGAAAATAACTAACAATGTCATCGTTCAAGTCATAATTTTCTTACAGAGAATCCTGTGATGCTACAAACACATGGGAGTTGATGACTCAAAAGAATAGTCTGGGGGTTTGCTCTAGTAGCATACTAGTTCATACTATAAATAAATAAATAAAACATCAAGAAAGATGGGCATGGATCTTTGATACCCTTCTGAACCATGACGATTTAAGTGTCGACCACTCTTTTAGCATTACGTCTAGACATCTTTTCTTCAACTGATGAACATCTAAAACAGTTACACTTGTGTAATATTCACCTGAAGAATTGCAGCTCATGCCATGTTTTAGTCGCAAAATATGAAATCAAACACTATAAACAAAATGTTTGTCAAGGAAAATATTAGAAACATTAAAACAATAATACATTTATTTACAAATGACATTCTTTTTGCATAGGGAATATATAGAGTAGTTTGTTTACAGCCCAACAGTCGAGACTAATAAGCATGCAGCATCAGAAGCATGCTGCCCATGCGAGGGAAATAATGATTATTAACATACTAATGGTACAAACATCACCGGTAATAGCTGCAGCATCGTGATCAGGCACCCAAACAAATTTCCCAAGAACCGTACGTGGAGCTGAAGCTACCCCCTCCAGACTGCTGTGCGTATTCTAAAATAACTTTGCGAGCACAAGCATCCCATGTTCTCACCATCTCTCCAAGTGACATTGGCTGTGATAGGCAGCGGAGCGATATGCTGAACTTTGACTTTACCTTCGTAGACAGATTCTCAGACTCCTTACTGCAAAGTCCAAAAACCAATATCGAAGAAGAGGAACATGTTAATCGACGAAGTAGCTATGTTTCTGTTACCATTTGTACAAGAAACACCAATTTGAGTATCGCATCTCACCTGATATCAACTGGGAGTTTGTCCAAAAGTACTGGGGAGCATTTTGGATAATTCGAGGGGACCAGTAATCTCAAAGGCGTGATTGGAGACTGCATGAGAATTGGTAGGCCATGTTAAATTTTGTTTGCATGTGATATATGCATAATCACAAAAATCAAAATCATCCATCTGAAGCTCACCTTCTGTGCTGAAGCGAACAGTGCTTTTAAGTCTGGACTAAGGGCCACGGCAGTAAAAGAACATTTGACTACAGTCCCTTCTACACCCTCAGATGCAGCAGCAACCGAATCTGCATCCTCATCACTTACATTAACCACTGTATCAATAAGGTGTTGATTTATCTCCCTAATTTCCTCAAGCAAAGAATGATTGGCCTGCAGCACAATATTAATTTCAGACACCATTCAATCAACCATCTTAACTAAGCAATGGACTTCAAAGCCGAAAAGTAACTGAACCATCACAAGTAAACAATGCATAACCCATTCTAATGCCCTATAACCAATAAGAGGGGGAAATAAATAATAAAGAAAGGTTAAAATTTTGAGGGCTAAAAAGAAGCGATGACACCCACACACATACATCCCCACCAACCTGCCAAAGTTGACCATTTATTATTTCTTCTTTTTTACATTGCAACTTTATCTTAATCTTCAACTCCATAAAGAACGTGAAAAACTATGTCGCGCAGATACTCCTCTGGAGACCCACACTCATGTATGCATCCATATCAAACAAATATCTGAGACACAATTCCTTAACACTCATCTCGGATATGGTTCGCCAATCTCTAGCTCCAAGATATCCAAAACATGGCAAAAAGTGATTTCTTTTTGTAATGGTCGTGATCATGCCAAACATATTTGAGATATGAGTAACCATTTGCTTGTATCAAATCCTTTATATACAACTTTCTCGCACCTAGTTACTTACAACACATGACTAAGCATAGATATTATTGAGATCGAATGTATAAAGCATCATAGATATGTTTATATGTATAATGTATAAAGCATACGTTTGGTTTGAGTATCATGTATGTGGGTCCAACGAATATATAGTATTTTTTTTTTTTTTTTGGAGGGGAAGCATTCAGATTATCAAGGTGGTCCCAGCTGTGCAGGCCCAAGGAGGAAGGAGGGGTGGGTCTTAGAAGTCCTCAAGATTTTAAGGATATTCACTTCCTAAAACTTCTTTGGAAACTAATAAATTATACAAATTTGTGGGCACAGTAGATGAGAAAAAGATACATTAGGGGCAGAAATTTTTGGGATCTTGCGGAGGATAATAATGCCTCAACCACTTTCAAGTCTATGATGAGACTGAGATGTATCCTCTTGTTATACCTAGAGAGGGGGTTTTGCTTAGGGGTGAGCATTATTCGGTTTTGGACCAAAAATCGAACCGAACCGAATAAGAGATTTGGTTCGTTTCAAAAAAAAAGGTTCAGTTTCGGTTTTGAAAATACTAAAATTCCTTATTAGGTTTCGGTTTTGGTTTTCAGTTTTGGCCTAAAACCGAAAACCGAATAAGTCTTAAACAATTATGTAAATATCCTCAATTCTATGCTTATTTGTGATTAAAAATGTATATATTTTGAAAACAACAATTTTATGTATGTGCTTTGAAGTCCAACTTTGATCATTTAACTAGTCCAATTTTGTGCGCAACTTTGAAATTCATAAATGTATATCAAAATTATAATTTTAATATAATTTAACTACGATCCTAACTTTGGGCCCGACCCATTAAACAATAGAAATATACGAGTAAACAAACCGAATTGATTATTCGGTTTGGTTCACTTTCTGTTTTGGCTGATTCGGTACGGTTTCGGTTTTTGAGTTTTCAGAACTTCGGTTTTGACTATTTCAGTTCGGTTGAAACTAGGGGTGAGCATTATTCGGTTTTGGACCAAAAATCGAACCGAACCGAATAAGAGATTCGGTTCGGTTTTAAAAAAAAAATCGGTTCGGTTTCGGTTTTGAAAATACTAAATTTTCTTATTCGGTTTAGGATTTCGGATTTCGGTCCAAAACCGAATAAGAAATTTTAGTTTATATATATATATATATATATATATATATATATATATATATATATATATATAGAGAGAGAGAGAGGGGGGTATTAATTATAGGTATATACTAAATATATATAGGTATGTACTATATATATATATATATATATATATATATATATATATATATATATTTTTTATATATATATATATATATATATATATATATATACTATAGGTATATAATAAATATATCTAGGTATATTTAGTTATTATATATATTAACAAAAAAAAACACAAAAAAAACCCAAAACCGAATAAACCGAACCGATTTAATTCGGTTCGGTTCGGTTCGGTTATTGACCAATTCGGTTCGGTTCGGTTTCGATTTTGCTTATTTGGTTTCGGTCCAATTCGGTTTTCGGTTATTCGGTTCGGTTGGAACCGAATAAACCGAATACTCACCCCTAGTTGAAACCGAATAAACCGAACGCTCACCCCTCTAGTATTGCTAATGGACAAGACACCCTGGTTTGATCCTTGGTTACCTGGAGGCAGACTAATTGAAAGGCTTGGATGGGATAGCTTCTATTGTCTGAGAGGAAATGTACATGGACGATGATGAGCTTGGCCTCTGCGATGCGGGACATCCACAACGTCGGAGGACTGACAAAAAATGGCCACGATCTGAGCTGGCGTGGGACATAATGGGGCGTCCCGTGCATGAAAACTCAACGGCTACGGCGCCGCGCAGGCGGTCGAGGACCGGCACCATTCTACCACGGGTATAAACGACGGCCGACCATGCGGCTCGTCGTGCGGCGCCAAATGGGCATCGGAAAGACGTCGTACGAGCGTCGTGCGCATAGAACGGGTGGCTGAGCGGCATCGGCTGTAGTAGGCGTCGTGAAGACGTCGTGGGCGCCTTCGGCGTTGTGGGCGAAGCGAGGCGTTAAGTTGCCGGCGTCGAAAGACGTCGGCCGTCCCGTGAGGCTCTGGAGCGCGCGGAGTGCGCGAGACGTACGTGTGGGGCGATGATAAAAAAGCCAGTGCGGACAAGATTCGCACGAAGAGTCCGAAGCGACATGACGACCGGCTGAAAATCGTGTGCGGGGAGACACGATTTAACTGAGCCCGCATGTGCTGGATTTAAACAAAAAAAAAAAAAAAAAAAACCTAGTTACATAATTCTGAATGGAGGCCTGAATTGCTACAATCTACTTGTAGCCTGGGCTCTCAGATTCAAAAAGTCAAGAAACATACTACAAAGAGGAAGATTTCTGGAGTTGGACAGAGAATTAAAAAGGTGAATTCAGCTTCAAGCCTGCCTACAGAGTCATCAGAACCCAGCTCTTGAAGAAGATTGGCACAAAGCAATTTGGTTCAATCATGAACCGAATAATATGCACCCAACTCTAATCTACTACAATACTGGCACGATTTAACTACTACTTTCAGAATTCCATATTTACCTTCTTTTATCTCTCAACCATCTTTCAATTCTTCAGAAATCTGGTTCAGATGAGAAGCGAGAAATCAGCTTTTGCCTCTACAAAGCGGCAGAGGACAGGCTCAGTCGTGCCATGGCGCGAAGCGGACTGAGGCATCGCCTAATGAAACCTAATACGAACTTTAAGTTTTACTTTGTTTTGGCTCAATCATGAACCGATAATATGCATCCTACTCTAATCTACTTCAACACTGGCACGCTTTAACTTTCTACTTTCATAACTTCATATTTATCCTCTTTTATCTCTCAACTCTCTTTCAATTCTTCAGCCATCATTGTTGACTCACATCCCTCGATTGCCAGCCAAATGATTCAAGTTACTTTATAATTTGTGCAAGCAATTAGTCGGACGGGCACCAGATGGCTAGCGCATAGACCGCCTAGGTGCCGCCTAATTATAGGTGGTCCAAAAACAAAAAGTATGCTAAAAATTGTCCATAAACCCCAAATAACATGTATAGCCTTACATAATCAAACATAATTGCCAAATTCAAAGTAGAAGTACAACAAAAAACAAAAATTATGAAAGATAATAACATGAAAGTCCCAACTATCTTCCCTCTAAGAGGGCGTTTGGTATTCGATATTTTTTTTATTCATGGAAAAATTTAGGGTGGGAATCTATTACCATGTTTGTTTGGACTATAAAAAATTTATTTTCGGAAATTAGAAATATCCGGGTAAATAGTTTACCCATAAAACATGGGACTATCCCTTAAGAATAGGTGGGGGTTTTTTTTTTGCGCGGGTTAAAAAAAAAATTGCTTAAATTTTCTTCTTTTTTGATCATTTTTTAACGTTGTTTTCATTTTATATTTTTTTTCCCCCGTTTTTATCGTTTTTGTCGCTTTTTGGTCATTTTTTGTCGGGTTTTATCATTTTTGTCGCTTTTTGTCATTTTTTGTCGTTTTTAAGTAGTCTTTTGTCCATTTTTGTCCTTTTTAGACTTTTTGTCGTTTTTTGTCATTTTTAGTTTTTTTTGTTCTTTTTGTTATTTTTTGCCGCTTTTTGGTAATTTTTATCTTTTTTAATTGCTTTTTGTCGTTTTTTGTCGTTTTTTGTTTTTGTAGTTTTTTGTCGTTTTTCCTTTTTTTTCTTGTCGTTTGTCATTTTTAAGTTGTCATTTTTGTCTCTTTCTTTTTGTCTTTTTCTCTTTTTTATCTTTTTTTGTTGTCTTTTGTCATTTTTTTTTTTTTTTGCTTTTTGTCGCTTTTTGGTCGTTTTGGTCTTTTTCGTCGTTCTTGTCTGTCTTTTTTGTTTTTTTGACCTTTTTGGGTTTTTTTTTGTCATGTTATTTTATTTTATTTTTTTGTCGTTTTTCTTTTGATTGTTTTTTTGTCGTTTTTATTTTTTTTCTTTTTTGACGTTATTTCGTTTTGGGGTTTTTTTATCATTTTTCTGGGAATATTTATATAGTCACCAAATATAGGAATGTAATTTTCTAGAAATTTTAATTACTTGGAATTTGATTCCCGAAAATATAGAATTCTGGCTATATAGTATTCCGTATACCAAACGCTCCTTAAGTGTCATACTACATCGAGGCTGCCCGCCTATCTGCCTAGGTGGCCGGCTAATCCCAATTGTTTAGTTCAGCGAATAATTCTCCGACTCCAGCCGAAATTTAGGCACCCTGTAACCGCCTAGCGCCTAGATGCCGCCTAATTCCGCTTTTTAAAACACTGGTTTTGGGGAGTTATTTCGTGAAGAGCAACGTCTCGCAACACAGGCCACTTTCCAGCAAGACGGAATGTCCGCTAACGCAATTGCTTATGCAGCTCACAGGAGAGGCAAGGGTAGAGATATACAGAAGGTCCAGTGCTTCAGCTGCAAGGAATACAGGCATATTGTTGCTCACTGTGCAAAGAAATATTGTAATTACTGCAAGAAAACTGAAAAAACAAAAAAATCTTAAAAAACTTGAAAAACCAAATAAATGTTACAAAAATGAAAAGAAAAAAAAACCGGAGAATAGGAAAAAAAAATCTTAAAAACTGGAGAAATTACCAAAAAAAACCTTTAAAAAAAGAAAAGGAAAAAAAATTGGAAAAAAAAAAATAAAAAAATCTTAAAAATGAAAAAAAAAAAAACTTAAAAATGAAAAACAAAAAACTGCAAAGAAAAACAAAGATTTTCTTAAAAAATTAAAAAAAAAAACCCAAAAAAACCTTTAACAAATGAAAAGAAAACCAAAAAATCTTAAAAATTGAATAAAAACCAAAAAAACCTTAAAAGTGAAAAACAAAATTGTAGGGAAAAAATTTACAAAAATGAAAAAGGACATACCTGATAACAAACGTATAACAAACGTTGTTGGCCCATTGGTCTGGTCGTACCTGATTTTGATAACCGACTTAAACACCGGTTCGATATACACAAATAATATACAGATATGGTACTGAACGACTACCATCATGCTGCTACAATCAATCAAACCTTTTGCCAAAGATAATCACGTCCCTGATCAAGACATTTTTTTCTATATTCTTGTGTAGTTTTCAATTTATTGAGTTTAGAAAAAATGTACGGTTAAATGAGATTGGCATCTCGCTAAGCTACAAAGTCTACTTACAAAATAAACCTACCCAATCTATTCCTTGATCAGTCCACATATTCAATCCAGTCCTCAAACTCAAATAGCCCAAAAACCCAAAGCCAATTCTTCATTACCTATTCTGGAAACAGAACAACCGAACTCGGACTAAGTTCGGACATAACCGAATTCAGACCGAGTTCTGCCCGAACTCGGTCCCCCCAACCCAGTTCCCGAGGAAAATGGTCACCCTGAAGAACAGACTCCTAACGTTGGATATTTTGAACGTTGGATTACCGAACTCTGTCCGAGTTCTATCCCAGAGAACATTATAAATATAGAAGATTTCTCCATTCAATTCACTCAATCATCTCTTATCTTCTCTTTTCATTCAAGTATTCTCAAAGAGCTTTTCACTTTCAAATCAAAGCTTTGCAACTCCTAGCGAAGCCGGTACCATTTTTAGTTTAATCTAGAAGTTTGATCGAGTTGTACAAAAGGTTTGGAAACTTCCTTGTTTTCAACATATTCCTGAAGTCGGCAAGTCCTTCGGATCAATGGCTTGCAAGTTGAAGTAGTGATCTTCGAATAAAAAGCACGTATTGTAAGGAGCTGCAAGCGCTTCGGATTCAAAGCTTGTATTTCACGAGATAGTGGATTCAATATCGAGCTGAGTACTCGAGAATGGAATAGTCCTCTTAGAGGAAAACCAGTATAAACCCTGGTGTGTAAGTCTGCTCTCTCTCTGATCTCCTTATATTACGCATTTATTTAATTATTGCTTCATATTTGTTACTGTCCAAAAAATTTAGAGATAATTTTTATTCTGCTGCACACACACACTCTATTCACCTCATCCCCCTAGAGGTGCTCAATGGTCCTACAATTGGTACCAGAGCAGGTTATATTCATACATAACACTCTAGAGAGTTTACATATGGCAGCCATGAAATCTATATTCACCAGTGAAGGGCAGTCCACAAATAGACCTCCACTATTTGATGGAACAAACTACACATATTGAAAAATACGAATGAGTTTCTTCTTAAAATCATTTGACTTCGATCTCTGGTCTATAGTCATAGACGGTTACAAAAAACCGTCTAGAATAGTGATTGATGAAAATCTTATAGACAAGTCTCATGATAGATACACGAATCAAGAAAAGACACAAGCCAGTCTTGACGCAAAAGCGATCAATGCATTATTATGTGCCATTGACAAGACTAAGTTCAACAGAGTATCTACATGTGTCACATCACACGATACATATGAAGGAATCCAAAATAAGCAAATTGACACAAAAGTTGAGGCCTTCAAGATGAATCCAAATGAATCAATCACTCAGATGTTCATTCGTTTTCTCGATATTGCTAATCCTTTATCTTCCCTTGGCAAGGATTACTTAAATCATGAAAAGATTTGCAAAGTGCTCAGGGGACTAACAAAGAACTAGAATTCCAAGATTACTGAAATTATAGAATGAAACGATCTCACCACGATGTCGCTGAATACACTTATGGGCAAGCTGATGACTCATGAGCTAGACATATAAGACTTTGAAGAAGCCACACCAAAGGAGAAATATATCGCCTTCAAAGCACATGTTAAAAGAGTCGAGCGAAATCACATGCGATGGAGACTCAGATGGTGAGGACCAAGCTCTTCTTGTAAATTACATGAAATTCTTGAGGTTTGAGAAATCAAAACGAAAGAAAAAAGATTACCAAGAAAGCAATGAGGAAGAAACTATATGCTATGGTTGCAAAAAGACAGGACACATCAAGAAAGATTATCCAGTGGCCCAAAAGGCAAGTCGCTACAAAAGATCTAGCAGAAAACCATCATCCCGAAAGTATGGAAACACTAGCATCTGGTATGAAAGCGAGGCCAATGAACCAGAGGAAGAGAAAAGACCCAACAATTCAGTGAATGTCTATTTAATGGCATTTGATCAGGTATCAACCAATCCTTTGTACGATAACTTTATATTTGATGAACTTTCTGATGTATTTAGTGACTTGTTAGATGAACACAAGAAAGTGTTGGACAAATATAAACAATCTCAAAAAGAGATAAAAGCTTACACAACTAAAGTTGAAAGGTTGTCGTCTCTATTGAAAGACATACAGGAAATACCGTCCACCAGTAACACGGATGAAGAAATATCAGCTCTTAAGCTTAGCCTGCATGATGCTCACAAAATGATTGAGAAAAAAGATCATGACTATGCAAAGCTGAATGAACTATATGATTTAGAGAAGAAGAAATATCTTGTAGCCACACAGAAGGTAGATGTCATATCTGCCAAGTATGATGAGGCAATAGCAATCTCTAAAAAGTTAAAGATTAGGTTGGACAAATAGGTCATACCTATTACTCAAACCAAGATCTGTCCAGAGACACAACATACACATAGAAAGACACGATCAGAGAAAGCACATAAGCCTAATGTTCCACATAATCGTGCTTTTGTTTATAAGTATACACGGAAGACACAAGCATCATGTTGACAATATGATACCAAACACTAGCTCTCCAATTACATGTACATACTGTGGTACACTCACAATTTTGTAGAGTTAGAAAACTTGTAGACCGGAATATATGTCTAGATGCCTAAAACTAACATTTCTGGACCCTTAAGGAAATGGGTACCAAAGGTCACATCTACTCGTTTTGTAGGTAGACCGACCATCTCATGCTAGAAGCAAATGAATTCTCGATAGCGGATGTTCGCGGCACATGATTGGTGATAAATCTCTATTCGCTACGCTATCGATGAAGAAAGAAGGAAATGCCTCCTTCAGCAATAATCTGCGAGGTTATATAATAGGTAACGGTATTGTTGGTATGCCTTCTACCCAGTTATAAAAGACGTTTGTCTGTCCACAGAGTTAAAGCATAACCTGGTAAGTATTAGTCATCTTGTCGATAATGGTTATGGCATTAACTTTGTGAAAGATAAATATTCTATATATGATATGTCTACTGGAAGTTTGGTTTATGAAGGAATAAGGGAGGATTAACATTAATGTTTTATATCTATCAGACATTACTAACAATGCAGACATGTGCCCTATAGCAAATAAAGATGAAAGCTGGCTATGGCACATGAGACTAGGACATGCAAATATGGACACCACATCAAGACTATCAATGAAGAAATTGGTGAAAGAATTACCTGAAATTTCATTTAAAAGAGAGATGGTATATTCTGATTCTGAGAAAAATAAAGCAACTAGGTCATCATTTAAATCCATAAACGTTGTAAGTACTTCATGACCCTTGCAATTATTACACAGATTTGTTTGGACCAAGTAGAATCATTAGTCTTGATGAAGAACTCTATGCTTTTGTTATTATTGATAATTTTTCTCATTACACTTGGGTTTTCTTTTTTATCAAATAAAAGTGATGTGCTTTTGAATTTGAAGTTTTCTGCAAAAAGGTCCAAAATGAAAAGAACTTCATGATTACTCGCATCTGAAGTGATCATGGAGGCGAATTCAAAAATTCAGATTTCAAAAAGTTTTGTGATATAAATGGTTATTTTCATGAGTTTTCATGTCCTAGAACTCCCCAACAAAATTGTGTTGTGGAGCAAAAGAACAGAACTCTCAACGATAGGGCTAGAGTCGTGCTTAATCAGTACAATCTTCCGAAATATTTTTGGCTGAAGCTATAAGTTTAGCTTGTCATGTTTTAATAGGGTTCTGATTCGACCTCTATATCGAACAAGATTCCCTATGAATTGTGATTTAATCGCATTATTAATGTTTCTTATTTTAAAGTTTTTGGATGTCACTATTTTATTCTGAACACCAAGGATAACTTGGGTAAGTTCGACTCCAAGGTAGATGAAGGAATATTTCTTGGTTATGCTGCTAAGAGTAAAGAATATATAATTTTCAATAAAGGGTCACTGATTGTTGAAGAGTCTATTAATATTACCTTTGATGAACTTAACAATCAATTGCCAAGTTACACTAATGACGAAGACTCGAAAAAAACGTCTAACAAAGCATCTGAAGATACTGACACGGGAACAAGTTATAATGGAGAGTCTGCCAAATCCTGACAGACCATCTAGAAACCTTGATCATAGGTGATGTATCAAAGGGAATAAATACACGTTTATCTACTAAGGATATAGTTGCTAATGTTGCATATATTTCACAAGTAGAACCTAAGTCGGTAGCTTTTAATGAAGAACTTTGAATTTGTGTCATGCAAGAGAAATTAAGCCATTTCGAGAGAAACCAAGTTTGGAAACTTGTTCCCAAACCTGTTGGTCACTCTACAATTGGTACCAAATGGATATTTCGAAATAACTAAGTGAGGATAGACAAGTCGTTTGCAACAAACACGTCTAGTTGCTCAAGGTATAATCAAAAAGAAGAAATTGATTAATGACGAGACCTATGCTCATGTTGCTAGACTAGAATCCATTTGCATGCTTTGTGCATATGCATGTTTTTGTGATTTCAAACTTTTTTTCAAATAAACGTCAAAAGTGCAATTTTAAATGGTTTTATAAAAGAAGAGGTACTTGTAAAACAACCCCCTAACTTGAAAGATTTTAAATTTTCTAATCACGTTTTCAAACTTAAAAAGGCAGTGTATGGACTCAAACAAGCCCTAGAGCTTGGTATGATCGTCTAAGTACATTTTTAATTGAAAGTGGTTTTTCAAAAGGGAAGATTGATACTATACTCTATTTATCAAACCTCTTGATGACAATATTTTATTAGTGCAAATATATGTTGATGACATAATCTTTGGGTCAACTAATGGGTTACTCTGCCAAGAGTTTGCTAACTATATGCAGAATGAATTCGAGATGAGCATGATGGGGGAGCTCGACTATTTTCTTGGACTGCAAATCAGACATAATTCACAAGAGATTTTCATCAATTAAGCCAAGTACACAAAGAAATTGCTAAAGTTCGACTTCGACAATGCAAATCCTATTGGCACTCCAATGGCTACATCAACCAAGCTTGACCTTGATGATGGCGACAAACCGATCGATCAGCGTAAGTATCGAGTTATGATTGGTAGTTTACTATCTTAACTGCTAGTCGTCCAGATATTATGTTCAGTGTTTGCATATATATTAGATATCAAACAAATCCTAGGAATCACACACATATGCGCAGTTAAGCGTATCTTTTGATACATTAAAGGTACTTCTACTGTCGGATTGTGGTATCCGAAAACCACATTCTTTAATCTTACTGGTTACTCGAATGTTGATTTTGTTAGATGCAAAATAAATCGTAAAAGTACGTGATACGTGTCATTTCTACGATAAGCTTTAGTTCCTTGGTTTAGCAAAAAGTAAAATAATGTTGCATTATCAACAACTGAAGTTAGATATACTGCTGCAGGGCGTTTTTGTGCACAAATTTTGTGGATGAAGCAAACCTTAGAAGACTACAATTCACATTCGTTGTGACAACACTAGCACGATTAATTTGACTAAGAACCCAGTATGTCGCTCACATACTAAACACATAGAAACATGTCATCATTTTTTGCGTGATCATCAACAACACGGAGATATTTATCTAGAATTTATTAACACAGATCATCAACTAGCAGATATTTTCACAAGGCCATTAGCCGAGGACCGCTTCAATTTTATTCGTCGCGAGTTAGATATTCTTGATATTATCTCGGAAGCATAATGACTTATATTCGGTAATGACTTGATACTAATTCAATCATTTTATTAAATCAAGATAGTTTTAGGTACAAGCCGAAAGGGCCCTTCTGTCATACAGGCGTAACTAGCCTGAAGCGACATGGTGTCGTGTCTTCGGACTACCGCTAGCTGGGATCCGGTCCCTATAGCTAACCCAAGATAGTTGAGATATATTAAAAAAATTATGAATTTTATCTCATTTTATGTACATATTTCAATATATGTTGATCTAGATATAAGAAAACCGAACTCGGTCCCTTTGTATCAGACCTAACCCGAGAGCAGGCCCCACTTTTTAAGTTGCTTCTCTTCTCATTAAAACCCTACTCTAACCCGAACACGGTCAACCCCCATTCATCTTCCTCCAAAATCCCTTTCAAAACCCTACTTTTCCAAACCCTAACCCTAGATTTCATCTTAGGGTTTCCAACTCAAAAATCAAGATTTTGTACATATTTTGGGGATCCTCTTCCATCTGTGAGGTATATTTCCTTCCTTTTTCTCTCTAATTTTTCCATTGCCCCAAAATTTAGGAAGAAGAAGAGGAGAGAGGATGAAGGATGATAATCCATCTCAGGATCGGTTTCAATCTTTATTTAGTCCCCCTCCTGATGATGACTATAATAGTTCATTATTTAGAAGCTTATAAGTTCCATATGTTTGGTTTGATAACTTCCAAAAGAAGAATATTTGTCCGGGCAATGTCATTAGCTTTACTATTTTCCAGAATATTTAGCTACTCCTGCTCTAGAACTTCATGATCTTGTTCAAATTGCTAATCCAGTTTATTCCAACGCCATACGAATGTTTTATTGCAATTTGCAACACTCTCATGGATCGACTTACTCATCTATCTACGGTATTGATATTGAGTTTGATGATGACGACCTGAGTGAGATGCTCCAGATTCCCAACACTGAAAATGCTCTTGTCGACATTACAAGTCAATTTTGGTAACGATATGACACTTGAATCCTTTAAGGATGCCATGCGATCCTTTTCCTAGACCTCCTGCACGTCTCATGTCCAAGTATCTGAACTAGCATTTTTATGAATTGCATTACATTTTCTTTTCATATGTTTTGCCTAAGACGGGATCTACTGACGAGATCACGTATTTAGAGATGTCAGCTCTTTATCATATTCATTTTCATATTCCTTTTAGTCTCCCAAAGACTGATTTCAGCTATGATAAATTGTCAGAAGAAACGGCACAATCTACTATATGCTATGTACCTACCGATTCTCTTTCGTAGGTTTGGTATTCCTTTAGACTCTTGTCCCTTTGACGATATACCCTCCTGCCGCCTTCGAGCTCATAGGACCCGACCTCCTCATATTCCTCCATATCCTGATGAGGCCGGTGATGAGAATGTCCAACCTGATGCTCATGCACCACCTCCTCCTACTGCTGCTCCTCCTCCTACTGTTCCTCCTCATGCTGCTGAGGACCCAGTCTCACTTGATGAGATTCGCGCTATAATGCGTGAGCGTTTTCATCTTGAAGATGAGCGTTACAGAGTTGATCTAGAGCGTCACCGACAAACGGATTTCAGGACTACTCTCCAGGCCCAGGCTCTTGGGAACTATATTGCTAACGTGCAGTGGAGTCTGGCTCATGCACCTGGTGGCCCTATTCCCTATCTCCATCACCCTCATATGTTTGGATACAGATTTGAGGATCTAGAGGCTCAGCATTATTTCATTCATGGATTTGCCTATAATAATCCTAACCGGTCAGCCGAGACCGGTGACGATACTACTTGAGACTGTAGTTGGCATTTTGGTCTTTTTGAGTTGATGCTGGTTGATTGCACTATTTGTTAGTGACACTTTAGTTTGATGATGTATCTTCTAGTTTATGCATATTTTCTTTTTATTATGCACGTTACTATGTATCAGACTTTTATGGTTATGTTTAAAACACTTTATCGTTAGTAGTATTCTTTTTTGTCATGTACTCTGCTACTCGCTACATATTCTAGTTGTTATCTCCTTATTTTTGGTTCGCTTCAAACTTTTTGTTGTTGTTTGTGTTCTTTGTTTGCGGGGGAGCTTACATTTTGCTACAATGACAAAGGGGTAGGTACATATTCTAGTTGTTATCTCCTTATTTTTTGTTATGTTTAAAACACTTTATCGTTAGTAGTATTCTTTTTTGTCATGTACTCTGCTACTCGCTACATATTCTAGTTGTTATCTCCTTATTTTTGGTTCGCTTCAAACTTTTTGTTGTTGTTTGTGTTCTTTGTTTGCGGGGGAGCTTACATTTTGCTACAATGACAAAGGGGTAGGTACTATATGCTATGTACCTACCGATTATCTTTCGTAGGTTTGGTATTCCTTTAGACTCCCGCCCCTTTGACGACATACCCTCCTGTCGCCTTCGAGCCCGTTGGACCCGACCTCCTCATATTCCTCCATATCCTGATGAGGCCGGTGATGAGAATGTCCAACCTGATGCTCATACACCACCTCCTCCTACTGCTGCTCCTCCTCCTACTGTTCCTCCTCCTGCTGCTGAGGACCCAGTCTCACTTGATGAGATTCGTGCTATAATGCGTGAGCATTTTCATCTTGAGGATGAGCATTATAGAGCTGATCTAGAGCATCACCGACAAACGGATTTCAAGACTACTCTCCAGGACCAGACTCTTGGGAACTATATTGCTAACGTGCAGTGGAGTTTGGCTCATGCACCTGGTGGCCCTATTCCCTATCTCCATCACCCTCATATGTTTGGATAAAGATTTGAGGATCCAGAGGCTCAGCATTATTTCATTCATGGATTTGCCTATTATAATCCTAACCAGTCAGTCGAGACCGGTGACGATACTACTTGAGACTGTAGTTGGCATTTTGGTCTTTTTGAGTTGATGTTGGTTGATTGCACGATTTGTTAGTGACACTTTAGTTTGATGATGTTATCTTCTAGTTTATGCATATTTTCTTTTTATTATGCACGTTACTTATGTATCACACTTTTATGGTTATGTTTAAAACACTTTATCGTTAGTAGTATTCTTTTTTGTCATGTACTCTGCTACTCGCTACATATTCTAGTTGTTATCTCCTTATTTTTGGTTCGCTTCAAACTTTTTGTTGTTGTTTGTGTTCTTTGTTTGTGGGGGAGATTACATTTTGCTACTATGACAAAGGGGAAGAAAGTGTTACCATTATCAGAGAAAGTGCTATCAAGGAAGATAAATTTTTAAAATTAAATTTTAATATTATTTGATGTATCAACTTGAGTTTGTCAATTATCAAAATGGAGGGGGATTATTGGCCCATTGGTCTGGTCACACTTGATTTTGCTATCCGACTTAAACTCCGGTTCGATATACACAAATAATATACTGGTACGGTACTACTACTGAACGACTACCATCATGTTGCTACAGTCAATTAGAGTCTTTGCCAAAGATAATCGTGTCCATGATCAAGACACTTTTCTATATTCTTATGTATTTTTCAATTTATTGAGTCTTAAAAAAAATATACGGTTGAATGAGATTGGCACTTGGCTAAGCTACAAAGTTCACTTACAAAATAAACCTACCCAATCTATTCCTTGATCAGTCCATATATTCAAATCCAGTCCTCAAACTCAAAGAGCCTAAAAACCCAAAGCCAATTCTTCATGACCCATTCTGGAAACAGGGCAACCGAACTCGGACCAAAATCGGTCCCCCTTACCCAGTTCCCGAGGAAAATTGTCACCCTGAAGAACAGGCTCCTAACGTTCGATATTTTGAACGTTGGACTACTGAACTCTGCTCGAGTTCTGTCCCAGAGAACATTATAAATAGAGAGGATTTCTCCATTCAATTACTCAATCGAATCTTCTCTTCTCTACTCATTCAAGTGTTCTCAAAGAGCTTTTCACTTTCAAATCAAAGCTTTACAACTCCTAGCTAAGCCGGTGCCAGTTTCAGTTCAATCTAGAAGTTTGGTCGAGTTGTACAAAAGGCTTGGGAACTTCCTTATTTTCATCATGTCCCGAAGTCGGCAAGTTCTTCGGATTAAAGGCTTGCAAGTTGAAGTAGTGCTCTTCGGATAAAAAGCACGTGTTGTAAGGAGCTGCAAGCACTTCGAATTCAAAGCTTGTGTTTCACGAGATAGTGGATTTAATATCGAGTTGTGTACTCGAGATTGGACTAGTCCTCTCAGAGGAAAACCAGTATAAATCTTGGTGTTTAAGTTTGCTCTCTCTGATCTCCTTACATTACGCATTTATTTAATTACTGCTTACTTCATATTTGTTACTACCTCAAAAATTTTAGAGGTGATTTTTATTCCGCTGTACACACACTCTATTCACCTCCCCCTCTAGAGGTGCTCAACGGTCCTACAAACGCCCCCTAAGGATGAAATATTGCACAAATGTTTGGGTCATCCTAATTCTCTTGCTATATCGCATTTAGTAAACTATAGTTTGTTGAGCAATAAAGGACAATTTCTTCTCATCTTTCTTTTGATTGCTCAACATGTAAACTAGGTAAGAGTTAGGATCCATTTGAATATGTTTCGTGAATTTTTTCATGAAAATAGCTTTATGAAAGTAAATTATAAAGGCATTTTTCCGAACATAGAGATTTTGAGTTTATGTTTGGTTACTTTCATCTGGAAAACAGTCTTCAGAAAAGAATGTTAAAAATTCCGTTTGGTAAAAAATTCAGAAAATAATATTTTTAATAAAATATTATAAATTATTGTTAGTTGTGCGGAAAAAAAATATAAAACAATTATAGAGGACACCGTGTCCGATACATCTTCATTGTGTCCGGGGTCCATGGTCTTCAATGTGTCCGAGGTCCATGGTCTTTATTGTGTCCAGGGTCCATTGTGTCCTAACCAAACATGGTATCATCGTCGAGTCGGATGGAAGTATTAGGTGAAGGTCTCGGTATCGTCGTCGTCGACAACGAAAAAGGTTAGATCGGAGCAAACACGAGATCTGCTACTACTTGAAGCTCGATCTTACGGACGAAGTCCGCAGCAACGGAGGCGGCTTCGATCCTCGTCGGAGCCTCCTTCTCTGCCCGGATCGCACCACTGGAAGGAAGTCAAACCGCCGGAAACTCAAGAGGAAGAAGAGGCCGAGGATATTGAAGCTTCAAGTCTACTAAAACTTAACTACTACTCGCTTCAAAGCTCCCATATAGGAATGGACAAGCTCAGTCCTAACTGATCATGCACATCATCCATCTCCAGCTATCCACCATTTGCGTATGTCGCGGTCGTACATTCCTCATGAACACGCATCTCTGCCAATGTGACCCAATTGAAGCTATCGTTGTGGTCGAAACCGACCACTAGCTCCTCTGCCGCTCCCCTATTGTAAAGCCTACCGCTTCACCTTCATCAGCAGCCTCGACGACGACGCCCCTATTATCCTTCAGCACTCCCAACTACTGAAGGAACTACTTCAGATCAATCTGAGGCTTCTCGGGACCACCCGCGATCGAAGCGGACGAAGAAGTAGACGGTGAAGAAGAAGAAGGCGGTGGTGGTTTGGAGTTCTTAAAGCCTTTGGTGTATGACATGAACATTGTGCTGCACGTTGTGGTTGAGTATCGAGTAGCTGTTGCAAGGAGAGAACCATTTGACCCTATGGCCTCTCGGGTTACCGCCCCCTACAAGTGTTGCGGGTGCTTGTGAAGGGACAATGTGTGGGAGCTTGAGCTACGAGTCGGGCCCGTAGAGCCTCCTCGCCGTCTCGTCGTAGGCCAGTGCGACCTCCTCGGCGGTGGCGAATGAGTCGAGCCAAAGGTGGTTTGACTTCCTTCCGTGATGCTCCACTTGGACCGGCCCGAGATCTGTCAAGATTTCAGAGAACTGGGAAAGGAGAATGGGAACGGGAAGGAGAGGGAAGAGAGAGAGGGGGGAGGGTGGGGGCCCCTATCATAGGAGAAAGCGTGGAGAGAGAAGAGGGATCTGGGAGAATGTGCACACACACAAAAAAAATCTGAGAGCTTACTCTGAAAAGAGCTTTTGGTTGCTCTCAGGAAGCTGTTTTTAGACAGCTCATTTGAAAGAAAAAAAATTCCAAACTACTTGTACGAGATGAACAACCAAACACAATTGTCTGCCGCTTTGGTTTTATAACTCAGAAATCTAAGTTATAAAACATAACCAAACATGCCCTTATTCTCTTCCCTTTCCTTCTTATGGTACTCGTGTTGAAAGCTTTTTTTATTTGATTCATAGTAATATGTGGGGTATTACTCTTATATTTAATGCATATAATAAATACTTTGTGACGTTCATTGATGATTACATTAAGTATACCTGGATTTATTTCCTTCGTTTTAAGTTTGAAGTATTTTATGTCTTTCAACAATTTGTGTCCAATGTTGAGACTTAATTTTCTTTGAGCATCAAAGTAGGAATGTCTCATGAGTTTCATGTTTTGCTCCAGCAAAAAGGAATAGTCTCCCAGTGCTCTTGTACATGTACACCTCAGCAAAACGGTGCAGTTGAACGTAAGAATCGTCATCTTTAATTCATTGTTCGCATATTGCTGCTTGAATCCTATGTTCCTTCTAAATTCTAGGTTGAAGCCTTGTCTACAACAGTTTATTTAATTAATTGATTGCCCTCACGTCTCACCTGACTAGAACTTTGAAAGTCTCTCCCTATTACCGTCTTTATCATCAACATTCCAACTATCTTGATATGCATATTTTGGTTGCATTTGTTTTGTTCATTTGCAACCTCATGAACGACACAAACTTTCTGCAATCTGTTAAATGCGCTTTTATGGGTTATAGCACTTCACACAAAGGTTATGTTTGCTACGGACCATGCTCTAACAGATTTCGTATTTCCAATCATGTTTTCTTTGAAAATCAGTTTTTCTTTTCTACTGATATTGAGTCCTTGCCTGATATACATGTTCTTCCTAATTTTGATGACTTGACTCCTACTACTGAACGATGACGACCGACCTTGCCCCTTCCAGAGCCTAATCTGTCATCTGAGCATGTTCAGACTGTTCCTTCCAGGATGGATCCGAATTCGGACAACATTCCCTGAAGCTCTACGAAAGTTTGTTGTTCTCCTGATTGGTGCTACATTGTCCCTATTCCCTCGTTATTTTGAGGCTGTTAAACATGAATATTGTTGATAGGTGATGATAGAAGAACTTCGGGCTCTTCGGGACTGGATAATCACACATGGGATATTGTTCCTTGTCCTACTAATGTTAAAGTCATTGGTAGTAAATGGGTCTACTCTGGGTAACAGATAAGAGTATGGGGGTGGATATGAGAAGACTTTTGCTCTAGTCGCCAAGATGACTAAAGTACAAACTTATTTCTATTGTTGCTTCACAGAGCTGGCCACTTCATTGAATGGACGTCAAAAATGTATTTCTTTATAGTGATCTCAAGGAGAAGATTTACATGGCCCTGCACCTGGCTTGACCTCCTCTTCTCCTTCGGATGTATGTAAGTTGAAGTGATCTCTATATGGGCTGAAACCGGCTCCCCGAGCATAGTTTGACAAGTTTTGGTCCATCTTGCTTTGTTTTTCCTTTGAGCAAAGAAAATTTGACTCCTCTTTGTTTCTTTGCAAGACATCTACGGTATTGTTCTTATAGTATATGTTGATGATATTGTTATTGTCGAGAGAGATTTCATTTTAGTTATCTGTCTGCAGTAGTATCTTCAGGTCTCGTTTCGTATGAAGGATCTTGGTCCTCTGACGTACTTCTTGGGGTTGGAAGTTCATACTGATTCTTCGAATATCTTCCTGAATCAACATAAGTACACACAGGATTTAATTACCTTTATTGGTCTTTCAGGATACTTCTTCTATGAATACTCCTCTAGAAGTAAATGTGAAGTTTCATCCTGAGGAGTGGGATATCCTTTCTGATTCTACTTTGTTTCACCAGCTGGTGGACAGCTTGAACTATTTGACTATTACTCGGCCTGATATTTTTTTCGTTGTCCAACAGTTTAGTCATTTCCTCCATACTCCACGCCATCTACATTTAGCTTTTGTTCGTCATATCATTCGATATCTTTGTGGGTTCCCTAGCTGTGGATTGTTCTTCCACGCTGGCTCTCCGCCTCTCCTCTTCATCTTGTTATTTATAATGATGTTGATTGGGCCGGATGACATGACACCTTACGGTATGTCACGGACTGGTGCATGTTTCTTGGTGATTCTTTGATTTCTTTTCAGAGTAAAAAGCGTGCTCGAGTTCATAAATCATCTACTTAATCCGAATATTGTGCGGTGCCGGTCGTTTGTTCATTGTAAGGCTTCGTAGGCTTATGGGAGAGCTTGGTTTCTCTCAGCCTGATCCCACTCCTCTCCATGCCGATAACACTAGGGGTGTTCAGATTGCTGCTAATTATGTTTACCATGAGGGCATGAAACATATTGAGGTGGACTGTCATTCTATTCGGGAAGCCTTGGACACACGTGTCATCTCTCTTCCTCATATTTCCACTGACCTACAGATAGTTTACGTCCCTTTACGAAGACCATGACACGACAGTATGTGAAAATTGATGCTTCTTGATCAACCAGCATCAATTTGAGGGGGTGTCAGACGGATGTTTGCTGGCCTGGACAGCACACATCAAGCCATAATTAGTCTATCTATTTATGGCATGATTCTTGTATTATAGTTGTTATCTTTGTGTTCAACTGTATAGATGTAGCTTCCTTATTTGGTTAGACATGATTGATGTAATTGCTGATAATCAGCAATGTAATTAGCCCTAACGTTTCTATATAATCAGAGAAACCCTCACAATGAGAGGCATTCAATCGATGTGACAGGTTATTCAGTAAACTACTTAGGGCCAGTTTGGTTCCCATTTAAAGCGGTAAAGCTCCATATCAAACGTCCAAGGGCACTGGTTAGTGGTGCCTTCCCAAGGGTCGGTCATTTTCAGCCGTTCTTGTATAGCAAAAAGGAGAAATGTTGGGAACCAAACAGATCTGTTTTGCCGTTTTGACTAAGATGTCAGCAGAAACAGAAAATGCTCCCTTTCAAACTGGAATCAAACTAGCCCTTGAACATAATGTCGGAGACCTAGCAGAGACTGTTGCATATTGTAAATCTAGATTCCCTCTAAATTAATGAGATGGTAACACTAGTAATCTTCCTGGAATTTTGCTATAGGCTCCTGCTGTTTATATTAGTTTTGATGCATCCATATGTTAAGATAAGCTCTCATGAAAGTTACATGTAGGGTAACATCCCACTTATTATATGCCAACATATAGGGTACTCCAGAGCATTGTAGAAATACCATGAGAAACGGACATCAAGTTTAACAATGTTTTTGTAGGGACACATGGAGTTTCGAAATGCATTTATATTTCAGAAGGAAATTTGAAGAGTGAAAATAATTGCCGAAAGAATATTCAAGGAGAACATAATGGAATTGAAGAGATCGAAACGAGAAGAGAAAGCGTTAAAGAGCTACTTTGGTAGGATAAGCAAGGTAGTTAAAGGCACAAGGCGTACTTGAGGCGCAAATGGCTCGTATTGTCCGAGACGCAAGGCACACTTAAGACACGAGCCGAAGCGAAGCGAGATGCAATAATAAATAATAAAAATATATATAAATTAATTAATTAATAATGTAAGAAATAAAACCAAATAACATATTAAAACCAACAAAAATATGTTAAAACATAACAGAGTGAACTAATATAGCAGTAATAGCAGTCAACAGAACAAGAGTTTGTATTCTCCCTACCACGTTTTTAGTAAATTACGTTTTTCTAGTTAAATTGTAACAAACCTTGACGACTGTGGAAAGAGTTCTCTTCCTTCGACTTATATAAGGTAAGAGTTATTTCATGCCTCAAAGTTTTTTGTGTATATATTAAAAAAAAAAAAAACATAAGATGCGTCTTTTCTTGGTTGCGTCTTGCTGAAAGGTGCGCCTTGGGTTCCCGGAGAAAGACGTCTCGCCTAGTGAGGTGCGTGGCGCAGTTGTTGCGCCTTTCTGCAAGGCGCGCTTTTGACTACCATGGGGATAAGAAATAATAATCACATAGAATCTTACAAATTCGTCCATACTTTAATATATCATACCTCAGTCTTACGCCTCTTGATACGGGAAGTTGCAGTGGACTCTAGCTCAGATGATTCCAAACCATGCAACTGTTTGAAGCTATCATTTACACTTCCAGCTGAAGACACGTTATTCAAGGGCATGGCACTTGTGTGGCGCTTCATTTTCTTTGTTGTTGCACCTCCATCTTGGGACATGAAGTTTTTTGCTTGCAAACGACACTTTGTCATTGCAACTAAGTCTTCACCAACAGCAGCCCTTGAACCATTTCCAGGTGCTGAACCTGCTACCCGGTCAATCATAGTGACAACGGATCCAATGTCACTAACAGATGAACTAAGGACCTTTGGTGTTAATAACTGTACCTGAAAGAAGTGGATATTCTTCGAGTTTAGTATACTGATATATGAACAGTTTTATAGTTATTCACAAGACTTGCTTCAAAACCGTATAAGAAACCATAGTGAGAGGAAAATATCCAGAATATATCAAATGCATTTTGATATTATCGACATGCAAGCTTCGAAATAGTTACTGTCAAAATCACTACTACAGCATAAAATCCAGTATGCTTACACATTTCCGTGTGCATAAATCCATCATTACTAATTTATTGTAAACTATCCTGGCAAACAAAATGACTAAAGCAAACAAAGTGTTTACTTGTGTCTAACATTTAATGTTACTCAAACTACATGAACACCCTTATATAGAGATACAATTAACAACCTTGTAGCCAATTAATTGTGTACCTTGTAAATTTTTATGTGATATTAATGAATATTTAAAAAAGAGCAACACAATAACTTTGTTTTTGCCTGCTTAAACTTTCACAATTCTGGACAAGATTCTAGATATTAACAAGAAGTAAAACCATGACTAACCACTTTAATTAAACGCTCTAGAGGCCGTTCACTTGCACTTGGTTTGGAAGTGGCCAGTACATTAGCCTGGTTACCATCTTGACTGCTGCATTCTGCTAGCAAAGGTGATGCTGATATGCCAGGTGTGCCAACAAATGATTGTGTTTGACTTGGTGCTACAGGTATTTGCTGATGGCTGGTATGTCCGGCATTTGGTAGTGGCGAAATAGCAGAAACCTGTTTCCCGGAATCACCTGGTATAGAAGACGAGGAGAAGGGAGTGGAAGGAGATGGGACAATAAAGGGAGAGTTTGCAGATGGAAGAGGTTCAGGTTTTAAAACAGATGGTAGAAGTGAGTTCTGTTCAATTTGAGGTGAAGAATGGTGAGAAATTTGAGGCGATGAAGCTGGAAGATTTTGAGAGGAAGCAGGAAAATTAGCTCCTGGTTTCAATTGTTGATGATAATAGTTGGGGCGTTGGCTAGCCGAGTAATGCTGGGGGAGTCCTGTTTTAATGCCAGTACCTTGTCTCACCTTTATATCATTCAGTTCGTTCATTGAATGAAGTTGGTGTATCGGCAACTGTGATGTTTGCTGCTGCTTCTGTTGTTGCTGCAACTGCTGCTGCATTGGTTGCTGCTGTTGTAGTAACTGTTGTCTCTGCTGTTGCTGCATTAACTGTTGTTGCATATGGCGTTGTTGCATTTGTTGCTTCATCTGCTGATGTTGTTCCTGCTGTTGTTGCTTCAGCTGCTGCTGCTGCTGCTGCTGCAGCAATAAGTTAGGACTCGTTTGCATTGGACTAATACTCGACTGTAAATTATTCCCACCATTCTGTGACATAGAGTTCTGCTGAGGTGCACTAACGGGATTTTGTAGAGATCCCACACCACCTTGTTGCCCAGAAGCAATAGAACCAGGTTGCAAAGAACTATAAGAATTTCCTTGCACTGCATCCATACTTGAACCAGGCTGCAATGTATTCGAGATATTCTGCTGTGTTGTTGAGCCACCAAAATGTGTTGGTAAAGGCATGGATACATGTTGCATACTAGTCCCACCAACAGACTGCATCGAAGATCCTGAGCCCTGCATATTGATTTGTTGCAACTGGTTTCCATGATTGTCAGGTTGCTGTAGCTGAGTAACTTGAGATGGTTGCAGTTGAGGAGTGGAATGAGAACCACCAGGATGTTGGAATTGTTGTTGTGCCTGTGGTTGTGGAGTGGCCTTCTTGAATCTATTGTTTTGCAACATGGTTACTATTTGTTTCTCATACATAGGGAGTTTGTCCTTCATACCGACCGGAATATTAGGCTTTGATATCTGCAGGAGTGTCAATGTCCTCTCTAACATTGCCTTAAAGCTTTTCAATTTATCATACTGTTCTGACTGCTTTCCAGGAAGCATGAGTGCTTCATGCTGTAGACAAACAGGACATACAAAGAATAATCAGTTTTATCAAGAATGACAAACTTATATATATATATATATATATATATATATATATATATATATATATAAAAGGAAGGATCGGGATCCCCGCATTTTTGCATCCCCATGATCACAATAAGTCATCTAATTTTAACCATTGATTTGAATGGTTCAAATCAACGGTTAAGATTAGATGACTTAAACAATATCCAACGGTTGTGAACATGGAAAATTTGGGGATACATAAGAGTGGGGATCCCGATCCCTTCATATATATATATATATATATATATATATATATATATATATATATATATATATATATATATATATATAGGGAGAGGTTCGGGAGCCCCGTCCCTCTCGATCGTTGGATCGAGCGGGTGCAGGGGGGCAGGGGGTGGAGGGGGGTGAGGGGGACCTCCTGCGGGCGGATCAAAATCCGCCCCTATATATATATATATATATATATATTAGAGTTTGATGAGAAATAGCTAGCTTCCAAACATGAAAACCTGCTGCAACTTCTGAGCAATCTTTTGATGGAACTCACTGAGTTCTGTGAAATACAGCTCCTTCATTGATTGTATCTGCCACCAATGAAAATCAATCAGTATTCAGTGATAAAGGTCTGCATCCGCACACAGTTTGAAAAAATCAAATTAGCTCTAGAAAAGAGAGTGCAAATGATGGACAACATCACCAGAAGAAAGAGCATTTCAGTGAAATGATTTATTGCAGAATTTATCAGAGCACACATACAGAGAGAGGCCAGCAAATTTAGGTGTTGTGTTTGCCAAACTTGGAATTTTGTCAAGTTACCTTAACTAGCAAACAGAAGTTAACTATAATCTAAAACGTAAGTACTGTAGTCTATCACTTGGCTGCGGCCCACCAAGACAGCTTGCCTTCTATCTCACTCCCTAACATTATTCTTATAACCAAACTATGCTATCCTATTTTTCTTTACACTAAACCACACAGAAGAGTTAATGAGATAGTAGACACTTATAGGTAGCATACAGTTATAGGTAGCATAACTGACAAACTTCTAACCCATTTCATAAATCTCACACTTACAGAGAGCAATTTATAGGTTGTGGTTTGACCTATTAATGAGTTAGTTGGAATTGCTATCATCTGTTGTCGAAATCTGCAATCCCAGTTTGGATCAACTTTGATCCAAATTGGGATCAAAGTGAGGAAAGTGGCATCTCTCATATTAAGTGAATGTCACATTTTAAGCATTGGGACTTCTGGAGTTCTGCCTTTGAGTTATAGGTTTGCCAAATGTGTCCCATGTAACTAAATATGTATTGTCAAGGGCCCATATTCAGCAAGTTCTCATGAATGCTTATAGACATCACCATGTTGCAAGTAACAAAGTCAGCAATCAAATGGCTAAAATTTCAAAGGAATTAGTTATAGACAATATATTATGGACAAATAGAATCTTTGGTTAAAGGTTGCACACAGAAAGTGCCCTAATTTAGAGTTTGGGATCAAGGTTTGCAGTATCGGCCGATAGCATCGGCTGTATCGTATCTGTTAGAATAATATAAGTATACAACTCTCAACCCTCACTAGAACTCTAGAGTTCTGGTGCAGTTGTAGGGGACTTTAACATGGTATCAAAACACGACCCAAGTTCAAATATCATTGGCGCGCATTTTAAACAAATTTTGTTAAAAATATATATCGCTGCGTGAATCCAGTTGTCTGGTCAAAAATGGACCTTCAACCTGCAGGGGCTAGTTAGAATAATACAAGTATATAGCCCTCAACCCTCACTATAACTCTAAGGAAGGGACTTTAACCGTATCGTTTTGGGGGCCTCTTTTGGATCTGATATTGAACACTAACGATACTGAAATTGGGGCTCTCTTTGATTCAACAAAGAATTTTTTTGAAAAACAATGTTGACACAGTAATATATCTATAAATAAATGGTAAGCATCCATCCTATTATTGTTCCATTAAAAACTATCTACTACGAGATACTTTGTCTAATACAGTAAAAGAAACAACAATATTTATCGAGGGTGAACTATTCGACAATATTGAATATTATTCCATTAAAACTAAACAACAAATACTACATAATATTATGTATATCAAATATCTTCTAATTTTTTAACAGTTTTTTATTATTTATTTCTGTTTCTGAAACCAAGAACTCCGATCCAAAACGACCGAAACTGCCGATAATTACAAGAAGGGTCTGATACTGATTGCGGAACTTGCTTGAGATAGCAGACTCCACAAGATGTGACATAATATAATAGTTTTTATGAAATGATGAGGAAGACACATATTTGTCAGAATTTAAATTTTAAGTTTCAAGCAAACTGTAAATCCACCATAAAACTTACTGGTCATAAAAGTAGAATATCCATTAGTAGACTAAACGACATGTTACGGGACCAAGACAAGGTTTGTATTAAGCCATAAGAAACCAGCAAACAAACAAGCACCTTCAAGAACCCATGAAGGAAAAAGAAGAGTGCTTATTCATTCACATGAAAAACATTTGGTTCCTCAAAGTTCTTAAATATGAAACATACGGATATCTAAGCTGCTAAAAATGTAACTAGTTAAACTCAGCTGTACCGTATGAGAAAAAAGAAACTTGTCAACATAACATGAAAAGGAGGTACATAATCTAGGACATAATTAAAACACTTAACAAGAACTCCTCTCACCTTCTGATGGCACTCCTCTTGCCAATCTGTAGCCCCTGCATGTCCTGTCTGAGCTGTTGAATCCATAGATGCTGTGGAAAAGAAAAAGATCAAGTTAGTCGAGAACAGAGTAGCACATACAAGACCTGGCATTACTCAGATAATCAAGTGCCGCTTCACCTATTACATCAATCAACCAAAATGGTGTTGCTTATAATGGAAGTTATTCCAAGTCAACTACTTACGCTTTCAATCAGCATAATCGCATTTGGCAAAGACAAGAATGGAGTAGAATTGGGAAGTTCCATCCATGACTACCTTCTTCCATGACTACCTTCTCCACACACAAGAAATTTCAACCTCAAAATGCTCGCTGTTTTTGTCTAAACCATATTACTTGATTCACTACGAATAACGAACAGTCCAAGCTAGAGCCATGACTGTATTGAACACAGCTTGGACATGAAATGGACAAGATATGCACAAAACAAAACTACACAGTGTAGAGCATGTCATTCAGACCTCATGACTCGTTAGGCATTTACACTACACTAATGGCTTTTCACCTACACCTTGCAAAAGTATGTCTGCTTAGATAAGACACATAACATCTAATATGGTAACTGTCTAATTTTAGTGGACTTGAACTCAATGCAATTAAGACGACTGCATGTTACAACTATTAAAATGGGATATGTAAACTATCATCGCAGGCAGGCTATGTTTAAATGAACTTGGGTTACTTAGCGATGTTGTAGGAGAAACTTTGCTGGAACTATTAAAATCAGAAAGCAGAAGCAGACATAATGCCAGAAAACAAGGTGGGTTTAAAGAGTAGCTACTCAGATTCAGGGGCACACAAAGAAGAACTGCCAATGTTCACACTAGGTTAGGCGCATAAATTGATTGGGTTAATTAAAAAAAAGTTAGGTTATTTAATTTGGGGAAGAAATCCATGTGATCGCTTATGAGATTATTTTGGGTAGCAAATTAGTTCCATTTAGAAGTAGAGTTAGGATAGGATTGGGCAATTTTAAGATTGGGTGGAACCTTTATATATATATATATATATATATATATATATATATATATATACACACACACACTTTGGTTTCTTAGAGAGCAAGTATTGTGTTAGGGAAGGAATTTCCGTTACTTTTGGCTTATATAAAGGTTCGCATATATCTATTTTGTCATGAATGGTTGATATTAATATAGAAAGCTATTGGGAAATGCCCATTCGGGGAATGGTGGGAAATTCCTTGTTCTTGGTGTGGTTCCAATTTTTTATTCAGCTTTGGACAATTAGATATCAGGTTATACGAGAATGACCCTTTCAATCAAGTGATTGAAAATAATTGCAGAATCTAGATGTATCTCATTCAGTGTTCTAAAAATCGGCCTAGGCGCCCGCCTAGGCGCCGCCTAGGCGCTAGGCGCCCGCCCACCGCACCGAAAAACCCCTAGGCGGTGGGCTAGGCGGCTAGGCGGGCCCTAGGCGCCCCTAGGCGGGCCTAGGCGGGCCCTAGGCGGGCCTAGGCGCCCCTAGGCGGCGGGTTTTTTGAATTTTTTGATTTTTTTTTTGATTTTGTTTATTCCTAGTTGTATTTTTGGATATTTGTTTGGGTTTTAAGATGGTATTTGGATTTTAGAACATTGAAATTTCAAATTTCAAAATTCAAAATTCAAAATTTCAAAAATTTCAAAAAAAAAAAAAAAAAAAAAAAAAAAAATTCTAGGCGGGCTAGGCGCTAGGCGGACCTCCGCCGCACCGAGTCCGCCTAGCGCTTTTTACAACATTGATCTCATTACCTAGACTAGTAAGCTATGAACCCTATTTGTTAACAAGCAGTCACTTCTGGCAAAGAAACATCAGTCCCCAGACTAGTGGACAGAATCTCTATTTGCTAATAACCATTATACATACCAAATCAAATCACTGTATCCCCGCCATCTCTAGACAGTCTCTGTCAGTATTTTAATACCAATGAGCAGAAATGTTGCAAAATTTACCCCTGGGCAGTCTTTTCATGTTAATTTATGTTGAGGATAAGTAAAAAAACGACTTGTTGATCGTCATAATAACATTGACAGCTCATTAAACCTGCAAGGTTATGGCATTTGATTGCTGCAGCAAAAGACGAAATAGATGACAGAGGTCAAAGCTTTTCTGTTAAGAAAACGCCACACAGAATAAATCCATGGGCAATAGATCTTGTTACGTAGGCAGTTGCAACTTAAGTTGCTACATCTGTCCTAAACAAACTCAGACCTAAGAATCTTTAGAATATATCTCGAGTAGGGGGTATAATATCATCTTAAACTAAGAGATGTCATCTTAGACCAAGATATGAGCTTGGAGTAAAGGTATCATATCATATAGACTAAAAGAGTTCAGATTAGGGATTCAGGATATGTGAATCTCTCCTACATTGTCAAACCTTAAATATCTATGTACAACAGAGCCTTTGTCCAAATTTTGGGATTGGCAGTTTGAATCGTTTTTCTTCCATTCAGCTCCTTTGAGGGCATGCCATGTGTACCATAAACAAAAATCATACACTGATTTACAGCCACAATCAAGGTTCACTTAGACTTGCCCCTAGTTATACAAGAAAATTTAACTAATTTTGGTGCACTATTGGTTATGTTGCACGCGTCCAAACCACCCGAGACAAATTTCTTGCATCTTGTCCCTAACTGGCACCTATATTGCACGAATACGTACACAGTACACATGATACTGATACGGACATTTTCAAATAGGTACAATAGTAGTTACCTGTGTTGCATGAATACAGACATAGATGCGGGTACGAACATAATGTGGTTATGAACATTTTTTCGTGTTCGTGCAACATAGATGGGCACCACCTCCAACTTTCCACAAATATACTCATTTCTTGTTATATCTTTCAACCTATTGTCACCAATTCCATCTTAACAACTACAACCTTTTTCAAACTTGTTTTCTAATTACCGGACACTATCTTATGAAGCATGGTTGTTCTTATAGAATTTTTCTTTCAACTTCAAGTGTATCATGTGATTACAAAGAACTCTATAAACATTTGTATTAATCACTCGAGAACAATGAATGATTGATCCTAACTTCAAAGTACCAAAAACCATCATTGATAAAGTAACTCTTACTATTTACTTCTTTATTTCCTTTTGACTTTTAGTTGAAGGAAAATTCACATACTCTGTTTTAGTGTTAAGTTCAATATTGTTCCTCTCTTCAAAATCCTATTTTAGAATCTAATCATTCTCAACTTTCATCAATCAATACAGTCACATTACTGTCTCAAAATTCTGGGTTGGCTCTTTAAATCATGTCCATTCAACTCTATTAAGGCCATGTCCTATGTAACATTAACAAAAAAAAATACATCAATTTTTACAGCATTAATCCAAGTTCCTTTAGGCCTAATCGTAGCTAGCTCTAGCAGCTTCTTTAACTAACACTTAATGCTTCTCCTAATAGTACATCTATTGTTCTATGTTATGCATGTCCAAACAAACAAAGATATCGAAACCAACTTAGCCAATTTTCTCTTATCTTGTCCTCCCTTAGTGCCGCCTCCAATTTCTCACAAATATAGTCATTTCTTATCCTATTTCCAACGCTCATTTTCTAAAATGTTTTATGATTGTCTGAATTCTCATTTAAATCATTTCAGGTACTTTCATTTTCTAAACATGCTTTATAATTGTTCAACAGCCCAATGTATGGAGTATGGTTGGTTTAATAGTTGACTTGATTTTCATTTTTCCTTCCTTTGCAGGTATCTTGTGATCACAAAGTACTCCAAAAGCACTCAATTTCAACCATCATACGTGATCATAAAGCAGTCCAAAAGCACTATATTTCAACCATCCTACTTTACTCCTATGTATAACATCATTTTCAATCTTTGCGTCATGAAGAATAGTTGATCCTAGGTACCTAGGACTACCATCCCTAGATATCGCTTGTCCATCAATCTGTACTCGCTCTCTTTTTTTAAACTTTTTACTTAATTACATTTCATATCCTTTTCGTGTATTAATTTTCATCATAATCATCATCATCCAAGACTTCTCCCATCGGAATGGGGTCGGCTATAGAGCATAACAAACTCCATGAAAGATTTGACAAAGTTTTTATGACCGCATGTCGACCTAACTATCATCCCAAGAATTTTGTGTATTAATTTTGAAACCCTTAATTCCAAAGTTTCCCTCAACAACTTTATTTTAGAATGTAATCTTTCTCTACCCACATCAACCAACATATCATCATCTGGAAACAGCATACACCATGAACCTCCTAAATATATCTAGTAACCTCATCTATAACTATAACTCGCAGAAAAAATTAGAGGGCTTAATGTTGATCCTCGATGTACGCCACGAGTAATGGAAATGGTTGGTATTTCCTCCAATGGTTTGCATAGTAGTCGTAAGTCCATAGTAATCCAAATACAACTACTACATGTTTCTACTCTAATATTCGCTGCACTTCCTCCTTCCTAAATAAATAAAAACCATATGTAGATCCATCTTTTCTCTAACTTTTTCCAGTAACCTTCTTAGCAAGTGGCTACCATAGTAGATCCTCCTGCCATGAAACCAAGATTATTATCTGATATCTTAATTTCTTCTATTTAACCATTGTTCAGTTACTCTTTTCCAAAAAATTCATGGTCTTGCTCATAAGGTTTATTACCAATAGCTAGTACAAGTGTGTATATCTCCCTTGTTTTTTATATATAGGTACTACAATACTACATTCATCAAGCATCTTTTTAGTCTTTAGGATTTGGTTGGATAAACGTTAACTCTTCCAGCGTAAACATTTCCGATCCTTGATAGAGATATCATCAGGTAATACAACTTTTCCAGTTTTCATTTCTTTAATGCATCCTCAACTATGTAACAGCTATGTCATATTAAGAAATGAGAAAATGAACTGTAAAAAGAAATAGAAAGGGGGGCAAAAATGTGGAATCTGTGTGTAAACCTAAGCAAGTAAAAAAAGACGAGCATCATGTACCATGTACCATTCATTTCCACTTTCAAATATTACTCATCATATCAACAACACGGATATGATTACTTCAAATATAACCAATATGAGAAAGGCTAGCCTAACTAAAACAGACTCAAACTAGAACTCTATAATACAAATTCAACACAAATCCTTAAAAGTGAGAAGATTGTTTGGGCTCTACTTAATAGAAGAACAGTTTAAGGTAACTGATATGACGAGTGCATTTGAGGTAGGCAGCAGGCACGAGTTCAAGGCTGCAGCTGTAGTAAAGACAATTTGTGATTTAAGAGTGCCTGCAGCAGCTATGTTACACGAATACGGACACGGATACAGATAAGGACACGATACGGGTACAAAATAAGGGCATTTTCACCTATATTACACGGACACGATACGTATACGGACACCATTTTACCATGTCCCTGCAACATATGTCATCAGCAAGTACACCTCTCTTCTTACACCCAAGAATGAAATGAATTAGAAAAACATCTGTTACTACACATATGAGATTATAAAGTGTACAACTTACTGCTAGATGAGACCTCTGGAAGCGCTCTTTGTGCCTGCATGAACGGCTTTTGCTCCACTGCATTCTGAGATTGATGTAAATTATTTGAAGCTTGAAGTCTTTGATGCATTGCCATCTGTTGCTGCAATTGTTGAGGCTGAGACTGAAACTGAGACATGATTTGCTGCTGTGACGGTTGATGTTGAGATTGCAGTGATTGTTGACCCTGTGATTGCATCATTGATAAAGATGACTGCTGGGGTTGTAGTTGCTGCTGCTGCTGTTGTTGTTGCTGTTGTTGCTGCTGCTGTGCTGTATTCTTTTGCATATGCATTGAACGCTGATGTGGTTGCATGTTTGACACATTAGGCAAAGTTCCAAGTAATTGTTGATGCTGCTGCAGTCCTGACATGTTATTCTGTGAGCCTAACTGCTGCTGCTGGTGTAGAGACAAATTCTGCTGATTCATCAGCTGTTGTTGTTGTTGCATGCTCAAAAGATTGTTTTGCTGGACTGGCAATCTTTGTTGCTGCTGCTGTTGCTGAATGTCTGCAATACTATTTTGTTGCCCAAGAAGCTGAGCCTGCTGCATATTTGACATATTTCCTTGCTGTCCTATCAACTGTTGTTGCTGTGATGACAAAGCTGATTGCTGAGAAATGGAAGTTGCATGCTGCTGAAGCGGTGTTTGTTGGACTATGGAAGGTTGTGACTGCTGTTGTCTCCCAACTGACTGAGGATGCTGCTGCAGCAAAGGTGGTACAGATTGTTGAATCTGATTCTGTTGAAGACCAGGTTGTTGAGTGGACTGCATAGTTGCATTCTGTGTCTGCTGCATTGTAGATTGATTAGATTGAAGACCAGATGAAATTTGCATAAGAGACTGCTGAGCAGATTGCATTTGGTTTGGTGGCACAAGAGATTGTTGTTGTTGTTGCAAGAGCGAAGAGTGTTGCAATTTCTGCTTCAGCATTTGCTGCTGGAGCTGATGCTGGTACATAAGTGGATTTTGTGATTGCTGCTGCTGAGACATTAGTTGTTGCTGTTGTTGCCTTCCCTGTATCTGCCTTTGGGCATTTGAATAAATATCTGAAGGAGCGCCTTGTCCTACAGAATTACTTACAGATCCCTGTGGTACGCCAGGCATGTTTTGCAAGTTTGATGCCTGTGTAACATTGGATATATTGGACTGACTGAGACCTGTAACGGATGGCAATGATGGAGGCAGGCCAGAAGAACCTTGTACAACAGAAGTGTTGCTTTGGAGGTTCGGGGGTAGAAGTGATTGCCTATTAGGAATTCCTAATGTTTGCCCTGGATTGACTTGCGGCATGCCAAGTGATGCTGTTGAATATCAAATTCGATGTCAGTAAACCTAATAATTGGAAATAAAAGAAAAATAGATTAAACCAAACATAGAGAGAGTGATTTTTTTAAAAAGGTAATTCTAATTAGATTTTTTTTAAAAGTAGGAGCCCAAAAGTCACAGGGATATCAGAAGCAAATATATCCCAAGACTTGAAATATTTACGTATATAGTAACTCAATACATCCCAAACATGGAGAGAGTGACTTTGTAAAAAAAACGGTGTATTCTACAACAAAGTAAAACTACATAAAGAAAGAAAAAGTAGAAGCCCAAAAGACAGGGATATCAGAAGCAAATATATCCACATTGAGTTCCAAATATTCACGATGCAATGAAGGTGAGATGACAAAAGATTGATCATAGATGATATTTCATACATAACAAAGAGTAAAATACACTTTACAGTATAATTATTAAGTATTAACATATGACAAAGCTTCATAAAACTAAAATGAAGTTTTTCCCTAACCCAAACCAGCCAAGTTTTTCTCCACTATGCTAAATGTCTCTGCATCTACAAAAGTTGAAGGTTTTCAAGTCAGTACCTGGATCTGCAGAAGCTTGATTCATAACACCAGAATTTGGAATTGCGGGATTGATTTGAGGAGTATGCTGAGTCTTTGTCTCCATAGATAGCATTTTGAGAGAGATTTTCCGCAGGTAGTCTTGCTGAGATATGTAAATTAAAAAAATCATTTTTTGTGGAATGCCAAATTTCTACTAATGACAATTTTAAAATCAGGAGTATCAAGTTCTCCCTGGTGAATTAAACCTTGACAAATCTGTTGAATAACCCAATAATTAAGTGGGGACAAATTAACCATTCAAAGTTATTTACCATAAAGGGGCATCTCGTTACCACGAGGCTCCAGCTTATGAAGCGTCTAGGGAGGGTCAAGATGCACACACACACGTGAACACGCGTGGCTTGAACACGTTATTTACCATAAAGGGGCATCTCGTTACCACGAGGCTCCCGCTTATGAAGCGTCTAGGGAGGGTCAAGATGCACACACACGTGAACACGCGCGGCTTGAACACGCATCCTCCAAGATGCAAGCAACAAGCCGAATTAATTACCATCATTAATCGAAAATTATGTTTGGATTGTGAAGGGGAACTTAGTCTGACAATAAAAAGAAAGACTAAAAGCATATTTTGCACAAGGTAAGTGGACAATTCTCAATATGCAATTATACATACCCAAAAAAAAAATCAAGAGAGTAGGGCCTCCTTTTTAATGACATGAAAGGTAACAGGACAATGACATGAATCTTTCTCTATCTTTCTAACATTATAATATTTGCACTGTAGCCAGGATTGCATTTGGCTACTCCATACGCAAAGCTAAAGATAGGTAGGCATGCTAACAAGTACACATATATAGGGCTTAAAGTAGGATAGGGTTTAATCCAACCTGACCCTGACCCAGACCCAACCAAAAATGACTGGTTGGGCAGGACCTTTCTTCAAATCAGGTTGGGTATGGGCCGAAAAAACTCAAGCGAATTGAAGATAGGTCCCCAAGACACAAATCTACTCCGACCAACTCAACCTGATCCTACCAAACAAAAAACGAGTAAATAGATTAATCATAAAAGAGAAGGAAATGTGCATTATCTTTTCTAGAGCCTCTTTCTCTAAATTTTGACTCGTCCTCCATCTCTTGTGGTTCCCATTTCTTCCGACTCGTGTCATAGTACTTCAATCAGAATGACTATTCTTAGGCTATTATGATTGTTGAAACACTATAGAGCTTAAGGATATGGACATAAGTCTTTCGAAATCTTAAGAATATGTTTGTACAAAAAGTTAAGTTTTGAAGTCAGTCACATAACAAATCAATATATCCCATATTTGCTTAATTTAGACATGTTGATCTTTAGTACAATCCTATGTTATATTTAACATGAGATGAGGCAAACCGACGAGGCTGTCACCTCGCTTAAGCGGCGCTTAGTTAGCGCTTAAGCCTGCTACCACTCATTTTTACCTACCTTTGCTCCTACATGTAAAATACCATATATATACATAAATTTTAATATTTTTTTCATACAATCCTACTAATATATGCATGAATAACAATACCAATTATCAATCAAGCAAAGTAACAATATAAATACTAGAATCAAAATACAAACCACAAGCCACACAATGCATACATACTACATAGCCATCAAAATACCATCAAACATAAAAACTAAGTCTCTAAAGTTCCTACTTAAAATTTTTCAACTATCCAACTATGTAAATAACATCAAGAGATCGAAGAAGAAAATGAAAAAAAATTAAAGAAATGAAGAAATCGAAAAACTAAAGGCGCTTTTTCCCGCGCCTAAGACTAGGTGATAAGCTACTAAGCGATGCCTAAGCACTAAGCACTGATCGCTTTTCTGGGACAAAATTTCATTAAGCGAGGCGTCCTAATTCTAATGCTCGCTTAAGGGGCGCTCACTTTTCATAACATAGGGACGATCATACGATATTTTTAACCTGGCTCAAACTAATTATACAGAATAATTTGACATTTCTTTGTTAGAAAGTACATAGAGATGCATTGCTTAGGAGTGGTCGGCCATTAGCCAAATGAACTTTTTGAGGCAAGGGTACACCTATAAGAACCTGGACTAAGGCTATTAAAAAGGATATTGTGTTTGCTAAAGTGAGAGTAGAGATGACCGTTAAGAGAGCTCAATGGAAGATAACTGTTCATATGGCGGACCAAAATTTAGATAGACTTTGTTGTTGTTGTGAGTTGATCAACCAACTTCAACCCTCCCAACCCAAAGTTGGTTTTTAGGCTCGGGCTGGGTTGCATTTAATAGTGCCAAATGAGGTCAGGTGGGGTTGAGGTTTACAGAGATCAAGTTGGGCTTCAGAATACTTCCAACTCAACCCAACCAGCCCAAAGAAAATCCCTATTCATTTCAATATTATAGTATTCAAAAGTTTCCAAAAGGTGACCCTAGAGTTCTAAGTCACGCATAAAGCGTTCTATAATCCATTGCAACCACCAACAACCGACGGTCACCAGTTCAGTTGGGGCTTCAATTTGTTTGGCTCCAGTTTGGATCAAATATTAGACATTGTTTGGTTTATTGAGACTATTGGGCGTATTTTTAGATTTAACTTCAGGATCTTGTTTTAGTAATTTTAGTTTAGATATGAGTTGTAAGTTAGATTAGATTTGGTTTGATAGTCCAGAATTGTTCAATGAGTTCTCTGTTTCTATTTGTTCTTGTATGTAGGCAAAGCTATATGGCTATACCTATGTTGCACGGATACTCGTTAGGAGGACCCCGTATCGGTGCTCGTCCGACATGTACAGGACATGATACGCCTTTGACACTCCTCTCAAATATGGCTCACTCATGTCTAGACTCCAACGAGATCCAAAACATAGTTGAAAGTAGTTTTGACATACTTGTGATCATGCCAACATAATTGAGATATAAAAAAAGGTAACATTTATTCGCATTGATCGTTTCTAGAACATTTTGCAACCTTGTTATATATATATATATATATATATATATATATATATATATATATATATATATATAATTGTGCAAGTTGTCTCCTGCACTTTGACTTGACCTGCTATACCATGTCATGTTAACCTGCTAACTTTTTTCTTAAAGCATGAAAATGTATCAATGACCTACAACAGGAGGTAACCAACAAGTCAAAAAGAAAACATAGATATATATATATATATAAAGAGCTGTAATTTAAAAAATATGTATAAAAATATGCTTTCACACGTATATATAACTGTATTCGTGCCAGTATCCCAAAATTTTCAAAAATTCCGTACCGTTTTTATCGTGTCCGTACCCGAATCCGTGTCTATGCAACCTAGGGCTATAGAAACATTTATCTAAGAAGTGTTGAGATTTATTTTTGTGTTATTGTATGAGTTGAGTGCCACCCTAAATAAGTAGGGGTGCAACTTGGGTGGGCTAAGCCCGAGTCTGATCGGGTAAACTCGTTAATGGGTTAGATTAGGATTGAAGATTCTCGGATTCGGGTTCGGGCTTGGGTTAAAATATTTGAACCCGATCAAAATCGGGCTGGGCTCGGGTTCATGTGTTGGATTACCCGAAGAACCCGAACCCGACTTATATATATATATATATATATATATATATATATATATATACCCATTGCTTCAAAAAAAAAAAATATATATATATATATATATATATATATATAATTATTATTTTTTAAATAAAATGTTTAAATTCTAAATTTCTTCACCCAAACTCTTCAACTACTTGTCATAAATATTATTTTAGTTTGCATTTTGTAATGATCAAAGCTTGATTGTTATTTGATTATGTGTTTAATATTACTTTTGTTTAAAATTATTTCAAATAGTATATTAGAGCCCGATGAACCCGAGTCCAACCCGATCCTCCGGGCTTGGACTTCATATGTTGAACCCGAGATCGGGTCGGGCTCGGGCTAGGCTTATGATTCCTCGGGTTGGGCCCGGGTTGACCTCAAGCCCGACCCAACCCGCCCGAGTTGCACCCCTATAAATAAGTCCTTTCCTTTATTTACCTAAGAAACCCAAATCCCCTTTGCCTTGGTGGTGGTGTTTTCTGCAGAACCAGCTCGTGGGCCCTCCTGGACATGTGACTGCAGAAAGTAGAAGAACCTCTCCTCCCCTGCCTTGTTGTTGTTGCCGATATTTACTGTTGCAATCATTGTTTCTCTGTTTGGTGCAGCCTACAACGGACCAGAACCCAGCCCAACCCCTTCCTCCTTTTGAGGCCCATGCAACCAAGATTTGAATGGGATTCAAACAGCCCTGGTTCAGCCCCGGTTTTCCTTTTGCAATTTGCCATCGACAAACTTAACGTTGTTTTCCTTTGTGGCCTTGGTAAATCCGAACCCAGTTTTGTCTTCAACTGTTAACTTTTTGAAATCGGCTAGGGTTATTAGTTACTTGTTATTTGTTAGTATATTTTAATAATTAGTGTATCATAATTAAGCTTCGGTAATCTCAAACTCGGACCATTAATTTGTGAGTTTTACCCATTTAAGTCACCCCCACAGGTATTGTCATGCTTCACAACATTCTTGTGTGCCACAAACACGCACAAAGTTAAACCAGCTAGAAGTATAGCAAATATTTCTTGCTGGCTCCAATCATCCAGATAGGTGTTTTGATTCTGCTATTTGGATTACATGGTGCCTCCGAGTCGTAGTTCAGTTATCCGGCATAAAGTAGGTCAAACATCCATGAATACTTCTAGTTAGGCTCCACAATTGACCAAATTTCAACAAGAACGGCTATGATATTGGCACTCATTGTGACGTCCCACTCCGCGCAGTGGCATTTTTGCTAGCGTATTGACTTGAATGGCCTACCTGGATTTGCATTCATGCAGAGAAATTATTTCAGAAATCTATATGATCGGGACTGAAAGACAATTAGCATTCTAAAAATCGGCCTACGCGGCCGCCTAGGCGCTATGCAGCCCTAGGCCGAACCAAAAACCCCATGTTCGACGGGTTTGTGCAGTTGTGCGGCCTATACGATTGTTCGAATTTTAAGATTTTTTTTATGCTTAGTTGTATTGTGAATGTGTTGTCTGGATTTCAAGATTGGGTTTGGATTTAGAACACTGAAATTTCAAATTCGTGTTATGGACACGATGATTTTAGACTATCAGTTGATGATTTCTTTATTGAATGTGTTTCATTATGATATAACACTATATAAGTTGTTATAAGAAAAGGAAAAAAACATGTTCGACGCCTAGGCTCACCGAATCCGCATAGCGAATTTTAGAACACTGAAGACAGTTCGTAAAAAGGTGAGTGGTTTTGATCTTACTTTCATTTATCTCCACTCCATAATAAAAGAAACATTATTGTTTCCCTTGCAATGTCCCTATGATAGTTGATGTCAATAAAGAAAAGAACTAAGATAGAAGAGATTATATGCGTGCTTAAGCTCGTGTCGATTTATAAGTAAGCGGTGATGAATAAATGAATTTATTATTAAACAAAAAAATTATGTAGTAGAGATTGAAGTGTCATTGAACTCGTTGGTTGTTCTATGAAGATGGATCATTTTGGGACGTTCGGATCGCTAGTGATATTTTGGGATCATTGAGTCACCAGTTGTGGTAACCTTAGATTTGGGAGTATGGAATTTTGAGTGATGGCTCAAGGAATATGGAAATGCAAATGAGAATGTGTTGCACAGTTATTTCAAATTTCGATTATCATGCATAATATATTTTTATAGCTAAATTGCATATACATACATGGTCATGAACAACTTGTTCATAAAGTTTTAGCTCCTCGAATGGTATTTGCAGCTACGAAACCGATTCAGCGTAGGAAAAATATGGATAATTGGTACTGACATACAAGCACAGGAATTACGAAACCTTCGGTAGGACTCGCTACCTGCACTAGAAGGATCGATGTAATTCCTAATAAATAGTTCAAAATGGTGTCACCATTGACCGTCATATAGTTAGGTTAGATGCTAATGACAAATGTCTTGCAGGCCTAACAAATTGATGCACGGACGAACTCGTGGCACCTATACGGTGAACTCTAATATTGTCTTATAGAGACGAAAAACTATAGAATTTATAATTGGTATGGTATCCTAATCCTTGTTTTGCAAAGAAAGATGTGGTAGCCTTGGATAAAATTCATTGTGTTAGTGACTTGTTTATGCTTCATGATTATGCCATGCAAATTGTTAACCGACCCTAGAAAAAATAGAAAGATCATATAATAATTTTACATGTTATCACATGATTATTGTATTGATTTAGGTGAGTCGGGTTGAGACCGCTCACCAGTGCATTTCTCAATATGTTGACCCCCTCCTCCACAGGTGTGGAGAGCCATTGGATACTTTGAGGTGTTTGGAGCTCAATAGGGATCTTGAAGCTTTTTCCTCGAAGATGTTCTCTCTTTGTAATAAAAAACATAATGTAATTGTACGAGATGCATGAGTTGTTAGCCATATTGGCAAAATTTGTGGGTTATTAAAAACCTTTGTAATTCCAATGCAAACGTATCAATAAAAAGATCATTTTTACTATTTGTTGTACTTTAATTTGTCTGCTCATGGTTTCGTTGTAACCTTGTACTTGTTTTGAGTTGATTCATCAATGGTACACGTTTATGTCTTGTACAAGTACAATTTAGACTTATAGGACATCACGTCCAATGACGATTTTTTGTTCTGTGAAACTGGGACGTGACAATCATAAACAAAATTTTAGGACTATATGCTATGTTTCCAATTTGATATGATTTTACTAAGACTATTAGCCTTGTTTTAGGCCATAAATCACCAAACAATCCATAAGCCCTATAAACCTAATAAAATTCTATGCTTTAGTATTTCTCCTAGGATTGATTGGTTAAGAGAATGTTGCTCCTAAAATTTTCAAATTTTCTGGAGCATATTTCCTATCCCTAAAGATTTTTAGAAAGTTATAAATGAATTGTGGCGCAACGAATTGAGTGCTACTGTGCTATAGGAATTGAACCCTAGGGACTAGTAGTTAGACCTTGAGCCAAGAGTCTAATATTGTGTTTATGGTTTGTTTGTGTTATGTTTACCATAGGGGTAGTAGAGGTCAATATAATCTCCATGCTATGAGTTAGTGGTCAATATAATTTCATTTGAAGGTTACAGGTAAGTACTCTTACCTAATGCATTTGGTTTCGGTTCTTATACATGCTTGAAATTTGTGTAGCTAGAATCGTGCATCTATTCTTCATCATTGTTAGAGTCTATTTGATTGTACATATGATTGAGCGAATGATACTATTGTATCATGACACCATTGTTCTTTATCGTTATTGATATTGTATCTTGTTAGTGACATTGACTTGTGAATGAGTGGGATGGGAGCAACGATTACGAGACGTGTGGACAAAACAGTGTCGTAGATCTTGCATTCGTGTGATATCAATGCCCCTCGGTGTATCTAAGTGTTGTTCATTGGCATACACTCATGTATACTAATGTTCTGTCCCGACTCCCCCAATGTCCTCATGTTGAGCAATAGTTTCTAACTCACAAAGTAGCACATAGTTTACTAGTATTGTTTCTTGTCATAGATTATATTTTCATGTTATTCACTTCTTGTCATATCTTTGTTCACGTTCCTATGTATTATTTAGTCCTTATCGTATTTCGTTTTCAATGCATGTATTATATTTTCATGTTAATCACTTCTTGTCATATCTTTGTTCATGTTCCTATGTATTATTTAGTTCTTATCGTATTTCGTTTCCAATGCATGTATACTAGTATCATTCCATGGTATGCTTCATTCCATGACTATCCTATCGATTTCATTCCATGAGTATCCTATCGATTCGTAGATAGTACTTTTTGTGCTATACAGTTAATTGCATATATAGCTTACGGTTATTTACTTTCCTTAGATTTGCGTATTTGTTCCAATTCTGATGGGATAATGTTAACAGATTTAGACAATAGCTACTCCATGCACTACAGACCCTTTGATGGAGATATGGCTACACCTTGGAGACCAATCTTAGACCATGGGTGGTTGGATAGTTAGTTAACTTCTTTAAAACCTTGAATTCAATCTTTTAATTATTTAGTGGGTTTATTTCCGAGGTGAGGGTTTTATATGTAGTGGATGTTTGGTATTCTTAATCATTTGTGAATTGTTACTTATATTCTTTGTCTTGGTTTATTTTCTCCATCATGTCTTAGATTATAATTATCATTGTGAATGAGCTACAGATAGTCAATTGTGTGAATGTTGTGGTATATAGACTTTGAGGTATTAATTGAGACCTAGATAGCATATACCGCCGATATAATTATATTATTTAATTGTAAAGCTTATAAAGATATTTATATAAAGAAAGTTCTGAAAATATTAAATTTAAATAGATATAAAATTTATTATCTGTATTTTACAAACTTCTAACCTATCTAATTTGGGATATATAAATTTGTTATTATGCATCTGAAAATGTTAAGATAGGCTAAAGTAGTTTAATGATAACTCGATTACCTTCATCCAAATAAATTTATAAAAAAAATTGTAAATTCTAACAATTCATACAGTGTTGTAAATAGGTACTCTAACCTACTCTATAGTATAGGAGCACCATTATACACTATAGTCTACATGTTAGTTGTTTCAGAGGATCTTCCTATAAATCTAAATTACCGAAATATCATCTAGGCTAGTTCCTATGTTCATTAATGAATTTCTATTTAAAATAAATTGGAGAAAAAAAATTCCCAATTCACTCATTTGTTTTCTAGGGTAGCGGATGCTACAAGCTACCCCCCTTACAATACTTTTGTCCTCAAAAATTCATTCAACACATGTATCTAAGGAAACAACCAAACACATGCAAACAAGAGTAACATATGGTCAATCTAACTACCCTATAATACTAGTCCACTCATGCTCATACCAATTCCCTTTATAATCCCTTTCCTACCCTACCAGTCTTGTCAATTGGTCACCTAGATCAGGATAGCTAATAAAATTTGGTACAGTTCCGTGATATATTTAAATTTAGACATCAGCCAATCACCTTAACCTTGAACTTTGCATGCACACGACATCGAAATGTGGATTATCTACAAACAAAAACTCATCAATTAACCCACAAAACGAATGGTTCATAATGAGGACTTAATAAACTACAGTATAAATATTACAAATCAACTAAACCCTCGTATGTATTCTTGTTCTTATATTTTAATTCTGCTTGTGTTGTGCTTAATGTCTTGTGTTTTCACTGTCCATTCATAGTATGGATAAAGGAGCCGGATTGTGTTAGGTATTCGCCAGACAGCTTAAGACATTGTCAAGTCTCTATGACATGAAATGTTACAGCAGGCATGGCCCTTAATGGAGCTGAATAGAAGAAAATGATTCAAATAGCAGCCACAGTCCTGTGGTTTCTTTTGTTGGGCATTTAGATCAGATCCATGACTTGGGTTAACAGTCTTCAGAACTGTACCTATATTCTAACCATTCATTTTCACTTTGTGAATTTGCAAGCAACCTCCAAACTATTTGGTTTTTGTCTTATGGATAATTCCAATCATATAGATCACAATGAACGGAATGGATGTTCAATTAAATGATTTTTCTTTTAATTTTTGCGGGAGGGAGGATAATGAATCATCTCAAAACTAAAAGGTTTGTGTGCACACACACAAACACACCAAAATGAATATACGCTAAAATTCTCCGAAGTTCTGCAAGCATTGTTTCTGATTGTTGGAACAACTATTCAAATATCAATTCAATTACGTATTTCCCAACTTATCTTATGAAAAAATGGAAAGAAAAGGTTGAGTGATGCATAAGAATATACCTGACTAGTTGCAGCACTATAAATCTTCTCTTCAAACCGAACAGCAATTTTTTTTAGTTCATTTAGGCCCTCAGGAACAGATATAGGCAAATGCCTCTTTAAAGTCTCCATTCTATGAAAGAAAGCAAGAGTAATCACTTTAACAGCTTCAAATGCCATGCGCAACAATTTAACGAGGAACTACTTAGCATTACAGTAATGTATATTACAACTGCACGTGTAAAAACTAAAAAAATTCGTAATGATTGTAATACTACAATATAAAGTAAATATTATTAGTGGGATGTACAGAATACAGGATAATTATTTCTACCAGTCAAATGACTGAAGAAAGAAATATTATTAGCCATTTTGCAAGCAATAGTTGTCAAACATTCATCTATGTTAACATTTAGCCCCACATTGACAAGGCAAGTTGAAAACTAGTATATGCAGAGAATTCTCTCTCTTTTCATATGCTTGTTTGACGTGGCCACCTTATTATTGAAATATGAGTTCCAAAATATCTTCGGGGTGATGCTCATATAGTTCCGAAATATGAGTTCCGAAATAAACCCTAAAATTTAGTACTGAAGTCTAAATGTTCAGTTACAACCTGTGTTCCCGAATCTCTATTGTAACGTCACATTCAACAAAGCATTTACGACAAAGAATTCACAAAATCAAAGAATTTCCCCAACGAAACCAATAAATACCAGAAATACAAGCTGAATCCGTAAAGAAGAAACTAAAAAACCTATCATCTCCAAGAACCATCAGATAAACCCCGTAATCATAGAAATCAAAGAATAGACTGATCCTTACATGGCACGTGCCGATGTCCGCCTCGCTCTTCTATTTTTTCTGGCATATTCCAGAAATTCCTTATTTAAAGGAAGGTCTCATTCCAGTTTCAGTCCCTATGAAATCAAACGCACGTCAACCCTAAATATTTTGACTGAGCAATTCCCAAATATGTTAGTGAACCCTAACATAAATACCCCAATCAACAGTCGGCCTAGGTACTCTTAAGCCAATTAATAACCGAAGAATCGACCGAAAAAAGAGCAAGATCGACCGAGCATCGCCTAGAAATCAGCAAACAAACCCTAGAATCTTGGACTGAACCCTAAATGTCCAATTCCAATACAGATTCCCGAATCTACACTCGAAAGCAAGTATTCTTCTTCTAATACCCCATTTTAACAAAAGTATCAGAAAGTCCCAGACTATCCCGTAAGCAACCGAAATCAAAGCAGAATCCCTAAAGTCAACAAAGAAACCCTAAATTACAGCAGTAAACCCTAAATCTTGTCCTATTTATGCATTCAAGCTACCAGCAGCCTGTATCTGACAAAATTTTCAAGAAAGACGTCGGAGAAATCACCGAAATTGGAGCAGGATCCACCGAAAAAATCACCGACCGAGCTGTCATCGCCTAGATACCACTAAATAAGCCCTAGAAACCGAGAAAGATGTCGGAGAAATCGAATCTTACATCTTGTTGACGATCCTCTGCCGCGCTTCCGGCTGAAGCTGGCTCCTCCAGTCGACCGCCCCGGCCGAGTCCATGGCCGGTCCCTCCCCCTGTGCTGGTCTCCAGCTGTTCGCTTCCATCGATGGAGAAGAAGGAGAGAAGAGAGAGAGAAGGGGAGAGGAGAAAGTAGAGAAAAAATAAATCTGTACTTCCACGTCTCGTTTTAAAGAGGTCGCTAATGCGTGTTCTGAAATGAGAAAAAGTAATGAAGATTTACACGTTTGGGAACTTTTGTGGGGAGGGAAAGAAAAATTTGAGGAAAAAGAAAATGGATGAAGGTAAAATGAAGATAAAGTTAATTTTTTCTTCCTTTGTTAGGATTAGGGGTGAGCGTCGGTATAATCGGTCGGTATTTGGTCAATTTTTTTGGTATTTTTTTAAATTGGTATTTGAAAGATCAATACCAATATCGTACCATTTAGAACTTAAAATATCAAACGCAGTCACTAAGTTTAATCTTGATTATAAGTTTAAGTAACAAAAATTTACTTCAAAATTCTATGAGAACACAAAAACATAAGCTCAAAAGATTAAAAAAAAACTCAATTCTTAGCATTCTTAACATAAATTCAAGTCAACTAAAATCCATTCCAAGTTCTAGGAAACCAACCAAAACAAAGATAAAAATAAAAATGAGTAGTGTAAAATTAATCATGAACAACATTAAAAAATGTGTGTGTGTGTGTGTGTGTGTATGTGTGTGTGTGAATCGGTTCGGTATTTTCGGTATTTTCGGTATGGTATTACACTCAAACCGTTACCATTACCATTATACCGTAATTTAGTCGGTTCGGCAATTCGGTATCGGTACATAATTTTGGTTCGGTTTTTCGAAATATTTTTAATCGGTATTCGGTCGATTTTTCGGTATCGGTCGGTATTTGCTCACCCCTAGTTAGGGTAGACAAAAAGTAGGAAAATAAAAAGTTTAAAAATAATTTTTTATTTGTTTAGGGATAGAGATACAATTACTATTTAGTCCTTGGTATTCTCAAATGATAATTTATTATTACCTTTATGAGGGGTGATGGAGTAAATTCACTCAAATTCCTATCATCTCTCTATTTTGGGAGAAAAAAAAAATTTAGTGGGACCCACCTACTTTTTTCCTTCAAATTTTTCTCTCCCATTTTTCCTCATTTCCAAACACCATCACTTTTAATTTTCCTCTCACTTTCTCCTCAACTTTTTTCTTCCTCCCATTTTTTTCCCTTTCCAAACAGTACCTTAGGGTCTGCTTGGATCGAGGGCAAAAAAAATAAGCAAAGTTAAGTGGAGTAAAACGAGGGAGGGTTAAGTGAGGGAGAGTAGAGTCAATACATATAATCTTGTTTTGATTGGAGGAAAAGTTAAGTGAGGGGTGTTTAATAACTTTTGTTTGGATTGGAGGTTTTGAGTGAGAAGATGATTAATAAAAATATAATAGTTACCAAAATAATCTTATTACATATGTTATAAAATTAAATTTGATTAAAATTTTAATTATAACTTGTCAAAATATCTTCACAAATTAGGAAGATATGGGTTAACGTGTTGAGAACAAAAGGGAGAAAAAAAATTATGATATTTTATAAAACAAATAAGGGATATTTATGACTTTTTAAACAAACCCCCTCAATCACCCTCGTTAATCCTCCGATTTGGGATTTAGAAACATGAACAAAAGAGGGTGAAATAAACCCTCACTTAACCCTCTATAACTCTACCTCCTAAATCCCCATCCTCAAACCAAGCATGATTTTATTTTCCCCTCACTTAACTTTCTCTCACTTAACTCTCTTAACCCTCAATCCAAGCAGACCCTTAGGGTCTGTTTGGATATTTGTTCTCTGAAATTTTATTCTAAAAATAGTTTTCTGAAAATAAGTTATAAAATTGTTTTCTTAGTATAGAGATTCTGAGTTTGCGTTTGGTTATTTTAAAAAATAGTTCTAAGAGACAAAAAGTTAAAGATTGTGTTTCGTAAAAACAATTTATAAAATAATTTTTTTTAAAGAATGATTTCATTCTCGTTCGACAGTGAGCTCGTGGTCATCATCATCTTCTCGTTCGATTTCATGATCTATGAAGCCATTTGAGATCGACAGTCGGGAGAGGGGATGTCCGAGGAAGTCGAGGCCAAGCCGTGAGACCTACAGCTCTTGAAGGCGACGGAGGAAATCGAGGCCAAGCCACCGCAGCAACAGGAGAAGTGGATGTCTGAGTTGCGGGCGGAGTTGACGATCGAGACCCGCAAGCCATCGTACGACCCCAGACCGGCCGACCATGAGGTCGCTTCCCTGACGCTAGCTCCGCGAGCTCGACAAGCATCCTGTTATTTTTTCCCTATTCCATCCCCATGAGACCCACAACTCTAGGCAAAAATAACTTCCCAAATATCATACACTAGGGTGAGCGTCGATATAATCGGTCAGTATTTGGTCGATTTTTTCAGTATTTTTTAAAATCGGAATTTGAAAAATCAATACCAATATCGTACCATTTAGAATCGATTTTTTCGGTTTCGGTTAGATCGGTATTCGGTCGTTTTTGTTCGGTATCGGTATTTTACCAATTAATATATGATCAATTAACACACTTAATATTGTAGAACCTCTTAACCTATAATATATATTTTTTACTTTTTTGGAAGCATTAATTTTAAAGCTAAGCCTCTACCAACCAAACAATTAATCAAAATTATTAGAACAATATGTAACAAGTCGCAAACACCTAAAAATGAGCTTAAAATTGAAGTACAGGTAGGCAACTCTAGAGGGGGGTGAATAGAGTTTATAACAAAAATGATCAATAAAAATTTAAACTCTCTTCACCAACTAAATAATCAGAGTAAAAGAAATGCGGAAATAAAGAGTAGAGAGCAAGCACAAACACAACAAGATTTTTAACCTGGTTTTCCTCGTGGAGGACTAGTCCAGGCCTGGGAACTTTAGCTCAGGATTAAACCCACTATTTGTGAAATAGGGTTACAACCACGTGCCTTTTCACAGAAGAGCACGCCAAACTTCTTTCAATGATCGCTTTGGCGAAACTTGGACTTTTCCAAGTGACTTACAACTTCTTGTACTTCAAACTTCTAGCTGGATCGTACCGAGCAACTTGGACGGTTGGGAAGTTTGAATGCTAAGTGGATGAGAAGGTAAGGCTCTTTAATATATAGGCTATGTAAGAGAAGAAGAAGAGAAGATTGGATGGTTTCAAATGAGAGAAACCAAGTTCTATTTATAGGGTTCGGGGTAGGCAGAATTCGGCCAGAATTCTGTATGTAGAATTCAAATTTTCGGCCGTTGGACAACTAGCAGTGATCAAGACCTAAAAATCAGCACCATGTAATTTAGGGGGCAGAGTTCGGCCCGAACTCTGTGTGGAGGCAGAGTTCGGCCCGAACTTTGTCTCCTATGGACAGAATGTTCTTTGTGGGCTATTTGATGAATGGGTTGATTGGATTTTGGGCTAAGTAAACCTATAAAGCTATGTCTAGCCCAAAGTTGCTCAGTATGACCCAACGTACATCACCCTATACTCAAAAACAAATAAAAATACAGACTCCAGTATATAGAATAATAAATCTTCAAGCAGCTTTGATCTTGAACCACTGAGCTGAGTAGATTGATGTTGAGCTCGATGTGTCACATTGGACTATACAAATATTGTTTTGTTAATTTTCAAGATTATGTTGACTGTGATCCTGTTTGGGTCAACAATCTTCCCCATTTTGATAATTGACAAAACATGATATTTGTATGTCCAATATTCATACCTGGACACATTATGGCTCCCCCATACTTGAACAACCGTACTCTCCCGTAAACTAATATTTCCTGTAACAAGTACTCATCCAAATATACATATCCAAGTATCCACAATTCATAGTACTAAGACAAATACTAAGACAAATATCAATGGTTCTCCCCCTTTTGACAATAAGCAAAAATGGAGACAAAAATATAGAAGTAATAAAAACGACCATCCACATAATGAAGAGAACATACAAGTAGCAGTACTAACTAAGAGCAAACTGAGCCATAGAGTCTAAAAACATAAAAACATACGCAAAAAGAAACATAGTGCCAAAATAAAAATAGTTCTACTCATCAGTAGCAGTACAATAGCCATATCCATCAAGAAGCATGTGAAGGCCCCGCACCATCAGAACCGGTACGACGGGGATCCACAAAAGCAGAAGTCGGATCAAGATAGCGACGAACCCAAGAATCGTCAATGCGATAACCGTCGCGAGACGGATCACGCATCATCGGAATCGGCATCGTCGGATGGGAGGCCATGGAGTACTGAATGTCGTGGATGGAGTTGCTGAGCGCACTCATCTGCAGAGTGGTGCGGTAGTCCATCTGCGTCCAGCGATCATCCATCTCAGCCCAGCGCGCGTCCTCCAAACGGAAGCGATTGCAAAGCATGGTCTGAAGAGAGTCCAGTGTAGCAGTGGACTCGGGAGCAGGAGAATCGAGAGCCGCAAAGGGTGCAGGAGAGTCAAGCTCCTCAGCATCATCAGACTCAGAAGAGGCTACAGCAACAATAGTTCTCCTTGCCTTAGTCAGAAAGGCAGGAGGGGGCAAGGACTGACACTGATCCAATGGGATATGAAAGGCACGAAAAATCAAAGGAAGATACATGGTATAAACCAAAGATTTTGGTTTAGGCCTAGCATGAATCATCCAATCCATCATTGTGCGAGGGAATTTAAATGGGACGCAAAAGTGGAGAAAGAAAAGAGCAGTAATCTTAAAGTAAGTAACTTCATCTGTTGATCCAGCTTTTGGCAAGACCGAAGAAAATATAATTCGATGAAGTTCATAAAAATGATTATTGAGATGTTTAGCCATAAGTTTTCGAGGGGAAGGATTTGGAGAGCAAAGATCACCCTTGAAACTTTTCAACGTGGTCTCACCGGGGAAAACAAAGTCACGGGCATCATCAAGCCGTTCCCAAGTATTGTGTAATGCCCCGCTCCGTACGGTGCATTATGATGATTCGTTGACTTGAAGAGTTGCGTTGACCCGATGAAATCGATGCGAATCGATGCGAGAGTTACATTGGCCAAAGGTAAGCTTTGAGTCGGTTGGAATCTATGAATCGAATCGAGGCAAAGGATAAGTTCCATTGAGCAAGTGCTAATGTTGGTTGATCTGGTGTGCAGGCTATGCCTTTATGCTGGATTACGGATCGTGGTATGGACGCGATAGGCCAAATCAACCGAGTAGTTCAAAGGAATGGCTAAGTCCGGGAGTTAGCTATGCGATCGAGTTATGGAAGCGAGACACTTCAATCGGCGAGGCGGCAAGGCGTATCGGCTTAAGGTGGGTGGGTTCTTGACTCTCTCTCCCTATTCCTTCACGTCTAATAAAATATGTTATGGTATGCGTAAGATGTTATCGGGTTAGGGAGCGTGGCTCGGCGGCGGTTACGGGTCTAAGTATGCGTTGAACACTAAGATAGAACATTGAACATTGAACAATTGAAGCGACGTGCATCAAGTGTACGAGTCGCGGTAGGGCAATGATAGTAGAACATTGAAAGACGATATTGAGATGTGTATCGTGTGCACGGCTCCGAGAACATTGAACACTAGGCGTAGAACATTGATTACGGTGCTGAGCGTGCCCTCGGGCACTTATGTTACGAAAAGACTAAGTAATTATGAAATTATGCTATGAGAATAACTTACGAATGGTACGCGTTGAATACAAGTACGAGATATCTAAGCCGTTGGGCGTCGTGCATCAATATGGATGTGTTGGAGCATAATGCCGACGGAGCTCCCCATATGAATGGTGGATTATGTTTATGAGACGCGAATATGTTTATGGCACGGGAAACCGTTTATGGCATGGGAAACCGTTTATGGATCGAGACTGTTTATGAAACGGAGGAATTGGTTTGAATGTTATGTGTGTTTGCTATGGCACATATTGCATGGTCAATGGACTCGGATGGCCCGTGTACGGGTACGGCTTCCCTCGAACGGTTACGCCGGGGCGCCGGGACCGTACTGCCTAGGAGGAAATTATGTGTGGTATTTATGGTGCACAACATTCGGACGGATTGCGACCGTCCAGTGCTGTGACAAGCTATGATATCCGTAAGTTTGGGATCCTTCGGATATTGGGCTAGCAACCCGTATCGAAGTGATCGTAGGCTTACACATAAGAGATGCCAAGTCCATTACGGTACGAAATACCGTGACCTTCATATAGATAGGACCGGTGGGCTGAGATGAGAGTTGGGTGCAGGCGCAGGGCCTGCGACCCTTATGCATTGTCTAAGTTTATGATCGGTTGGTTGCGTGAGTTTTATGAATTCTTATGCTAAGTGCTAACCATTGCAGGCTAGGGAATATGGGACGGAGATGAGCACGATCACTATATTTATGTCATATTATGTCTAACTGTATCTGCCGTAGGAACACGGTATTGGACACATTTATGATATGGTGCTATGTTTAAGTATTGCCATGAAATCGATCCTAAGGCTAAATAGAAAGATCACCAAATTAAGATGCATGCTCACTAAATGATTAAGTGTTTGGTTTGGGTGCGAGCGGGTCTTGATCGGTGCGAAGCGAGGACAAAAGCACTAATCCCCCACTAGTTTATGTACATGCTCAGGTCATGATTGGCGCGGAGCGGAGCTTGGCTTGGACGTACCGAGGCATGGAGTCCTTGGCGTTCAAGAGAAGCACCGCATAGGCGTTCGGACTTGCGACATGGAGATGTTCGACCGAAGACAACTTGGTGGCTATAAAGAGGCATAATGTATGGAACAATGTAATCCTTTGTGAGCTAGAGAGATCATGAGCGTTGTAGCCAATTGCATATTATGTTGGGCTATTCAGAGCCTTGTAACCTTCAGTTCATTTCAATAAAAGAGATTCTTATGTTATGATATGTTTTCCTTCCGCTGCTTATGTTATCAAATTGAGATAGTTCTATGTGAACCTGTTATCTTGCCTTGCACGAGCGCAACTCCAGGCTTGTGCGGCATCACGCCCTAGCGAGGACGATGATTAGGGTAAAATCTAGCGAGGACGAGCGATTTCCCGGATCGGGGCGTGACAAGTTGGTATCAGAGCGGTTCCATCCTTTGGACCGTGCATGAATCTCTTTGACCCTCAGTTGCTTCGCTATCGAATTCAGTTGACTCTAAGTTGTTTTCGCAACCGCATGGCTCATGGATCTGCTCGACGCTACATTGGATGTTCCATACAATAAGTCAATATTAAGTGCGTACGTCTGCCACAAGTATGTCGTGACTATCGTGCTATCTCTGGGTGCCATCGGAGAATGTTGGTTGCACGAAGTGTAACGGGTTATGAGTTTATGGTTTCGAAGTGCAAGAAAGTTATGAGTCGTTGATTGCACGAAGTACAATGAATATGGTGATGTTGGTTGCATGAAGTGCAATGATGTACGTACTGTTGATCGCACGAAATACGAGAAGTTATGTGTTGTCGGTCGCACGAAGTGCGAGGAGTTATGTATTATTGGTCGCACAAAGTGCGAGGAGATATGTGTTGTTGGTTGCACAAAGTGCAACGGATCGATATGTGAGACGATGCGTATTATGTGGCTACGTGAATGGTTATGTGTTGTTGGTTGCACGGAGTGCAGCAAGTCGTGGATCGTTCGTTGCATCAGTACGACGAGTCGATATGGTATGATGCGTGTTGTATAGCTATGCGGATGCGGATGGATAGCGATATGTTGCACGAGAATGAGTAAAGACCTTAATTATCGAGAATGAGTTGTTGCACGAGTTGCAATGAGTAACGAGTCGAGTTGAGTAGGCGAACATATATGTTGGCCGAATGTCGCGTTGAGCTTTGAATAAGTGAATGTTGCAGGCGTGATCGATATGATCGCTAAGGCACAGTTAGATTTGAATGAATGTCGAACTTGAGCGAACGATAGGGCATGTTGGTTCAGTTGTTGTGCCAACTCGAGTAAGAAGAACGCTAGAGCTGGGATCGGAAAGATCGCCATACGGGATAGTTGATTGAGAATAGATGTCAAACCTATGCGGAATATGATGCTGAGTAATGACTCGATTTTGAGTGGTATATGCAATACCACATGTGCGAGCAAGTGTAGCGAAGTATTGTATCGATAAAGATAGGCTCGATCCTGAGTGGTATATGGGATACCACTTAGCAATATCTATGTTAAGCCGGTTGGTGACTTGCGATAGACTTCGTCGAGACGATTATGTTGTTACGATAGGTTTGTTCGCAATGGACGGAGTAATATCGAGACTTGAGTGGGAATGACTTGAGAGAAGTCGATGCAAGTATGCTTCGATGGATTGAGTTGAGCGATTATACGTGAAGTCGTACCTATGGAGGATACGTCGGACGAGGAGTCCTTAAGTGTAAGTCAAACGATAGGCTGAGCATAGGAATGTACGTTAAGGAGATGGTCGAACCGGTCGAATTTATGTTGAGTTAGTACGGAGACTTCTTCGAAACGAATTGAGTAGGCACGGAGAAATCGTGCGAACGAATTTGGGTTAGTACGATGAATCGGTAGCACGATTTGGAAGTACGAGTTAGGGATATGAGAATGGATATGTGAAATCGAAATTGTATCGCGACGATGTTAAGTAGTTACAACTGAATGGATCTTGATAAGTGCGAGACTTGATTCGTATTCGAGTTCGGATAATGGCAATAATTGCAACGAGTTTGAGCTTATGAGAAAGGAAGATGTTCAAGTTATGCATATCGACGATGGTATTGAGGCATATCAAAGACGATATGCAATAACTCGGGGATACTCTGATCGAATGAACGAAAATTGTGTTGAGCATTTTTGTTGGAGGAATAAGATGCAAGTTAAGTTGATGTCGATTTGGATGACAATGATAGGAATGCTTCGGAGAATTTGGGAACGGATGGATATTACTCGGATGAAATCGAAAGTGTCTGGATTGATTCGTGGATAACCACTATATTGACGTTCTTGTCTTATGCGAGTGCAACTCCAGCATCGCATATGTGTCATGCCAAATGAGGACGATCATTCCGCGTGAGCGCTGGTATAGTGATTCATCCAGCGGGGATAATCGAACTTGCAAGGCATGGCAAAATCGGATTTGACTTGTGGTTTGATACGAAAGTTGTTCGAGGATGGTTTTGATTAGTACGGAATGTGTCGAGCTATGATCACGGATAGGTAAACTCGGACTTGAGGCGAATAGATGTCATATGACTGGCAAGGATAGTCGATGGTAATATATGAGTGATTCGAGTAGTAACAGCATGCAATGTGCATAAGTAATTCGAATAGTTAACGGCGCATCAGTTGCGCGGGGGATAGATGAATTGCGGATTTGTAAAGTATGTCAGATTGGATAAAGTCCCATATGAAGTATCGTGAATTGATTTGTCTCCGTAATAGGATATAGCATGGTTCGTTGTAACTGTCCCTCGTTGATGATCTTCAATTATCGAGCGTAGTTTCGGGGCAGATGACCCTAGAAGACTTGACCGCCAAATCAAGTGAATATTGAAGTCCCATAGGATGACCCTAAAGAAGTCGCATAAGAAATTTTATCGAGGAAAAGGAATGATGAAGTGCATGTTGAGGATAAGTCTAAGCGAGTGAATATCGTGTTTCGTAAGTTAGCAAGTAGCCTTCGACTAGATCGATATGGTTAGAAAGTTTATGATCGATCGAATGGATATGCAGATAGACTTGATTGGTCGATGATCGAAAAGATGTCGAGGAACGTGCTTAGCGTAATGATGCGGTAAGGCGATTGCAAGAATTTTGCAATGCGCGAGAGTGACGGATAGTAGAACGACCCTAAGAGTTGTGGCGTTGATCGATTTGAGTAACGGTTAGGCTATGTGTGTTGAGCGCACGATTTATGTTATTGAACGAACTAGTCGGGATTGATTCGTAATTGAGTAAAGGATTCGTATTCGGTCGAGAATCGGGGATGAGCATATCGTAAGAGACCTTGGGTTGGGAAGATTGTTGCCTTTGAACTTGTGTCGGGAGAGATTAAGCATGATGTCTGGATAAGTTACCTAGCGGGGGTAGCCCCAGACGCGGTACGTAGGCAGTTCGAGAACATGGGTCGTGTTGGGATAGTTGTGTGCGAGAATTAGTACGAATGGTAGACGAAGGAATTTGGGACATGTTGGACTTAGTCCATGTCGTTAAGGCCAATTTTATGAATGACTAGATGAAAGACTTGAGTTATGTGAAAGATAGAAAACGGTTGGGCGACTAGACATTACGGAGAATTGTTGCGATCGGATGCGCAACGGCTTAATGCAATACATGCGTTAGATGGCCGTCGAAGAAACTTATGAGATCGAAGTTACGGGTTTGAATTAAGTTATGTGCAGAGATGTATGGAAGAGGATCGCATGTTATGGGATGATGCATACGAGAAGTATTTGGGAATAGGCGCTGAGATATGACTAAGTCGAGTACGGACCGATTGGTACTTGAGGATTTAAGTTGAGCTTGTTAGTTGTCCCGATATCCTACAACTGAGCTTGGCTGAAATGCATATATTGGTGGGACGCCTAAAATATGTGTATGATCCAAACTAAGTTGTATGATTCCAACGGTAGTAGCACGAGATCGTGAAACGATCTATGCGAGACACTCAGATTAAGTATTGGTTTCGGTTCGAGGACGAACCTTGTTTTGAGTGGTATATTATGTAATGTCCCGCTCCGCACGGTGCATTATGATGAGTCATTGACTCGAAGAGTTGCGTTGACCCGATGAAGTATCGATACGAATCGATGCGAGAGTTACGTTGGCCAAAGGTAAGCTTTGAGTCGGTTAGAATCTATGAATCGAATCGATGCAAATGATAAGTTCCGTTGAGCAAGTGCTAATGTTGGTTGATCTGGTGTGCAAGCTATGCCTTTATGCTGGATTACGGATCGTGGTATAGGCACGATAGGCCAAATCAACCGAGTAGTTCAAAGGAATGGCTAAGTCCGGGAGTTAGCTATGCGATCGAGTTATGGAAGCGAGACGCTTCAATCGGCGAGGCGGCAAGGCGTATCGGCTTAAGGTGGGCGGGTTGTTGACTCTCTCTCCCTATTCCTCCACGTCTAATAAAATATGTTATGGTATGCATAAGATGTTATCGGGTTAGCGAGCGTGGCTCGGCGACGGTTACGGGTCTAAGTATGCGTTGAACACTAAGATAGAACATTGAACATTAAACAATTGAAGCGACGTGCATCAAGTGTACGAGTCGCGGTAGGGCAATGATGGTAGAACATTGAAAGACGATATTGAGATGTGCATCGTGTGCATGGCTCCGAGAACATTGAATACTAGGCGTAGAACATTGATTACGGTGCTGAGCGTGCCCTCGGGCACTTATGTTACGAGTAATTACGAAATTATGCTATGAGAACAACTTACGAATGGTACGCGTTGAATACAAGTACGAGATGTCTAAGCCGTTGGACGTCGTGCATCAATATGGATGTGTTGGGGCATAACGCCGACGGAGCTCCCCATATGAATGGTGGATTATGTTTATGAGACGCGAATATGTTTATGGCACGAAAAACCGTTTATGGCACGGGAAACCGTTTATGGATCGAGACTATGTTTATGAAACGGAGGAATTGGTTTGAATGTTATGTGTGTTTGCTATGGCGCGTATTACATGGTCAATGGACTCGGATGGCCCGTGCACGGGTACGGCTTCCCTCGAACGGTTACGCCGGGGCGCCGGGACCGTTCGGCCTAGGAGGGAATTATGTGTGGTATTTATGGTGCACAACATTCGGACGGATTGCGACCGTCCAGTGCTGTGATAAGCTATGATATCCGTAAGTTTGGGATCCTTCGGATATTGGGCTAGCAACCCGTATCGAAGTGATCGTAGGCTTACACATAAGAGATGCCAAGTCCATTATGGTGCGAAACACCGTGACCTTCATATAGATAGGGCCGGTGGGCTGAGATGAGAGTTGGGTGCAGGCGCAGGGCCTGCGACCCTTATGCATTGTCTAAGTTTATGATCGGCTGGTTGCGTGAGTTTTATGAATTCTTATGCTAAGTGCTAACCATTGCAGGCTAGGGAATATGGGACGGAGATGAGCACGATCACTATGTTTATGTCATATTATGTCTAACTGTATATGCCGCAGGAACACGGTATTGGACACATTTATGATATGGTGCTATGTTTAAGTATTGCCATGAAATCGATCCTAAGGCTAAATAGAAAGATCACCAAATTAAGATGCATGCTCACTAAATGATTAAGTGTTTGGTTTGGGTGCGAGCGGGTCTTGATCGGTACGAAGCGAGGACAAAAGCACTAATCCTCCACTAGTTTATGTACAGGCTCAAGTCATGATTGGCGCGGGGCGGAGCTTGGCTTGGACGTGCCGAGACATGGAGCCTTTGGCGTTCAAGAGAAGCACCGCATAGGCATTCGGACTTGCGACATGGAGATGTTCGGCCGAAGACAACTTGGTGGCTATAAAGAGGCATAATGTATGGAACAATGTAATCCTTTGTGAGCTAGAGAGATCATAAGCGTTGTAGCCAATTGGCATATTATGTTGGGCTATTCAGAGCCTTGTAACCTTCAGTTCATTTCAATAAAAGAGATTCTTATGTTATGCTATGTTTTCCTTCCGCTGCTTATGTTATCAAATTGAGATAGTTCTATGTGAACCTGTTATCTTGCCTTGCACGAGCGCAACTCCAGGCTCGTGCGGCATCACGCCCTAGCGATGACGATGATTCGGGTAAATCTAGCGAGGACGAGCGATTTCCCGGATCGGGGTGTGACATGTTGGGGTCGGGCAAACCAAGAAGGTCGGCTAACTCAAAATCATCAAATGATATGTCTATACCGACGACACGTGAATAGATGCGTGTGCGGTCAAAAGTTATGTTGAAATAAAATATTTGTATGACATTCACATATATCGGTTCACGAGTTGCAACAAGTTCATCAAGACATAAATCACGAAAGTTAGGAAGAAAATCGGAAAACACCGTAAACTTAATAGGGTGTCCCGCAAAGACACTACGATGACGAAAGTCGGCGAACCATGCGTTGGACACATCTAAGGACACAAAAATACGGTCATCGTATGTGTCGGCATTGACGGGTGGAGGTGGATTAAAAAGAGGGTGGATCAAGTTAGGAGGAGGATGAGGAATAGGTTGTGGTGGAGGATTAGGTTGTGGGTTTGGGTTAGGATTAGTAGAGGATTCACCAATACTTCTCCTTGGTCTTTTACCCCTACCAAGCAACCTAGGTGACAAGAAAAAAATTGAGATTTGAAGAGAAAGAGAGAGATATAACTTCACAAGAGAGACCTAAGATGGAGGAGAATAACTTCAAGAGGAACTTCCTTGAGTTTGAGAGAGATTTCCCAAGGAATGATGACTTTTAGGGTTAGGGTTTTGAAAGAAATATGTGTGGAGATGTAGAAAGAAGACAATGGAGGGAAGAGAGAGAGAGACAATCCTGAATATTTGTCTCTTTGGTCAGTTGGTTGGGTGAAACAGGAGCCATTGGATGAAGAATTGATCAACGGCTGAGAGTGTCCCGAGGTTCTGGAACAAGGAGGCCGAACTCGGCCTGAACTCTGTATGGGGGCAGAGTTCGGCCCGAGTTCTGGTCCCTTAGGCCAGAACTTCAAGCATAAAAATAATAGCAAGATAGGAAGAATATTATGAATAAGTGGTCATAATAAAAACAAGAACTTCAAGCAGGAAATTAAAACAAGATATGAAGAGTATAATGAAGAAATAGTCAAAAAGATTTTAAGAGATTTAGAAATTTCAAATGGGGCAGGCTATAAATAGACATTGACCATATAATAACTAAGGAGTTATGACATAAATCAATATGGTGAAGCTGTTATGGGGTAGCTGCAGGGGCCGAATCCCAGCTGGGCGGTAGTCCGAAGACTAGTGCACCGTGTCTCTTGGGCTTTTATGCCTTGTTATCAGAAGGACCCTTTCGGCTTGTACCCATAGCAAAATCAGTATAGAGAATCGTAACGTAGTCGATAATTACGCAGGCCAATTTAATGTTTAACCGTTTCATCTAAAATTCTTAATTCTCGACAAAGAAAATTGAATCGCTCCTCGGATAATGGTTTTGTAAAGAAATCGGCCAACTGATGATCAGTGTCAATAAATTCTAAATTAATAGTGCCATTCTGTTGGTGATCACACAAAAAGTGGTGACAAATTTTAATGTATTTTGTGCGTGAGTGACATATAGGGTTCTTAGTGAGATTTATAGCACTAGTGTTGTCACAAAAAATAGGAATGTGCAAGAAAGATAAGTTATAGTCTTCAAGGGTTTGCTTCATCCACATAATTTGTGCACAACAACGACCAGTTGCGATATATTCAGCTTCTGTTGTGGATAGTGCGACAGAATTCTACTTCTTGCTAAACCAAGAGACTAGAGCCTTTCCTAATAAATGACACGTGCCGCTTGTACTTTTACGGTCGACCTTGCATCCGAAAAAATCAGCATCAGAGTAACCAATGAGGTCAAATGATGTTGACTTGGGATACCATAGGCCCACTGTAACTGTACCCTTAAGGTATCGAAAGATACGCTTAACGGCGGACATGTGTGATTCTTTAGGATTTGCTTGATATCTAGCACACAGGTAAACGCTAAACATAATATCAGGGCGACTAGCAGTTAAATAAAGTAGACTGTCTATCATACCTCGATACTTACGTTGATCAACAGGTTTGCCGCTTTTATCTAGTTCAAGTTTGGTTGTAGAAGCCATTGGAGTGCCGATTGGTTTGACATTGTCAAGATCAAATTTCTTCAGCATGTCCTTTGTATACTTTGATTGACAGATGAAAGTTTCATTTGATGTTTGTTTGACTTGCAGTCCAAGAAAGTAATTGAGCTCCCCCATCATGCTCATCTCAAACTCGGTCTGCATACACTTAGAAAAATCTTGACAGAGAGTTTCATCAGTAGAACCAAATATAATATCATCAACGTAAATTTACACTAAGAGAATAGTGTCTTTGAAAGATTTTATAAAGAGTGTAGTGTCAACTTTCCCTTTTGAAAGACCTTTTTCAAGCAAGAAATTGCTTAGCCGTTCATACCAAGCTCTAGGGGCTTGTTTGAGGCCATATAGCGCTTTCTTGAGTTTGAAAACATGGTCGAAAAATTTGTATTTTCAAAACCAGGGGGTTGTTTTACAAAAACTTCCTCCTTAATAAATCCATTCAAGAAAGCACTTTTCACATCTATTTGAAACAGTTTAAAGTTTTGAAAGTTAGCAAATGCACAAAGCATCCGAATGGATTCAAGTCTTGCAACAGGAGCATACGTCTCATCGTAGTCGATACTTTCCTCTTGGTTGTATCCTTGAGCTACTAGACGAGCTTTGTTGCGTGTAACTGAACCATCTTTATTTACTTTGTTACGAAAAACCCATTTTGTACCAATAATCGAATGATTAGCTGGCCTAGGAACGAGTTCCCAAACTTGGCTCCTCTCGAATTGGTTGAGTTCTTCTTGCATGGCAGAAATCCAAAACTCATCATTAAAAGCTTCTAAAACATTTTTAGGCTCAATTTGTGAAATGAAGGCAGTGCTAGCAATGGAGTCTCTTAATGATGATCGAGTACTTACTCCGCGTGAAACCTCACCTATTACCAAGTTTTTTGGATGTGACGGCTTGAAAGAGAATTTCTTTGGCAAGCCCTCCAGAGAATTCGTTTCAGTGATGGTATTCATCGGAGTAGAAGTTGATGGCTCAACATCATCGTCAAGAGCAGCTGCTGCACTGTTATCCTCATCAAAAGTCACATTGGTAGACTCCTCCATAATTAATGAGCGTTTGTTGAACACTCTATATCCCTTACTCTTGGCAGCATAGCCAAGGAAAATACCATCGTCAGCTTTGGCATCAAATTTGCCTAAGTTTTCTTTGGTGTTAAGGATAAAACATCGACAGCCGAAAACTCTAAAATATGACACGTTTGGGGTTCTTCCAAACCAAAGCTCATAGGGTGTTTTCTTCGTAATAGGACGAATGAGCACCCTATTTAAAATATGGCACACTGTACTGACAGCTTCAGCCCAAAAATATTTCAGAAGTGAAAATTTATTCAACATGACTCTAGCCATATCGCCAAGAGTCCTATTCTTCCGTTCCACAACACCATTTTGTTGAGGAGTTCTTGGATAAGAAAACTCATGATTAAAACCATTTAAATCACAAAACTTTTCAAAATTAGTATTTTTGAATTCGCCTCCATGATTACTTCGGATTCGAGTGATCATGTAGCCTTTTTCGTTTTGAACCTTTTTAGCAAAAATTTTGAAAACAGAAATGGCATCACTTTTGTTTGTAAGAAAGAAAACCCAAGTAAATCTAGAAAAGTCATCAACTATAACAAAAGTGTAGCATTTTCCACCAAGACTGGCTACTCTACTAGAACTAAATAAATCCATATGAAGTAATTGCAAGGGTCTAGTAGTACTTACAGAGTTTATGGAATGAAATGAGGACTTGGTTGCCTTATTCAACTCACATTTGACACATACCATGTCCTTTTTGAATGTGATGTCGGGCAAGCCTCTGACTAGCTTCTTAGTCGATAGCCTGGATATAGTATCCATATTGGTATGACCAAGACGCTGGTGCCACAGTAATCTCTCATCCTTGTGAGCATAAAGGCATCTTCCTGCACTGTTAGTATCTCTAGATAGATAGAAAATGTAAATGTTATCTTCTCTTATCCCTTCAAAAGCGATGTCTCCCGTTGACCTATCATAAATATAGCATTTATTTTGTCCAAAGTTAATATCATATCCATGATCAACAAGGTGACTTATGCTGAGCAGGTTATGCTTTAACTCGGTCACTAGGCAGACATCCTTTATCACAGGAGAAGGAGGATGACCAATAGTACCATTACCTATGATATACCCTTTTAGGTTGTTGCCGAAGGATACATACCCTTCTCTCTTCATCGATAGTGATACAAAAAGATTTGCGTCTTCCGTCATATGTCGCGAGCATCCATTATCGAGAATCCACTTACTTTTAGTTAAGGAAGGAAGGTCCACCTACATCAAGAGTAGATGTGACCTTTGGTACCCATGTTCTTGAGGGTCCTGAAAAGTTACTTTTTGGCATCCATGCATATATATTCATGTCTACTAATCTCCTAACTCTACATTGTGGTGAGATGTGTCCATGCAATCCACAATAGGTACAAATAGCATTCCTATTTATGTTAGGAGCATGTTGATGATGTCTATGTGTAGCATGATAAGAGTGGTATGGAGCAGCATGATAATGACTATAGGTAGCAGCAGGATGATGATTGTATCTATATACAGTGTGGTGGCAATTTTGTTTATGTGCAACATAGTGATGATTATATCTATGTGTAGCATGGTGATTATGTGTCACATTAGAATGATAGTTATGAGAATAATTTCTACGTGTATGTGGTTTGTGTACTGTATGGAAGTGGGTGTACATGTTAGCATATTTGCGTGCTGCAGGTGGATAATGTGTTTGACTATTTTGAGCAGTGTTGTGCTTTGTGTGTGTCTCATGTGATTGGGTTTGAGGTTGAGCAACCTATTTTCCTAATCAAGTCTCTAATTTCTTAGAGGCAGCTTACAGTTCACTAATCTTACCATTCAAACCATAAATCTTAGTAATAGAGATCTTGTGTCTATTCTTTTCTTCAGCAAGCTCAGTGTTGAGCGTTGTGATCTCTTGTGTTTGCTTTTCAATACGTGATTCGACATCATGTAGGCTTAATTTAAGCTTAGACACCTCATTTGTGACTTCCGTGGGTGAAGTGTCTCTAATATTATCAAGCAAAGAAGAGAGTTTTTGAATCTCGACTTCATAACTTTTGAACTTCTCCTTGGCATGTTTATATTTACTAATGTCTTTCTTATGGTCATTGAGTAAATCATTGAATGCATCGCCAAGTTCATCAAAAGTAAAATCATCGAGAGTTTCGCTAGTTACCTTATCGGATGTTGACATTAGGCATACATTGGCAGTGTCTTGAGGAGAGTCATTTTCTTCCTTGGAGTCACTAGTTTCGCTTTCATGCCAAATGCTTGTGTTGGCATATTTTCTTGAAGAAGTCTTCTTGTTTGGTTTCTTATATCGGTTGCTCTTCTTTGCGAATGGATAGTCTTTTCGGACGTGTCCAGTCTTCTTGCAGCCGTAACATGTTGGCTCTTCTTCGTCATCTTCTTGTTGTTCATTCTTTCTTCGATTGAAGCGGAGGAACTTCTTGAAGTTACGGACGAGGAGAGCTTGATCATCACCTTCCAAATTTTCGTTATCAGTCTCTTCGGGATCAGCTCTCCGACGATGAGCTTTGAGGGCAATCTCCTTTGGCTTTGGAGCATGCTCTTCGAAGTCTTTGAGGTCAAGATCGTGAGTCATCAGCTTTCCCATCAAAGTCTCCATAGATATTGTAGTGAGATCATTGCCTTCTATGATAGCTGTCACCTTTGGGTTCCAAATCTTTGGTAGCCCCCTAAGCAACTTGCGGATCTTCTCGTGATTTGTATATTATTTGTCGAGAGAAGACAAGGGGTTGATGATGTCGAAGAATCTTGCGAACATTTGTGTGATCGTCTCATTTGGCTTCATCTTGAACGCCTCATATTCTTGAGTGAGATGACTGATTTTTGACTCCTTGACTTGGGTGGTTCCTTCATGCGTCACTTTTAGAAGTCTCCATACTTCGTGAGAGGTGGTGCATGTTGAGACCCTGTTAAACTCATTCCTGTCTATTGTACAAAATAAAGCATTAATAGCCCTCGCGTCTAGACTCGTATGTTTCTTCTCCTCGTCAGAATATTTATCGTGGGGTTTCTCAACGAGATCACCATTGACGACTATCCTTGTGAGCTTTTTGTAACCATATGTAACAATGGTCCATAGGTCGAAGTCTAGCGACATGAGATAAAAACTCATCCTTGTTTTCCAATAGGTGTAGTTTGTTCCATCAAATAGGGGAGGCCTATGAGTGGACTGCCCTTCACCGTGATTGGAAAACATGGGTTGAGTGGTGTAACGCCCCAGAACCAGAATACTGGAGAGCGGGGGCATACATAGCCAGCTACGTATAATGAAATAGATTCTATTTCACTATACGGTCATGGCTGTCTAGATATATGAGGGTTTAACTACAATCCATCAGTCTCCTATGGTCAATAACAAGCCTAATTGTCTCAATCTCAAACAAGCAGGTAAAGTTACAAGATGTAAGATCATCAAATATACAATAGTAATGCATCCCAAACATTACATATTCAGCTGATCATGAAGCTAGTCGTTATAAAATGTGTTGACTAGCAAGAATTTAGTCATACATGATCAACCCAGGGATATGTCAATAATGTTACAGCCCGTAGGCAGACAATAATAAGGTATGCAATACGAGCTAACAGGTGCTCGCCGGCTAAACGTCTCAAAATGAGATTTTTACAATAGAGTGGGAGAGCCAAAAATAAACCCACTCGTTGCCCTGGTTATGCCTGGTGGTCACCATCGGGTTGGAAAGTCGGTAGATCCTCTAAAGCTGCTCCGAAATCTGGCCACACAAAACCAGCTGGGTCAGATCCCAGAAAGAGCAAGTGCCACAAAGGAGGCTTCACTTAAGAACTAAAACCAGCATATCAGAAATCAATATTTAAGTGGTTACAAAAGAGCTTGATAATAAAAGAATAATCAACAGTCATAATAGAGTATGAGGGAACCATTCAAGTAGCCAGGTCACAACCCTTAAACCAAACAAGGATCAAAATTGTAACCCTTCACCTGAATAGGACTCCGTCTCCAAATCCTGTTGGTAAGGTAAAACATTACAAGCAAGACGTGGGGTGCAATAAGACAATAAACGAAGAGAGAACTTAGAACTGCTCCGGAAGCCAGGTTATAACCCTTAAACCAAACAAGGACCGGGGTTGTAACCCTTCGTCTGAACAGAACTTAGCCCTTGATCTTTATTGTTAAAGTTGACAATCATGCGACCAAACCTGCAATAGGCGAGCATTGAAACCATACAATCGCTCCCGGCCAAACAGTAACTACGGCTTTCTACATTAGCTAACTAGGGTTACCACAAGCCTTAGTTACTAGCAATATGCAGTGAGATATTCCTCCAGCCACAAGCCCTGCAGCTAATCCAGGTTATCCAGGTGACTTGGGTTAATCAAGCAGTACCTCGTTCTTTTCCATACCTCAGTGAATCTAGACTTGTGCCCTACTCGTCGGCAGGCTGCAAGTCCACAATGGTGGCCGGGATAACGGGATCGCCTGTAACTGTGGAAATCTTTCATGACTACTGAATTATTCTAGTTATTAGCCTTAGTTATTTTACGGTAGATACCCCTGACCGTGGAACTCAGGGATCCCTGTCCTAGACATGATGCAAACATTATCAGTTCAATTATACAAACACAATCATCCACGGTGTCCAGGCCATCCAATCTTGTCATGATATGCTAGCCGTCGCAACAACCTTCCAAATATATATATCATGCCATGTTCAATGTCAGAAGTGCACCACAACGGGTCACCATCGTGTCAGGGAACAATTAATTTGGCACAAGCACACATTTAGTAATTAAATATTAGAAGGGGCAAGGGCTGTGGGGGACTCATGCGGCTCGAGAAAATTTTCATGCGGCCAACAGTCACTTGGCCATATGCGGCTGAGCAAAATATATAAGCATGCATGCTTGCATGCAAATGCATTTAATACATTAATATAACGCATTAATATAATGCATTAAATAATACATTAATACATTAAATATATTATATTAATATAATGCATTAAGTACATTAATATAATGCATTAATATAATGATTAATATATTAAATGCATGCTTGCATGCATTAATATAATGCATTAAATACATCATGCGGCTGATGCTAATAATTAAGCATGCATGCTTGCATGCATTAGTATAATGCATTAATATACATGCGGCTGACTTTGTTCCCATATGCGGCTCACTATTGGCATTTGCATGCGGCCAGCAATTGCTCATGCGGCCAAGTTAGCATTTGCAAGCAAATACAAATGCATTAAATATTGATGCATATAAATACTAATAAATTAAAAATACAAAAGCTAATGCATTAAATTACAAAAGCTATGCATACAACCAATTTTGGGAATGGCCATACGCGGCTCACAAATGCTAAGGCCAGCAAAGCTATTGGCCCATGCGGCTCACAAATATTTCATGCGGCCAAGCATGCTAATGCCATGCATGCAAAATAAATAATGCATTAATGCTAATGCATTTTGCTAATGATTGAAAGCCATGCGGCTCACAAATATTTCATACGGCCAAGCATGCTAATGCCATGCATGCAAAATAAATAATGCATTAATGCTAATGCATTTTCCTAATGATGGAAAGCCATGCAGCCAGCATATTGAAAGCCATACAAAGAATGCATATGCTAATGCATTTCCAAAATGCATGTACTGATGCATTAATGGCTAATGTATTTCCAAAATGCATGTGCTGATGCATTTATGGCTAATGCATATGCTAATGCACTAATTGCTAATGCATTAATTGCTAATGCATATCCAAAATGCATGAAAGTCCACGCGGCCAGGATTGTTCCTTATGCGGCCAATATGGCCAATGGCCTTATGCGGCCAAGTGCAAAATGCTAAGGCATGCATGCAAATAAATAATATTAAACTGATGGCTTGCCATATGCGGCCAAGTGTTTGCTAATGTTTTTAAAATATGCAAAGGCCATGCGGCTCATTTAATAAATGGCCATGCGGCCAGTAAAATAGCAAATGCTTATGCGGCTAGGAAATAGCCAATGGCCAACAAAATTTTAATTGGCCATGCGGCCAAGGCAATTAATGCTCATGCGGCTCACAGCTAAAATGCTCATGCGGCTCAGCAAAATCTCGTAGGTCAAATTTGGGCAAATGAAATTCTCTGCAATATGGAACCATCAAATAACAAGATTATGCATGTTTGATAGATCAAAACTCCTGAAAACCGAAAATACCACAAGCTAGATTTACCAAAAATTAACCATGGAAATGAAAAATGCTAAGTACTAAAGTGGGTTAGAAACACATAAGGAAGACAATGGAATAATAAAAATGGACTTCCTCCATGAAGCAAGATGCACTTGCCTAAGCCTTCCACTCTCAGGTTGGTGGAGAAGTAATGGTAGGGAAGAAGAAGAGTTAATGAGGAGAGAGAAATATTTAGTGGGATATTTAATGAAGAGGGTGGTGGTAGGTGTGAGTGGTTTGGTTCACATAAAATTAAGCAAAATCGAACCATAAAAAACCAAGCCGAACCTAAGTCAAGTCGGGCCGAACCAAACAAGGAGACATGCAATACGGGTCTAAATACGTACACGTATACCAAAATACGTAGTACGAACAATGGTCATTACAAGTGGTTGCCATGGATCAGCTCTAGGATGTTAGTCCTTGATAAGAGAACAAAGCTTTGATACCAATTGAAGTACAGGTAGGCAACTCTAGAGGGGGTGAATAGAGTTTATAACAAAAATGATCAATAAAAATTTAAACTTTTTTCACCAACTAAATAATCAGAGTAAAAGAAATGCAGAAATAAAGAGTAGAGAGCAAGCACAAACACAGCAAGATTTTTAACCTGGTTTCCCTCGTGGATGACTAGTCCAAGCCTGAGAACTCTAGCTCAGGATTGAAATCCACTATTTGTGAAATAGGGTTACAACCACGTGCCTTTTCATAGAAGAGCACGCCAAACTTCTTTTAATGATCGCTTTGGCGAAACTTGAACTTTTCCAAGTGACTTACAACTTCTTGTACTTTAAACTTCTAGCTGGATCGTACCAAGCAACTTGGACGGTTGGGAAGTTTGAATGCTAAGTAGATGGGAAGGTAAGGCTCTTTAATATATAGGCTATGTAAGAGAAGAAGAAGAAGAAGATAAGATTGGATGGTTTCAAATGAGAGAAACCAAGGCCTATTTATAGGGTTCAGGGTAGGCAGAATTCGGCCAAAATTCTGTATGTAGAATTCAAATTTTCGGCCGTTGGACAACTAGCAGTGATCAAGACCTAAAAATTAGCACCCTGTAATTTAGGGGGCAGAGTTCGGCCCGAACTCTGTCTCCTATGGATAGAATGTTCTTTGTGGGCTATTTGATGAATGGGTTGATTGGGTTTTGGGCTAAGTAAACCTATAAAGCTATATCTAGCCCAATATTGCTGAGTATGAATCAACGTACATCATCCTATACTCAAAAACAAATAAAAATACAGACTCCAGTATATAGAATAATAAATTTTTAAGCAGCTTTGATCTTGAACCACTGAGCTGAGTAGATTGATTTTGAGCTCGATGTGTCACATTGGACTATAACAAATATTGTTTTGTTAATTTTTAAGATTAGGTTGACTGTGATCCTGTTTGGGTCAACAAAAATATCAAACGCGATCACTAAGTGTAATCTTTAGTATAAGTTTAAGTAACCAAAATTCACTTCAAAATTCTATGAGAACACCAAAACATAAGCTCAAAAGATCAAAAACTCAATTCTTAGCATTCTTAACATAAATTCAAGTCCACTAAAATCCATTCCAAGTTCTATGAAACCAACCAAAATAAAGATAAAAATGAAAATGAGTAGTGTAAAATTAATCATGAATAACATTAAAAATGTGTGTGTGTGTGTGAATCGGTTCGGTTCGGTATTTTCGGTATGGTATTACACTAAAACCGTTACCATTACCATTATACCGTAATTTAGTCGGTTAGGCAATTCGGTATCGGTACATAATTTCGGTTTGATTTTTTGTAATATTTTTAATCAGTATTCGGTCGATTTTTCGGTATCGGTCGGCATTTGCTCACCCCTATCATACACCACTGTAGTTTCAAATACCTATAGGTCATATCCAAACCTCTCTTAGTTCTACCTCGACCTCGTCTTCCACCTCTGCTTGCCTCCTTGGCAGGACATAATTTTTGCCACCTCGACCTAGTCTTCCACCCATGTGATGTCGTACTTAAGCTCAGCGCCTGCAAGGAGCTCGCCTACCGCCATTTTCAGCATGCCGTTCCTCAAGATCACCATATTCGTCTTTCCTTCCTCGTTTTGCCTGCTCGCCCCAGCCATGTCGTTCCTCAGAACACCCATTAGAGCAAGGTCGTTATCCCGGACATGGCCATGGTGGTGAAGGAATGAATAGTGGGCCGACCGGAGAAGGAAAAGAAGAGGAAGAAGGGGATCTAGAGGTTTTTTTTGAACAGAGAGAGAGAGAGGTTTTTCTCAGAGCTACTAGTCCCCAAGGCGAGAGAAGGAGAGAGAAACGTGTTGGGAGTCGAAGCCGAGACCCAGAAAGAGAATTTTGGGAGTCTGCGCCGAGACCCAGAGGGAGAGAAATGCATTTTAGAAAACAGATTTTTCCTACTTTCGGAAAATCGCGTTTAAGGGTGTGTTTGGTAGGAGGGAAAAGTGGGAGGAAGAAAAATAGAGGAGGAAAAAGTGAAAGGAATGATTCATTTTCTCTTGTTTGGTATGGAAGAAAAATAGGAAGGAAGGAAAAGTGGAGGGATTACTTTTTCCTCATAACCTAAGAAATCCAATCCCCCCAAAGTGGGAGGAAAAGTGGAAGGAAAAGTGGAGGCTTGTATTAATTAACAATTATACCTCCATATGAATGTATTATTTAAAAATTATTTATGAAGTCAAATGGTAAATAAGTGTTTTTAGTTGAGGGTAGAATTGGTAAATCCTATATTTTTTACTTTCTTTCCTTCCACTTTTTCTTTCATACCAAACAAAGGAAAATGTATCTCTTATCTTTTCCATCTTTGCTACCAAACACAAAGGAAGAAAATGATCTTTCCTTTCCATATGGAAGGAAAATGTATCTTTATCTTTTTCATTCCTTCCACTTTTCCATCATTCCTACCAAACACAGTCTAAACGTGGTTCTTAGAAAAAAAATCTGATTTTTTTTAAAAATTTACAGTCAAACGCGATTTTCTGATTACTGTATCTTTTACATTCCCAAAACAATGTTTAAAAATAGAATCAAACAGGCCCTTAGGCTTTGTTTGGTAGATATGATGGAAAAGTAAAAGGAAGTAAAAGGAAGGGGAAAAAAGTAGGATTTATTTTTCTTCCCTATGAAAATGAAATATCATTTTCTTTCTTTGTGTTTGGTAATAAGGATAGAAAAGAGAAAAGATGCAGTTTTTTTTGTTTGGTATGGAAGAAAAGTGGAAGGAATGAAAGTAAAAAAAAAAAATGGTTTACCAATTCTATCCTCAACTAAAAACACTTATTTACTATTTGATTTCATAAATAATTTTTAAATAATATATTCATGTGGGGGTATAATTGTCAATTAATATATGTCTCTACTTTTCTTTTCATTTTTTCTCTCACTTTTGGGGGATTGAATTTCTTAGGTTAGGAGGAAAAAGTAATCCCTCCCCTTTTCCTTCCTTTCTAATTTTCTACCATACCAAACAAGAGAAAATGAATCTTTTCCTCCACTTTTCCCTCCTTATTTTCCTTCCTTCCACTTTTTCTCCTATCAATTTGGTAGGAGGGAAAAGTGGGAGGAAGGAAAATAGAGGAGGGAAAAGTGAAGGAAAAGATTCATTTTCTTTTGTTTGGTATGGATGGAAAATAGGAAGGAAGGAAAAGTGGAGGCTTGTATTAATTAACAATTATACCCCCATATGAATGTATTATTTAAAAATTATTTATGAAGTCAAATGGTAAATAATTATTTTTATTTGAGGGTAGAATTGGTAAACCATATATTTTTTACTTTCTTTCCTTCAACTTTTTCTTTCATACCAAACAGAGGAAAATGCATCTCTTATTTTTTTCATCATTGCTACCAAACACAAAGGAAGGAAATGATATTTCCTTTCCATATGGAAGGAAAATGAATCCTTATCTTTTTTCTTCCTTCCACTTTTCCATCCTTCCTAGCAATCACAGCCTTAGATTGCCTAGTTGGGGAGTACTCTTGTCCTTATTTATACTACTATTTAATAAAAAAAATGGGGGTACTCTTGTCCTTATCTTTAATTGTTGAGGGTACTCGTGTCCTCCTTATCATTACTTAGTTGGGTGTACTTCACCGTAAAAATCAAAATTTAAATATGTCCTAACCTAATTCTATTAATTAAAATTATTTATTAAATTTAATAAGGACAACTAGGTAATTAAGTATATAATTTTTAAAAAATATATAATTTATTATTATGATGCATTTTGCTCTTTCCAAGTACAAACAAAGGTTAATTAAAAGAAGGTTAAAATACGTGCAGGGCATTTGTATATATGCTAGTTTCTCTTTAATTGGTTTTGATCTTTCAACTTTAAAGAGCATTTTTGTTCATCCACCAAAACTTTGATAAATATTTTTATTTCACTCAAACGTTGTCACGTGTGATTTCTATCTAACCTAAAAGTACTTTGGAAGTAATTTTGTGAACACCTACTAGTTTTGACTACTAGTTTGACATGTGACAACTCTTGAATAAAAATGGTGAACATCCATTCTAGTTTTGCTTGATGAACAAAAATGGAGTCAACTAAAAACATGCTAACATGTGGTCAGTACAACACGTCATATCATCAAGCAACATCAACTGGACATGTAGAGGCACATTGAAGACGTGGAAGTTCGTGAAATATTTTTTTATTTTCGGTTGGAAAATATACTCGTATTTTGGTTTAGAATAGAAATTTTTATTTTCAATAATTGAAAATACTCTGTCAAATTTAAGCTGAGAATTCTATATTCAATTTATTTTTGTTTTTAAGACTTTTTCTTTGTGTTTTTAGTTTTATTTATTTATTTTTTTTCATTTTTGAAAATATTAGTATATTCACCAAATGTGAAAATATAATTTTTCAAAAAAAAAAAAAAAACTGATTTTCGAAAATATAAATTTTTTGCCTATATATTATTTCGCATACCAAGCGCTTCATTACTCACTTATTATTATGTGAATAGGGTGGTCCAAAATCTAGTATTGTTAAATTTGAGTTGGATCGATTCAGAACCGATCAAAATTTGGGATCGATATGACTCATCAAAATAATCTTGTCGAACTGAGTTTGTTCCTCCAAAATTGAGCTCGACCCGATCAATATATATATATATATATATATATATATATATATATATATATATATATATATATATATATATATATATATATATATATATTAGACCTGTCAATGGATAGCCGAAAATTCGAATCCGATCCGGTTCTGTATCCGAACTTTAAGATACTTTTCAAAATTTCGGATATCGGATCGGATATCAGAATATTTTTCGGATATTATATTTTTTCGGATACGAATTCGGATATTAAGGTATTCGAATCCGTTAATATTCGATCCTACTTTAAATTACAAATTTCGAAAATTGAATTCGGATATCCAAAATTTTATATATATTATTGTATAATTAATATATATGTAATATATATCAATTAATAGAGAAGATTAAATGATTTTATTCTCAGCTGATTTTACATAAATCAATTATAATATAATTTATATATAATAGTAATAGTAATATATATTTATTACAATTTACAACAAAAGAAGAAAGGACTCAAATATGTTGAGCAACTGAATTTGGTTTTTGGATATTCGGATAATAACTAAATTTTTAATATTTTGGATTTCAGATTTTGGATATTCGAATAATAGCATTCAAATTTTTTTAGCTAATCGGATCGGATATTATCTGATATCCGTTAAACTAGACGGATACGAATTTGAAGTGTCAAAAGAGATATTAGTTCGGATATCGGATCAGATTCGAATATTACAAAAAAAAATCAGATACGGATACAAATATTGTCCTGTCCGTACCGATAAGCATCCATTAGAACCCCTAATATATATATATATATATATATATATATATATATATATATATATATATATATATATATATATATATATATATATATATAGAGAGAGAGAGAGAGAGAGAGAGGAGAGAGAGAGAGAGAGAGAGAGAGAAAGGCTCCCCAAACCACCCTCCTCCGCCACCAGCAGGTTCTCTCTCTCTCTTCCTCTCTCTCTCTCTCTCTCTCTCTCTCTATATATATATATATATATATATATATATATATATATATATATATATATATATATATATATATATGGAGCGGATCAAAAGCCCCCCTTAGAAAGCCCCCCAAAAACCCCCTTTACTCTAATTCGTAATATTAATATTAATATTAATATTAATATTAATGTTAATATTAATGTTAATATTGATGTTAATGTTAATATTAATTTTTTTTAAATTTTTTTTATATTAATGTTAATTTTAATGTTAATATTAATGTTAATGTTAATGTTAATGTTAATGTTAATATTAATTTTAATGTTAAGTTTAATGTTAATTTTAGTATTTAATGTTAATATTAGCATTAATATTAACATTAACATTAATATTAACATTAATATTAACATTAAATTACGGATTAGAGTGAGGGGTTTTTGGGGGGCTTTCTAAGGGGGGTTTTTGATCCGCTTCCATATATATATATATATATATATATATATATATATATATATATATATATATATATATATATAATGGCTTCGGAAGAAAACCTTAGGGAGAGCGGGCGATCGGGAGACAATCGATGGGGGTCCCTTCATTGGGACCTCGGCGCACCTGACGGCGAGGGGTCGGTCAGCCGCGGCTCGACCGGGGGTAGGTCGGTGATGGCGCTGGAGCTGGCGACAGAGGTGGTAGCACGAACGCTGGAGCCGTACGCGCGGGAGCGGACACTGGAGTTGCACGTGTAGGAGCGGGTGCGGGTGTTGGAGTGGTGAATGGGAGCGGGCCGCTTGGGCATGCACTGGACAGGGGCACGGACAGTGGAGGTGGCGGTGCGGACGGAGGTGGGCTTGTCCGATCTGGCGCAGCCGTGGCCGACGCGGTCGGGAGAAGCAAGAATGCGGGCGGCTCGACGGCGACGACCGGAAGAGGAACGGCTGTGGTGGGCGTGCCTCACATCGGACCCGATAGATGGATTCCAGATCTGTCGGGACCGTCGACTTTTCAGCCTAGGTCCATGCCTGGATCTCAGGATGGACAGATGGAGAATGGTGGCTTGACGACGGTTACGAGGCATCACGGTGGTAGGAGTGTAGGCAAGGAGGACAGAGTGAGCCAAGAAATGAATAGAGGACAGATGCCCCACCCAAAGATGCGCTTCACCCCCGATAAGAGGATGTGAGTAGGTTCGGAGATGCGGAAGACATCTCATGGCCAGGTGGCCCCCCACGGTCGGAGAATAGTGCTGGTGGTAGGACGTCTGGGTGACGACCCAAGGCGTCGGCGACGGATAAAGGAAAAAGAAAAGCTTCTAAAATAGGGGGCCAGAGCCTAGGGTCCTCTCCCCTAGTGATGCCAAAAGTCTTGGGCAGATATATGCAAGCCAGTAGGACCCAAATATCTTTTGTAAATAAAGTATGTGCCACCTAAGAAGGTGGAGAGTGGCTTTCGAGCCTCGTTCCCTGCAAATGAGATAGCGGAGGTGACAACTTTCTAGGAAAACATGTTGGTCTTGTACTTACTGGGGAACAAGCCCTTATATGGACAGATTCGGGCATATGTGGCACGTGTTTGGCAGCCAAAAGGAAGTATAGAGATTTTTACGAGGAAGAATAGCTTCTACTATGTGAAGTTTGGACTGGCGAAAGACGTCATCACGATTACCCAAGGAGGGCCTTGGATGTTTGATGGAAGACTGATTATCCTAAAAGAGTGGACTCAAGAATTGAGATGTGAGAAGGCTTTTCTCAATGTTATCCCTGTTTGGATCCGCTTTCCAGAGTTTCCAGTCAGATATTGGAGCATTCCCCTACTTATGAGACTTGCCAGCTTGGTGGGTAAACCGATTAAGGCTGATGATGTTATAGCCTTCTGGTCGAGGCTAATGTATGCTCGAATGTTCGTGGAGATCAGGGTCGGTGGATGTAATGACCCGCTCCGCTCTAGCGGAACGCCGATTCAAACGGCAAGTGCAACGACTCAAACGTGCCGTCGACCCGAAGAGTTGGCATCGACCTGATGAAGAATCGATGCAAGGCTTACATTGGCCTGCCGAAAATGAATCCAGACTTAGACTTTCAAAGGCGCGCTCGGAGTATCGCTCGGCCGATACGAACATCGCTAAGGTGGGTGGCTCCGATGAACCCGTCTTTGCTTAGCCTAGACACATAACAATACAAACACTATTGCTAAAATCGCTAGGCGATAACACCGCGCATGCTAATAGACGACTTAACACACCAAATGATCGAGATTACTTCGTGCAAATGAGTTGGAAAACACGCCTACGACGCGCTAGGGCCTGAGGCAGGGACACGCACTCGACGTTGAAAGTTTATATGAATTATTGACTAACTTGGTTTACTTTGGACAGGGAAGGCCGGACGGTAAGTATGGGTAAGTCATGCACGTATTCCTATGCAAACACTTGAATTTGGCAACACGGGGTAGGTTATGAAATATGTCATGAAACTGATCCTAAGGCAAGATTAGAAAGACAATGAATGATAGATGAAGCACAAAAGTAAATAGAACGTGTTTGGTAATAATAGCATTGTGGGCGAGCTACCCTCCCCACCAGTGCATAACAATGTACTGATAACCCTACAGTTTGCTTACAGGAAGCTGGAGACGTCGTCGGGTGCGGAGCTTCCCTCGAACGTGCTAAGGCGCAGAGCCAACTCTGGAGCCTTGGAGCGTTACAAGGAGCTGAAGCAACCTATACAGGACATAATGTATCAGAATATTGCCATGAATCATTCCATCATGTAAGCCACTTGCCACGCCTTTTATGTTTTAGAGAGAGAGAGAGAGCTTGAGCGATTGGTAATCTCGGCCTAGCGCCGCTTGTAAACTTCTTGAATGTCAATTAAGAGTCTGAATTCGCTTCAATTTGTGTTCATTTACTTTTTGCTGCAAATGTGGACACTTTGTACGACTCTGTGGCCTAGCTCAAATCAGCCGTTTCTGAGATTAGCCTTGCACAGGCGCAACCTAGGCCCGTATGGCATCACGCCTTAGCGAGGACGATCGCTCCTGCGGGAGCGGGGCGTGACAGATTGGTATCAGAGCACGACTTTACGTCCTTGGACTTCATTTCGATTCTCTCAGTTTTGAAAGCTCGTTGGAAATAAAGAAGTATACGCTCTCTCTCATTGTGCCTTAGAATGTTCCATACAATAAGTCTAATATTTTCAAAAGCTCGTACAAGTACTCGGTTGGATGGGATCGATAGGCGAAGGCCTTTGTGCCAAACCATGACGGACTTAAGTCAAAAGAAAACCAAAATGCTAAAAGTTAGCAAACGCAGTGCGTACTTGAATAACCTTACGTTGACAATAGCGAACGGGTACACGAGACCTAAGTATAGTTCGAACAGGATGGTTATGCACGTAGCCTTTTGGCTAAGTTGTGCAGAGTATTGCGCACCTAGACCTTCTGGTACGAACGAGTTTGCGAGCGAGATCAACTATCGCTCAGACGAGAATAAGTGAGGCTTAGAATGTATGTCGATAGAGACGCTACTTGACCAACGCTAAGATGAACATGGGAATTGGTTCTTCGACCTTGAGGAATGGACGAACGCACGATTGAACACATCGATTGGAAATCGAATGATCTTTTGAGGATTTGTAGAATGACTTGACCCCGAGTGGTGTATATGATAGGTTCGAAGAAGAATAAGAGTGAATGTCGACGACTAGTCGAGTGGCTCGAACCCTGAGTGGTGTATGGACGTTATAGAAATTGTTCGAGCGGGACTAAAGGATTTACGGATAAAACGAGTATGTCGGCAAGCGATGATATCGCACATGCCTTAGAACGGGTAACGCTTAGTTGGTTGCGACTTTGAAAGTCTCAAACGAGATATCGTTTGGACAAAATATGAATGTGTAGTGCAAGTACAAAACAAGTTGAATAGAAAGTCGGAACGATAAAACGAATGGAGGTCTTGGTCGAGGAAACATAGAAGATCGTGCATGCGATTTTGAATTTAGTCGAAGGGATTGAAACTTGAGTTAAGGTGAAATACCCATAGACGAGATCGAAGATATCACGATCGAAAGATAGTGTACATGGAAAACGTTGGTTTAGAGATACGAGAATGACTAAGGATTTGGAATAGTTGTTGTTCGATGACGAGATAGCATGGGACAGTGCGAATTGAGAAAATTAAGTTGCACGACTCAGAATTCGTTATAAAAGGAAGATCGTCAGGTTATGTACATCGTCGATGGTATTGAGGCGTATCAAAGATCGATGTACGATAACTCGGAGGTACTCTGATTCGATGAAGGACGATCGTGTTAGAAGTTATTGTTTCAAGGATACTATGTTTGGGAATTTTGATAGGAATGAACGCTTGGATGAAGAAGGGAAGTGACTTGATTGTTCGGTGATAACCACAACGACAACGATCTTGTCTTGCACGAGCGCAACTCCAGCCTCGTACATGCGTCACGTCGGATTTGAAACGATCGTTCCGCATGAGCGTTGGCATGGTGATTCATGTCCAATGGAAATGATCGAACTCGAAATACCTTGACATGGCAATTTTGATTGCTTCGACTTGTGGTTTGAAGCGAAGGTAAATTCGAGGATTGTTAGGACTTATGATTGAAGAATAAGAAAACTTGAGGATGGAGTAGACCCAATCCGTGTATCGAAAATGAGTAAGTCTAGACTCAACGCAAGAGTTACGTCCCGATGATGACGATTATTCTGCGGGAATGTTGACATGGTGATTCATGTCCGCCGTGGATAATCAGACTTACGTGAGATCGGGGCATGACATATTGCAAGACTAGACGACCTTATGATCGACTACATGAATTGGATAGGATGGATAGGTGAATTATATCAAACATACTTGAAGAGATAGACTATGATAATTGCTAGTATGGACACACGATATTGATATATCAAGGATTTGGGTGAGGACAACCTATCGTAGGATAATTTTCCTAAACAAACTCGGACTTGGAGCGGAGAATGTCTCGATGTGAATAGGGCGAATGCTGCTTGATGTTTAAAAATTTGAGCGAAATGAACTTGGGTAGAAACTCCCGTACAAACGAACAAAATGGTTTGACCATAGGATTGGGGCGAGCGTCGTGCAATGACTTTGCACGATAAACCATAAACTTGAACCATGAACTTGACTCGTAACTATGACCTTGTGAGTTGACATACCGGATAGACGGACGACCATATGCCGAGTGATTGAACCTGTGTGGTTTACAGTATCGTCTGGATGGACGATAGACTTTGGGCAACAAAACATAGAGTAGGACGGGGAACTGGGAGTGTGCGTGAACGACGACGAGATTGGCCCCAAACGAAAGGAATAACAGGAATAGATGATGTGCAAGTAAAAGTTGGTATAACAAATTGAATCATTGATTGGAAGACGTACTCGATGATAGTACGATACTTGGTCTTGAATCGGACGGGAATTACTTAGACTTGGTCGACTCCGCAAAGAAGAAATCGTTTTGATTTCGTTGACAAGAGTGCTTGAAAAGCGAATCGAATCATCTCGAAGATCGAGATAAACGATAGTGAGATGCACATGAGTTCGGTTTTAAATCGAAGTTAGTGAAACGATCGGCAAATCGAGACTATCACGAGTAGCTTGTTCGACTTCGCTAATCGCTAAGCTTGGTTGAAATGTACGTATTCGGGGGATGCCTTGAATATGTGCATGATCCAAAACTCAGCGATATGATGAACTCAAATGCAGCTGCAAGTGGGTGTTGAGATGCGCATAAACGAAAGTGAGTTTGCTTCAGCCTACGACCCTCGCATTTGATAAATTATAACGTGCCTCATGTGACCATTACAGTCCCACAATAGGGTGCAACATCAACCAAGTCGAAGAAAATACGACAATTGAATAAGTACTATACTCTAAAATGAATGAAAAGTCATTCAATAAAATTAACCAAACGTGTGCGGCACGGAACTTGGAAAGGTATCGAGTGTAGTTCGATGCCATCGAACGGTAAAGCCATTCGATAGGAATTGTCTAAGATACGTACACGACATGAGCTAAGGAACGGTAGGATGACCTGCACTCAGGAAGTCTCGAGGACGAGACTTGTTTTGAGTGGTGTATTATGTAATGACCCGCTCCGCCCTAGCGGAACGCCGATTCAAACAGCAAGTGCAACGACTCAAACGAGCCGTCGACCCGAAGAGTTGGCATCGACCTGATGAAGAATCGATGCAAGGCTTACATTGGCCCGCCGAAAATGAATCCAGACTTAGACTTTCAAAGGCGCGCTCGGAGTATCGCTCGGCCAATGCGAACATCGCTAAGGTGGGTGGCTCCGATGAACCCGTCTTTGCTTAGCCTAGACACATAACAATACGGACACTATTGCTAAAATTGCTAGGCGATAACACCACACATGCTAATAAACGACTCAACACACCAAATGATCGAGAGCACTTCGTACAAATGAGTTGAAAAATACGCCTACGACGTGCTAGGACCTGAGGCATGGACACGCACTCGACGTTGAAAGTTTACATTAATTGTTGACTAACTTGGTTTACTTTGGACAGGGAAGGCCGGACGGTAAGTATAGGTAAGTCGTGCATGTATTCCCATGCAAACACTTGAATTTGGCAACACGGGATAGGTTATAAAATATGCCATGAAACTGATCCTAAGGCAAGATTAGAAAGACAATAAATGATAGACGGAGCACAAAAGTAAATAGAACGTGTTTGGTAATGATAATATTATGGGCGAGCTAGCCTCCCCACCAGTGCATAACAATGTACTGATAACCCTACAGTTTGCTTACAGGAAGCTGGAGACGTCGTCGGGTGCGGAGCTTCCCTCGAACGTGCTAAGGCGCAGAGCCAACTCTGGAGCCTTGGAGCGTTACAAGGAGCTGAAGCACCCTATACAGGACATAATGTATCAGAATATCGCCATGAATCATTCCATCATGTAAGCCACTTGGCACGCCTTTTATGTTTTAGAAAGAGAGAGCTTGAGCGATTTGTAATCTCGGCCTAGCGCCTCTTGTAAACTTCTTGAATATTAATAAAAAGTTTAAATTCGCTTCAGTTTGTGTTCATTTACTTTTCGCTGCAAATAGGCACTCTGTGGCCTAGCTCAAATCGGCCGTTTCTGAGATTAGCCTTGTACGGGCACAACCTAGGCCCGTACGGCATCACGCCTTAGTGAGGACGATCGCTCATGCGGGAGCGGGGCGTGATAGTAGAGAGCTCTCGAGTCTGCTAGATTATGATGTTCCTTCTGGAGAGGTTCTTATCTAGAAAGTTGAGTATGAATGGGTACCACCTGACTGTTTCTACTGCGCTTGTTTTGGGCACCTCTCTAGTATATGCCCAAATGGAGGACAGAAGACGGTGATCCCTCAAAGTCAGCTGTGGACCCTGGAACATCTCGGGTGGCAGAGACTACTAGAGTGGAAAAGAGGGTAGAGGGTGGCCTGCAGGAGGGTGACTGACAGATGGAGGATGCTAGTGGAATGGGTCTGATTATCTCTTCGTTGTCGGAGCATCCCAGTGGGGTTATGGTTACTTTTATCGCCCAGAGGAGTATGGTCACTAGAGGCATGATGGCGTCGGGATGAGAGCATCGAGGAGAAGGTGGTGTGTCCGAGGAGAGTGTCTATAGCAGGAAGAGACATGCTGGCCCACTACGCGACGGGCATCCACGGGAGGAAGGTTGTATGCCTGGATACAGCAAGTCATTTTGTGTGGATAACCCGGCTTATGCCTTGATGCTCACCCAAATAATGAACCATCATACAACTACTCCTGGCTTGGAGGAGGACATGGCGGTGACGGATATGGTACCATCCTCGGGTACTGGTCCAGATGGGTTTCAGGGGGCCCACCCTCTTAATAATTAATGGAGGTAATCGCTTGGAATGTCAGAGGGCCATGCTCGTTAGGGAGATGGAGAGAGATTTGTGAGGTCTTACGCAAAAAAAAGTGGGATATCTCTGTTCTGTTGGAGACTAAGATTAAATAAGAAAAGACGCTAGCCCGACGGACTCCCCTCCATTGGGTCCAACTCCACAACCTGGCGATATGCGACATGGCTAAGATCTGGGTTAGATAGAATAGCAACACCTGGGATGGTGATCTGAACATGATGTCGGAGTGCAACTTATTTTGATCTTTTTCACTAACAGGGGAGGAATCTGATTCATGCTTGGAGCGGTATATGGTCACAATGATAGACGACGTAGGAAAGGCCTTTGGAGGGATATTTCCCAGGTGGTCCTTCTGGCACACAATCTATACCTCCCTTTGCTTCTTCTGGGTGATTTCAATGCTCTACTCCACAGGCACGAGAAGGTGGGAGGCCATCCTGTACCCGATCAGATCCTATATGACTTCTAACGGTGTCTGTAATGCATGTGGTTCGTATTGTATATTTTTTTAGAATACGTGTACGTATTTTATTTTGTGTTGCATTTGATTGGCCATGGTTCATCTTGGTTCGGGTTGGCTTGGTTCGGTTGGGGTTGCCTTGGTTCATCATGGACCAAAGAGTGAACCCCTACCTACCACCACCATCCCCATTTATTAACCTATTCTTCTTTCTCTCTCTTCATTAACCTCTTCTTCTTCTTCCATTTACTTCTTTACCTACCAGAGAGAGAGAGAGAGAGAGAGAGAGAGAGAGAGAGAGAGAGAGGTCTAGGCAAGTGCAACTTGCTTCATGGAGGAACTCTAATTTTATTGCTTCATTCTCTTCCTTACAGCATTTTAACTTACTTTAGAACTTGGCATTTTTACTTTCCATGGCTAGATTTTTGTAGATCTAAGTTTATTTTATTTTCAGATTTCTTGGGTTTTGATCTATTTAATCATGTTATTTTCGAGTTTTGAGGGTTCTATGTTGTAGAGCATTTCATTCTGCCCCGTTTTGACCTAAGGAAGTCTAGATTTGGACTTGGGATGAAGAAATTATGAGCCTCGGAACCCTGAACTCCTTGGTTCTTCTTCTCAGACAAGTGGAGAAGAAGAACAGTGCTGACCGCATGAACCCCCTTAGCCGTATGGAAGCACTTGACCGCATGAACCTTCATGCGACGAGTCTTCCAGCCGCATAGGCTTCGACATAATTCGAGCCGCATGGACTCCATCTACCTGTAGCCGCATAGGCTTCGGCATAATTCGAGCCGCATGGACTCCGTCTACCTGTAGCCGCATAGGCTCGTATTCCTTATCAGCCGCATGCGCGTTCATATTTTTCCCAGCCGCATATACCCAGTGGCGCAGCCGCATAAGACTTAGGCATGGCGCAGTCGCATATGCTCGTGATCATTCAGCCGCATGTGGACCCGCTTCCTTCCAGTCGCTTAGGCCTTCTTTCCAGCCGTATGAATGCTCTGACTCAGTCACATGCGCCCTCTCTTCCCGCTGGCCGCATGGGGACTGATATCTTTAGCCGCATAGTTCCTGCCCCTGTCCTTAGCCGCATAGGTTTTTCCTTTATCGGCCGCATGCGCCTGACCCTATTCAGTCGCATGGGCTGTTCTCCTTCCAGCCGCATGAGATCATTCCTGACCGCATAGGCCTGAGCCGCATGGTTCTCCTATAGCTCTGTGTACTGTTGTTTTATTATTATTTTGCCCATGTCTTGTAACCCCTTGTGTAACTTGAGTTCTTATGGCCTACACCTTTACCTTTATTGTATATTTTTATGCCCATTTTATATCCTTACGCCTTTTGTCCTGAACTTGTAAATCACGATTTGATTGGCATGATTGAAATGACAATTGTACATGACGTGGTGTGACAAGGAACTAGCATGACATGATAGTGGCCCGTCGCGGTGCACTCCTGACAAGTAAACCTGACATGATATACCTTGATAAGCTGTTGCGACGGCTACCTGACATGACATGACCTGTATAAGTAACTTGGACACCGTGGGCGATTGTGCTTGAACAAATAATCCAGTCCTGTATTGCATCATGTCTAGGATGGGACTCCTGAGTACCACGGTCAGGAGTACCTACTGAAATGGACTAAGGCTAATAACTAGATTAATACATTAGTCATAAAGAGATTTTCCAGCTACAGGCAATTCCGTTACCTGGGCGCGCTTGGGATCTGTTGTCTGCCGTCGAGTAGGGCACATTTCCAGCACACTGTCATGTGTTGCACCCTTCAAGCTACCTATAGGTACATACGTTTTCTGGACGGTGTACCTACCTGAATTCAACCCCTAATTTTCGACCTGGGTAACCTGGATGGTCTGCAGGGCTTGTGGCCGTAGAATAATATCACTGCATCTTACTAGTAACTAGGCCTGTGATAACCCTAGTTAGCTAAAGTATCAAGCCGTACTCATTGCTTGGCCGTGATTGATTGAATGAGGAATAATCTGTCTAGTCTTGATCCTGTATAAATTGTTACATGTTCTGATTTTCTTACATTATCTTGCTGATAAATGGGAGAAACCAAGTTCGGTTCAGATGAGGGGTTACAATCCCGGTCCTTGTTTGGTTTAAGGATTGTAACCTGGTTATCTGAATGGTTCCATGGTTATCTTACCGTATATCCTCGTGATGTTATATTATCTCCAGTTTTACTATATATTATCTTCTGTGCTAATTGCTGGTTTTAGTTCCTAAGTGAAGCCTCCTTTGTGGCACTTGCTCTTTCTGGGATCTGACCCAGCTGGTTTTGTATGGCCAGATTTTGAAGCAGCTCCAGAGGATCTACCAACTTTCCAGCCCGATGGTGACCACCAGGCGTAACCAGGGCATCGAGTGGGTTATTTTTGGCTCTTCCACTCTATTGTAAAAATATTCTTTTGAGGCGTTTAGTCGACGAGCACCTGTTTAGCTCGATTGTACTTACTGTCTGCCTACGGGCTGTAACATGATTGAGAGATCCTAGGGTTGATCATGTATGACTAAAACTCTTGCTAGTCCTAACATTTTGTAACGACTAGCTTCATGATCAGCTGAATATGTAATGTTTGGGACGCCTTACTATGGTATATTTGGTGATCTTACATCTTGTAACATTTACTTACTTTCTTGTGATTGAGACACTAGGCTTGTTCATGACCTTAAGAGACTGTTGGCTTGTAGTTAAACCCTCATGTATCTAGACAGCCGTGACAGTATAGCGAGATAGAATCCATTTTATATACGTAGCTGGCTATGTCTGCCCCCGCTCTCCAGTATTCTGGTTCTGGGGCGTGACATGGTTTAAGTGGTGGCCCATGCAGGTCTTGTAAATCAAGATATGTAAGGGTTTACCGAATAGATGTCTCAATCAGTGTTCGCCCTTGATCTCTGCTCGTATCTTCTGAATCCCTGGATTCTTGTCCTGATCATATGCTTGTATTGTTGATCTGTCTTGGTCCTTTCTTATTGTTCCCCATGTCGTCTTCTTCAGCGGCATCGTTCCTGGACCTGTCGGTCAGCAAGGCGGAGCACTTTCCGTGGATCAGCAGCAACCCGGGGATCAAGCCCAGCATTCTGGAGTAGCCTCCAGAGTCGTGCCTTCTGACGGAGAGCCACCAATCCAGCCAGTTCAGCCTGCCAAACCTGATGATGGCACTTTGGTAGGACTCGTCAGGACCTTGATAGCTTCCCAAGATCGTCGAGGAGATACCTTGCACCAGGCAGTGACGGATGCTTTGGCCAGGGACGGTGTGAGTCATCGACCCGGAATTTCTATTATTATTAAATTATTTTGCTGAATAATTTGCTAAAAAGCCTTAGCTATATATTAATAAACAGTAGTTGCTTAATAGGGTATAATTTAATAGCACTTATATGTATTGAAGGTTAGTAAAGAAGAGTTTTCCAAAATATCAGATTTATTAAGGGCTATAATACAAACCCACAAGAGTTTAAATCCTAAACGGCCAAAAGATTTAAACCTGGGGAGAGCTGATTTCGAATCCCACTTTGATAAGAACAAAGGGATTTTGATCCTACCTTTCCAACTGATTCCTGAACCATAGTATAAATACTAAGGATCAATGGACCGTGCAATTCCCCAAACCCTAGAATTTCCTGCCGCACCTTCCCAACTCTGCTTTGAGGAGCCACTCGAAGTCTTGGAGAACAATCACTCTTCGACAGGTAATCCTCGTCCTCACAATTCAATTCCTGTTAAAAACCAACATGCACAGGCATGTATATGGCTGTAGGATGAGAAATCAAGAGAGAAAACTTAAGTGTTTGATATAATGCCTAAACCAGAGTCTCGAGAAATATTCCTGAACCAGGCCCAAAGTGTTAATGGTATAGTGTCTTCTACAAACTGATGTGTAGTATAAAACATACAGGAAGGGTTAGCCTTGCCTGGTCCTTAAGCTTTGCCTTCACCCCTGTAAGCAGACGTGGGAGTTGGCACAGTGTATTAACCTGTGCAGATGTCACTCTAGGCCTTAACTGCGGGACAGTAGCCTTATAGGCTTGTGATCCATCACATGAGGGATCTTGTGTATCAATACATATGGACTGGCCTCACCCTTGTATGAAGGTTGAACATGTATTATGATCTCTTGCCAGTTGACTAATTTAAGTTACATAATTGTGCTTGTTTTCCTGATTCAAATGGAAGAGGATGTCATGAAGCTTGGCCCATGTTGCCCTGCAACTTGAGGAATCATGTATCAAAGCCTTGGTCCTTTTGTTCAGTTCTCATACTGACAACAGTGGGAAAACTTGTGTTCTGATACATCTGTGATAACTGGGAATTTCTGTGACCCAGTTAGTAATTGGCTCAGTCCCATTTGTAAGACTTGCTATGCCTGATGATTCAGTCCTTGATGGGTTAATATGTGGTTTAGTCCTCCTTGGACTTGGGGGTGGTGGAATGATGGGATACCATGGTATCAGTATGGTTTCAGTTGGCCACTAACCATGAGGTATCAACTAATACTTGGGTCTGTTCAAACTTGCATTAGATCGACTGCAAGACCAGGATTAACCTTGCATCCTGGAAGATCAACCCATGCCTATACCTGACACCAGTCCATTACAGTGTAAGTCCTCATCCTTGGCTAGTTGCCATGATGTTCAGATATACTTGTTTCAAGGATAGGATCCTGCATTTGTCCAAGCCCATGCCTGGACCATGGGACCTATCCTTTCAATGGTGTACAACATATTGTATCAGTAGAGAGAGGGCAGGTGAGCACATGTTGGTTGGCTATACATATATATGCATGATATATATATATATATATATATATATATATATATATATATATATATATATATATATATATATATATATATATATATATATATATATATATATACACCATGGAGTGCTATGTATAGGTATTCCTACAGGGCAGTTGTGGAACCAACCTGGGTCACAGTGTTGAAGCCAACCAAGTTTAGTTAACACCCTAAAAACCAGCCTCTGCATCACATGTAACAGTCCCAAACTGGGAGCATGTGTGCAATCCCATGGACCTATTCCTTTTCAGTCTTTGGTCAGTTGATATCAGTGGTGCCAGGTTATAGGGTGCATGGATGCATATCCATAGCCTTGCTCTGCCCTGTTCCTAACCATTTGTATGTCTACTTTTCACAAATAGTGTTGTGACAGGCAGGTACACCCCTATAACCTCTGTATTCTCATATCAAGAGAAGGTGAGGGGGGGGGGGGGGTCCTTATCAGACTTAGGAGTATAAATTGGTGTATAAAGAGGTCAGGTTCACTTGATTCCATCACACATATAGATGTTGGTCAATAGAGTGGTGCACAGTCTACATACCATATGTGGATACCCTGGTACAGTAGTTGGTCTATAAGTTAGTAGACAAGCCTAGTCTAGACAGGGAAATATGCAGGGGCACCTGTGGTGAAAGATGAATAAGATAACTGTAATACAGCTGTCAAATCTGAAGGAGAGGTTAGAAACAACACTGGACATTGGTTTCAGGTACCTACCATTAAGATACCTGTGATTCAGTGGCTTTGATCTCGAGTAAGTATACATTTAATTCTTGATTGTAGTATACTGCTGTTCTCTTTCACTTGCTGGTTGTCAGCATCTTTTGATAGATTTAGGCTCTTGTATTTACCTGATGCACTCCATAAAATGCAGGCCAAGATATGCCAAGACCATGTTTAAATCCCAGTAGCACTCTTAGAGCTGTATAGAATGAGTACACAGGTCATATTTACCTTGACTTTGTTCTGTCCTACCATCTCAGTAAAAGTTTGATGCTCAAATTATGCATTAGAAGCCATGACACATATAATACTATGGTGTGGTCATTATACACAGAGTTGATGCCATGGGTCAAGACAGGTATGAACATGAGGAGTTATCTGTTGAAAACCAATTGCCTTTGACAGCAATAACAACCATATACTACTCTGCAATAGCTAAAGAAGGTTTGCCTACCACACACTACATGTAACAGTAGAGTAAGCCATAATCAGTGCCAGGGCATGGACTGAGTACTAGTTTTCTGCTATAGTTATAGTAGTTGGAGGCTGGTCTGGAGGGAATAGTGTTAAAGGGTCATACAACCTATGTATGTGGTGTGTTAGAGTAAAGTGTAAATTATCAGAAGTTATGTTATGCCACACTTTGAGCTACATGTCAAGGAAGTATCAAGAGGAGTAGAGTTGAGTATAGGATCCTAGAGCCAATTTAGGGAAGGATGTTGTAGCCACTATTTTTAATTGAGAGCTTGAGTGAATACAAAGGCAGTCCCAACACAGAACTTAACAAGACCATGACTAGCCAAATACCAAACCCTCCTTAAGAACCAACCTAAGTAACTAAACAAAAGAATAGATAGACTAGTGTTACCTTTGATGTATATTGACAGTAGGTGTATGTTACAAACAGGTTACTTGGACTCCGACTCTTCACTCGATCATTACTCACGTATCGATTGTTACCGTTTCTGATGGTTTCTCTACTTGTTATTTCATATGTCTTGCTGCTTGTTGACACGATCATCACACGTGGATTAGTATCATGGTTTTATTCTACATTTTGATTACCTCCTATGTCACCCCATATATGATTGATCCCATGAGTACTAGTTGGGCGAGGAAATATCTTAGTAGGCGTGTGAACAACCCATTCTATCCCATGAGTCTATTCTTGAATAATAGCAGCTGCACACGACACGAGTAGCTGCCGGATTTACCCCTTAGCCGTTCATACACCGAAACTGATATTTCAATACACATGGACTAGTTGATATTCTTATTACTCCATTTTACTTTTCACCATTTGCTATGCTACCATGATTTACACATTGCCTTATAGTAGCTATAATTCCATTGATAGAGTCTCATGTCTTTCCTTTTGTATTATAATGCTAGTTACCTTCTAGTTTCATTCTCATACGTTATTTACATGTTCATGATTCTGTTGAGACTCGGCTAGTGGTCATATATGTACTTGTTCCAATCCTGACTGGATAACCAACATTTTAGGTGATGAGTTAGAGGAGTTCTGCACTACCTTTTATGAGCAGACGAAGGATCCTGATTTGAGCATACAGGAGGACTTGGATGCGGGGCTACCCTCCGCAGGAGATTATTAGCTAGATAGTATTTTATTGAGCATGAGTCGCTCGCAGAAACTCTTTTATTGTATTTCCTTGATTTATGGATTATGAGTAGTGGATTCTCTTTTATACATTTTATTGAGATCATTCTTCTATCATTTTTGGTCTCTATACTAGATGATCTTATCCAGTTATCAGTTTGTTCCTTGCACCATAAATATTGTGTTTACAACTACCTGTTGAGAATGTTATGCAAACTTGAATTTGTGGAATTCTATAAATTGCGTGATTGTACTTGATAAATGTGGAGATGACTAGACAGCGTTCTACCGCCGATACTGCGGCGTAGGCTGGACGTACCCACGCCTTGTGCCCAAATACTGGGTGCGGGTCGTGACACGTTTTTATGGTGGCCCATGCAGGTCAGATTTCGCAAAACACAGCGAAACTTGTGGTAGTACTCAACTTAGATGTACTACTGCAGGCCTGCGAGTAGAAAGTAGACTTTAAGGACCATCTCCACATGTTTAATATCATCATTGAATTCTACATTTGATCTCAATTATTCCTTTGATTTGCATCCTGTTTGAATTTTCATACCGACTAACAAATTTACTTTTGTGGCAGTTAGATGGATCAAGACAGGAACCCCGCTCACCCGAACACCCCAGCAAACATTGGTGGGTCCTCCACTAATGGAACCCCACTGACTCACGGAGGTCGTTTCACCTACCTAGGCGAGACTCCCCAGCCGTGGGCTACGAGATTTCGCCGTGATGATATTCCGCCACCACCGCAGTTCACTTCGTCGATCCCACCACCAGCACCTTTCCACCAGCCAGTGCCTTTCCAGGAGCCAGCACCCCTTCCGTATCCATCACCAGGTCTGTCCCCACCACCTCCGCTGGACAATGTTGCCCTCCTCGGGATCTTCCAGCAGATCATGGCATCTCAGACACGGCAGGCTGACGTCTTCCGCGAGGCTCTTCAGGCTAGGGAGGCTCCTCCACAGCGCCCCGGCACCTCCAAAATTTTTACAGATCTCAGGCCCTGGGATTTCAAGGGTACAGAGGGAATCCTCTACGCCGATGACTGGCTGGAGAATGTGGACCGCAATCTCCGGAGGGCCCGAATCCCCGAAGACCAGAAGGTTGATAATGCGAGCATGCAGCTCTATGACATCGCCTATACGTGGTACAGGGATGAGCCCCGATTCACAGTGTCGGGCGTGACCTGGGAGGAATTCAAAGAGCTATTCAAGGCGAAGTTTTATCCTGAGGCAGCTCGCGAAGAATTGGGGAACGAGTTCGAGAGCCTCGAACAAGGCAACCTATCCATTGACGAGTATTCTGCCGAGTTCTCCCGACTCAGTCGATTTGCAGACGCCTTGACTCCTGCAGCCAAGGCCAAGAAGTTCAGGAAGGGGCTATCACATGAGATCCGCATAGCCGTAGCCACCAGCCAAGCCACCACATATGAGAGGATCTTGAAAGTTGCGTAAGACGTGGAGAAGGAAATGAAGCGTAAGCAGAAGAGGGATCGAGACGCCTATGGAGGAGGCAGTAGCCAGTCCGGATCGGCAAAACGGTCCAATACCCCGGGGAAGACCGCAGCACAGCAACATCAGCCACAACCCCGTTACCAGCAGCAGAACCAGCCTCCAGCTAGAGTCACCACCATCCAGCAGAACCAGCAGAGACAGCCTCCTGCACCTTGCAACTACTGCAAGAAGCCGGGACATTCATGGGAGGTATGTCGGAAACGCCTTGGAGCATACTTATTCTGCGGATTTAGCGAGCATCAGATGAAGGAATGTCCATCGGCGCGTAATCATGCAGCACAGAAAGCAGCTCCTGTCCAAGGAGCACCGACGAGGCCCACGATACCCCAGCAGCAGAGGGGACCCCTGCCCACATAGCAGCAGCGCTTCGGCCAGCACCAGCAGCAGGGCAGGGCTTATGCCATGGCGGTTGATGAGACACTATTATCCCCTGACGTGATAGCAGGTTCTGTTCTCCTTGAATCTTTTCTAGCTATTGCCTTATTTGATTCTGGAGCCAGTCACAGCTTCGTATCTGCAGCTTTTATCTTTAGACATAGCATTGTATCTAGGCCTTTAGATAACACCTATAAAGTCTCGACTGGCGGAGGCGTCATATTAGTGAAAGATGTTTGCATTGGTCGCCGCATTACCATAGGGGGCCGAGAGCTACGCGCTAGCTTACTCATTATGCCACTCCCGAGCTTTGACATAGTGCTCGGCATGGACTGGTTGAGTAAACACTTTGCCAGCATTGATTGTCACCGCGGATGTGTCATATTCAGTCAGCCGGGAGAAGCTGCATTCGAGTTCGCGAGAGGAGGAGTAGAGCCACGAGGCGACGCTATTTGTGGGACCATGGTGGCAGAGGAAAAGCTACCTCATCCCATCATCGCAGAGTTTCTTGACGTATTTCTAGAGGAGCTACCAGGACTGCCGCCAGACAGAGACGTTGAGTTCTCAATTGACCTTGTGCCAGGCGCAGAGCCAGAGTCGCAGCGGGTTTACAGAATCAACAACAAGGAGGCTGTGGAGCTGAAGAAGCAGATTGACGAGCTACTAGAGAAGGGGTTTATTAGATCAAGTTCGTCGCCGTGGGTTGCACCAGTGCTGTTCGTGCCCAAGAAGGACGGGACAATGCAAATGTGTATCGACTACCGGACCTTGAACAGCAAGACAATCAAGAACAAATATCCGCTACCCAGAATTGACGATCTTTTCGATCAGTTGAGTGGTGCACGGGTGTTCTCGAAGATCGATTTGAGGTCGGGGTACCACCAGGTGAAAGTGAAGAAGGAGGATATCCCGATGACGGCCTTCCAGACCAAGTACGGCCAGTACGAATTCATGGTGATGCCGTTTGGGTTGACCAATGCCCCGGCAGTCTTCATGAATTTGATGAACAAGGTATTCCACCCGTACCTTGACAAGTTCGTCGTGGTCTTCATCGACGACATCTTTATCTATTCAAAGTCGCCGGAAGAGCACGAGGAGCATTTGAGGATCGTGCTGGAGACACTTAGAAAGGAGAAACTCTATGGAAAGCTTTCCAAGTGCGAGTTTTTCCTTGACAAGGTAGAATTTCTTGGGCATGTGGTGACAGGAGATGGCATATCTGTTGATCCGAAGAAGATCGCTGCTGTTGAGTCTTGGACCACTCCGACTTCTGTGGCGGAGATTCGGAGTTTCTTAGGACTGGCTGGGTATTACCGAAAATTCGTCTAAGACTTTGCTCGAATTGCGGAGCCGATGACTAGGCTCACTCGGAAGGATGTGGGGTTTGTATGGACAGAGGACTGCCAGACAGCGTTCGACGAGCTGAAGAAGAGGTTGACGACAGCTCCCATATTGACCTTGTCGTCTGGTTCTGGTGGTTTTGCTATCTATAGCGATGCTTCAGGAAAAGGCTTGGGGTGCGTCTTAGAGCAGAATAAGAAGGTGATTGCTTATGCGTCCAGACAGCTGCGGCCGCACGAGAAGAATTACCCCACTCACGATTTAGAGCTGGCCGCGGTCATATTCGCCCTGAAATTGTGGAAACATTATTTGTATGGAGAGCGTGTGGAAATCTTCACTGACCACAAAAGCTTGAAGTACGTTTTCACACAGAAGGAGCTGAATATGCGGCAACGAAGATGGCTGGAATTGATGAAGGATTCTGACATCGCGTTGCAGTACCATCCCGGGAAGGCAAATGTAGTCGCGGATGCTTTGAGTCGGTATCCAGTGGCTATGTTCTTGACGAGAGACCGGCACTTATTGGCAAAATTGGAGAGCTTGGGTATTGAGGTAGTCATTCCGGGAGTCGAGACACAAATGATGAGCATGCAGATCCAGTCTGGTCTGATGGACAAGATTAGAGAGGCTCAGCAGCAGGATGAGCAGTTGCAGGGTATTATTGCACAGGTCCGAGCTGGCTCATTAGAGGACTTTACCATTGCAGAGGATGGCTCAATGAGGCATGGGACGAGACTGTGTGTACCTAGAGGAGAGTTGCGAGAGGAGGTTATGCAAGAGGCGTACCGTTCTCAGTACTCCTTGCATCTTGGAGCCAACAAGATGTACAAGGACATGAGAGCCCACGTTTGGTGGTATGGCAAGAAGCGTGAGGTGGCGCGCTTCGTTTCTAGATGCCTAGTGTGTCAGCAGGTCAAAGTCGTGAGACAGAGACCCGGGGGTTTACTTCAGCCATTGCCGATCCCCGAGTGGAAGTGGGAACATATCACCATGGATTTTGTTTTCGGTCTTCCACGTTCGCCTAGCGGAAAGGATGCGATTTGGGTCATCGTTGACAGGTTGACCAAATTAGCCCACTTCATACCATTCAAAGTGGGACTGTCCACAGAGAGATTAGCAGATTTGTACGTGAGGCAGATCGTCAGATTGTACGGCGTTCCAGTGAGTATCGTCTTCGATCGTGACAGCAGATTTACATCCCATCTTTAGAGGAGTCTGCAGGCCAGCTTGGGCACATCGCTCAAGTTCAGCACGGCCTATCATCCACAGACAGATGGACAGTCAGAGCGGACCATTCAGACGCTCGAGGACATGCTGCGGACGTGTGTACTAGATTTTGGCGGCTCGTGGGAGAACCACCTTCACCTTGTGGAGTTCTTCTACAACAACAGTCACCAAGCTAGTATTGGGATGTCCCCATTCGAGGTCTTATACGGACGGAGATGTCGTACCCCGCTATCTTGGGACGACGTGGGTGAGAGAGCATTATTAGGGCCCGAGATGGTCGTGGATGCTGCGGAGAAGGTAAAATTGATTAGAGAGCGTCTTCGTGTGGCACAGGACAGGCAGAAGCACTGGGCCGACAGCCATCGCATAACGTTAGAGTTTGAGGTATAGTTTTGTTATTTACAATTGTTGATCGTGATAAGAATAGGTCGTAACCTTGCTTGAATCTAGGTGGACGATATGGTGTTCTTGAAGATATCTCCGACACGTGGTATAATACGTTTCGGAGGAGGCGAGAAGCTCAGTCCGAGATATATCGGCCCGTTTCACGTCCTCGCGAAGATCGGGGAAGTGGCATACCGTTTGGCACTACCACCCGCATTGGATGGAGTACACAACGTATTCCACGTGTCCCAGCTGAGACGATACGTGGCGGACCCCAGCCACGTGCTAGATCACTCAGAGATTGAGGTGGGACCGAGCCTTAGTTATCAGGAGCAACCAGTGGAGATCTTGGACTGCAGGTAGAAGGTGCTACGCAACCAGACCATTCCCTTGGTACGTGTCGCGTGGAGGCACCATTCGCCAGGCGAATCCACATGGGAGAGAGAAGACGAGATGAGAGAGCGCTATCCCCATCTTTTTGAGACTTGAGGTACAAATTCTTGTCCTTGTACTTACCTTTAATTTCGAGGACGAAATTAATTTAAGGTGGGTAGATTTGTGAGTCCTCGACCCGGAATTTCTATTATTATTAAATTATTTTGCTGAATAATTTGCTAAAAAGCCTTAGCTATATATTAATAAACAGTAGTTGCTTAATAGGGTATAATTTAATAGCACTTATATGTATTGAAGGTTAGTAAAGAAGAGTTTTCCAAAATATCAGATTTATTAAGGGCTATAATACAAACCCACAAGAGTTTAAATCCTAAACGGCCAAAAGATTTAAACCTGGGGAGAGCTGATTTCGAATCCCACTTTGATAAGAACAAAGGGATTTTGATCCTACCTTTCCAACTGATTCCTGAACCATAGTATAAATACTAAGGATCAATGGACCGTGCAATTCCCCAAACCCTAGAATTTCCTGCCGCACCTTCCCAACTCTGCTTTGAGGAGCCACTCGAAGTCTTGGAGAACAATCACTCTTCGACAGGTAATCCTCGTCCTCGCAATTCAATTCCTGTTAAAAACCAACATGCACAGGCATGTATATGGCTGTAGGATGAGAAATCAAGAGAGAAAACTTAAGTGTTTGATATAATGCCTAAACCAGAGTCTCGAGAAATATTCCTGAACCAGGCCCAAAGTGTTAATGGTATAGTGTCTTCTACAAACTGATGTGTAGTATAAATCATATAGGAAGGGTTAGCCTTGCCTGGTCCTTAAGCTTTGCCTTCACCCCTGTAAGCAGACATGGGAGTTGGCACAGTGTATTAACTTGTGCAGATGTCACTCTAGGCCTTGACTGCAGGACAGTAGCCTTATAGGCTTGTGATCCATCACATGAGGGATCTTGTGTATCAATACATATGGACTGGCCTCACCCTTGTATGAAGGTTGAACATGTATTATGATCTCTTGCCAGTTGACTAATTTAAGTTACATAATTGTGCTTGTTTTCCTGATTCAAATGGAAGAGGATGTCATGAAGCTTGGCCCATGTTGCCCTGCAACTTGAGGAATCATGTATCAAAGCCTTGGTCCTTTTGTTCAGTTCTCATACTGACAACAGTGGGAAAACTTGTGTTCTGATACATCTGTGATAACTGGGAATTTCTGTGACCCAGTTAGTAATTGGCTCAGTCCCATTTGTAAGACTTGCTATGCCTGATGATTCAGTCCTTGATGGGTTAATATGTGGTTTAGTCCTCCTTGGACTTGGGGGTGGTGGAATGATGGGATACCATGGTATCAGTATGGTTTCAGTTGGCCACTAACCATGAGGTATCAACTAATACTTGGGTCTGTTCAAACTTGCATTAGATCGACTGCAAGACCAGGATTAACCTTGCATCCTGGAAGATCAACCCATGCCTATACCTGACACCAGTCCATTACAGTGTAAGTCCTCATCCTTGGCTAGTTGCCATGATGTTCAGATATACTTGTTTCAAGGATATGATCCTGTATTTGTCCAAGCCCATGCCTGGACCATGGGACCTATCCTTTCAATGGTGTACAACATATTGTATCAGTAGAGAGAGGGCAGGCACATGTTGGTTGGCTATACATATATATGCATGATATATATATATATACCATGGAGTGCTATGTATAGGTATTCCTACAGGGCAGTTGTGGAACCAACTTGGGTCACAGTGTTGAAGCCAACCAAGTTTAGTTAACACCCTAAAAACCAGCCTCTGTATCACATGTAACAGTCCCAAACTGGGAGCATGTGTGCAATCCCATGGACCTATTCCTTTTCAGTCTTTGGTCACTTGATATCAGTGGTGCCAGGTTATAGGGTGCATGGATGCATATCCATAGCCTTGCTCTGCCCTGTTCCTAACCATTTGTATGTCTACTTTTCACAAATAGTGTTGTGACAGGCAGGTACACCCCTATAACCTCTGTATTCTCATATCAAGAGAAGGTGAGGGGGGTCTTTATCAGACTTAGGAGTATAAATTGGTGTATAAAGAGGTCAGGTTCACTTGATTCCATCACACATATAGATGTTGGTCAATAGAGTGGTGCACAGTCTACATACCATATGTGGATACCCTGGTACAGTAGTTGGTCTATAAGTTAGTAGACAAGCCTAGTCTAGACAGGGAAACATGCAGGGGCACCTATGGTGAAAGATGAATAAGATAACTGTAATACAGCTGTCAAATCTGAAGGAGAGGTTAGAAACAACACTGGACATTGGTTTCAAGTACCTACCATTAAGATACCTGTGATTCAGTGGCTTTGATTTCGAGTAAGTATACATTTAATTCTTGATTGTAGTATACTGCTGTTCTCTTTCACTTGCTGGTTGTCAGCATCTTTTGATAGATTTAGGCTCTTGTATTTACCTGATGCACTCCATAAAATGCAGGCCAAGATATGCCAAGACCATGTTTAAATCCCAGTAGCACTCTTAGAGCTGTATAGAATGAGTACACAGGTCATATTTACCTTGACTTTGTTCTGTCCTACCATCTCAGTAAAAGTTTGATGCTCAAATTATGCATTAGAAGCCATGACACATATAATACTATGGTGTGGTCATTATACACAGAGTTGATGCCATGGGTCAAGACAGGTATGAACATGAGAAGTTATCTGTTGAAAACCAATTGCCTTTGACAGCAATAACAACCATATACTACTCTGCAATAGCTAAAGAAGGTTTTCCTACCACACACTACATGTAACAGTAGAGTAAGCCATAATCAGTGCCAGGGCATGGACTGAGTACTAGTTTCCTGCTATAGTTATAGTAGTTGGAGGCTGGTCTGGAGGGAATAGTGTTAAAGGGTCATACAACCTATGTGTGTGGTGTGTTAGAGTAAAGTGTAAATTATCAGAAGTTATGTTATGCCACACTTTGAGCTACATGTCAAGGAAGTATCAAGAGGAGTAGAGTTGAGTATAGGATCCTAGAGCCAATTTAGGGAAGGATGTTGTAGCCACTATTTTTAATTGAGAGCTTGAGTGAATACAAAGGCAGTCCCAACACAGAACTTAACAAGACCATGACTAGCCAAATACCAAACCCTCCTTAAGAACCAACCTAAGTAACTAAACAAAAGAATAGATAGACTAGTGTTACCTTTGATCTACATTGACAGTAGGTGTATGTTACAAACAGGTTACTTGGACTCCGACTCTTCATTCGATCATTACTCACAGCTTGGGACGACAGGTAAGTACGTGTATCGATTGTTACCATTTCTGATGGTTTCTCTACTTGTTATTTCATATGTCTTGCTGCTTGTTGACACGATCATCACACGTAGATTAGTATCATGGTTTTATTCTACATTTTGATTACCTCCTATGTCACCCCATATATGATTGATCCCATGAGTACTAGTTGGGCGGGGAAATATCTTAGTAGGCGTATGAACAACCCATTCTATCCCATGAGTCTATTCTTGAATAATAGCAGCTGCACACGACACGTGTAGCTGCCGGATTTACCCCTTAGTCGTTCACACACCGAAACTGATATTTCAATACACATAGACTAGTTGATATTCTTATTACTCCATTTTACTTTTCACCATTTGCTATGCTACCATGATTTACACATTGCCTTATAGTAGCTATAATTCCATTGATAGAGTCTCATGTCTTTCCTTTTGTATTATGATGCTAGTTACCTTCTAGTTTCATTCTCATACGTTATTTACATGTTCATGATTCTGTTGAGACTCGGCTAGTGGTCATATATGTACTTGTTCTAATCCTGACTGGATAACCAACATTTTAGGTGATGAGTTAGAGGAGTTCTGCACTACCTTTTATGAGCAGACGGAGGATCCTGATTTGAGCATACAGGAGGACTTGGATGCGGGGCTACCCTCTGCAGGAGATTATTAGCTAGATAGTATTTTATTGAGCATGAGTCGCTCGCAGAAACTCTTTTATTGTATTTCCTTGATTTATGGATTATGAGTAGTGGATTCTCTTTTATACATTTTATTGAGATCATTCTTCTATCATTTTTGGTCTCTATACTAGATGATCTTATCCAGTTATCAGTTTGTTCCTTGCACCATAAATATTGTGTTTACAACTACCTGTTGAGAATGTTATGCAAACTTGAATTTGTGGAATTCTATAAATTGCGTGGTTGTTCTTGATAAATATGGAGATGACTAGACAGCGTTCTACCGCCGATACTGCGGCGTAGGCTGGACGTACCTACGCCTTGTGCCCAAATACTGGGTGCGGGTCGTGACAGACGGTCATCAGGGTAACAGCGCGGCCAACAGCTTCAAGCGCTTGAACCCTCCTTTCTTCGACGGTAGTGAAGATGCTATCGCCGCAGATGCTTGGCTTCAGGACACAGAGGTAATTCTAGAAGCAGCCAGGACCCCAGAGAACGAGAAGGTAGTCGTGGTGCGCCTGCAGTTGTTAGATCTTGCCCGCAGCTGGTGGGCAGCCCAGGCCGTTGGATTAGCAGTACCCATTGCTTGGGCGGTGTTCAGAGAGAGATTCAAGACCAAGTATTTTGATACTGTAGCTCGGTATGATCTACAGACCCGGTTCACCAATCTGAAGCAGATGGGAAGGACGGTCGACGGATATGCGGCCGAGTTTTCGAGGCTCAGTCGGTTTGCTCCCACCTTGGTAGCAACCGAGTATGATAGAGCCCAGCGGTTTCAGCAGGGGCTTCACCTGGAGATTCTATTGGCAGTTGAGCAGTTTGAGCATCAGACTTTTGATGCAGTCTTGAGATCAGCTAGGAGGCATGAGTATACCTTCCAGAGGATTGTGGATAGGGCCGAAGGTCGGAAGAGATCCTACGGCCAGATGAATCAGTCTTCAGCCCCAGCCCCGACAGCCAAGGCTTTGACTATTGGAGCTCCGAGGCGGGCGGTCTCAATGACGTCGGTTCAGCATTCAGCCCCGACGTACCCTCAGCAGCAAAAGCAGAAGCAGAAGCAGACTTCCGCAGTAGGATGTTCTTATTGTGGAAAGCCAGGCCATGTAGTGGCAGAGTGTCGCAGGGCACATAGATTGTGTCTGGCTTATGGAGCAGCAGACCATAGGATTGGATCCTGCCCGAATAGGGGTGGTTCATCATCGTCCAACCATTCTAGCTCTTCGATGAGAGGACCAGCTCCGGTCCAGCCGCAGCAGTAGCCATTGCCGAGGCCCTTGTCGCCTCAGTCCCAGATGTTCCAGCAGCATAACCCTCAGCAGCATACTCAAGTCCAAGCCTTGAGTCAGAATAGGCAGCGAGGATTTCAGCAGAGGGGACCAGCACCCCGAGGGCATGGTCAGGCCATGGTGATGACCGCAGAGGAAGGATTGGAACCAGGAGAGGTAGTGGCAGGTACTATTCTCGTCAACTCCTTTCCAGCTTCAGCTTTATTTGATTCTGGTGCATCATATTCTTTTATGTCTGCACGATTCGCGACACGGATAGGATTGGAGCCCGAGTCATTATCGGTAAGGCTTAATATACTTACTGGCAACGGACTTGTGGGAGTCGATAGGGTGTTTTCCTCGTGTAGGGTCATAGTTAGCGGTAAGGAATTTCCCACTAGATTGATAGAATTTCCGATAGCCGATTATGATGTGGTCCTAGAGATGGATTGGTTGAGAAACCAGTATACTAGAATAGATTGTCATGTTGGTAGGGTTGTTTTTAGCATTCCAAGCGAGCCAGAGTTTTCCTTCTCCCGAGGCGCAGTTGAGCCTTCTCCTCCAGTGTTGCGGATGGCAGTAGCAGCAGTGCAGTTGCCCCAGATAGTCGAAAAGTTTCCAGATGTTTTCCCAGAGGAGCTTCCAGGTATGCCGCCAGAGCGGAAGATCGAGTTCACTATCGACTTGATTCCCGGAACAGCCCCAGTGTCAGAGAGAGTCTACAGGATGGCGCCTTCAGAGTTGGAGATATTGTACAAGATGATTGAAGAACTTCGAACCAAGGGATTCATTTGTGCTAGTGGATCGCCTTGGGGAGCCCCGATGCTTCTTGTGAAAAAAAAGGATGGTACGTCTAGGTTATGTGTTGATTATCGTACCTTGAACTCAGTGACAATCAAGAACAGATACCCTCTTCCGAGGATAGATGACTTGTTTGATCAGCTCAAAGGGGCAGCAGTATTCTCGAAGATCGACTTACGTTCAGGATATCATCAGTTCAGAGTCAGAGAGCAGGACATCCTGAAGACAGCTTTTAGATCGAGATACGGGCATTGAGAGTTCCTTGTTATGCCATTTGGAGCGACCAATGCGTCGGCGATATTTATGGATCTCATGAATCGCATTTTCATGCCTTACTTGGATCAGTTTGTGATTATGTTCTTGGATGACATCCTGGTCTACAGCAAGAGTGAGGAGGAGCATGAGCAGCATCTCCGTGTGGTTCTTCAAACTCTCAGGGAGCACCAGTTGTATGCCAAGTTCAGTAAATACAAGTTCTGGCTCGATCGCATTTCGTACTTGGGTCACATCATCACCAGAGGAGGAGTAGAAGTGGATCTCCAGAAGATCGTGGCCATTGAGTCGTGGCCAGTGCCCAGCACAGTCGTAGAAGTTCGCAGTTTTCTTGGATTGGCCGGCTACTACCGGCAGTTTGTTTCAGATTTTGCTTGAATTTCTGTGCCATTAACCCAGTTGACCCGTAAGGAGGTACAGTTTGCTTGGACAACAGAGTGTCAGAGTTCTTTTGAGCAGTTGAAGCGAGGCCTGATAACAGCACCCATTCTCACGCTTCCAGATGGAACCGGAGGATTCTCCGTGTATTGTGATGCTTCGGGCAGAGGTTTAGGATGTGTTCTGATGCAGCATGGAAAGGTAATAGCTTATGCGTCACGGCAACTTCGTGATCATGAGAGGAATTACCCAACCCATGACTTGGAGCTGGCAGCAGTAGTATTTGCACTTAAGTTGTGGAGGCAATACTTGTATGGAGATAGGGTGGAGATTTTTATCGACCACAAGAGTCTGAAGTATGTTTTCACCCAGAAGGATCTTAACATGCGTCAGAGGAGGTGGCTGGAGCTTCTTGTGGATTATGATGTCAACCTGCAGTATCACCCCGGGAAGGCTAACGTCGTTGTAGATGCATTGAGCAGGAGAGCCGGAGTTTATTTCCTAACAGCGCAACCAGAGCTGTTAGCATATTTTCAGAAGATGGGTATTGAAGTTGTTCTTCCTTCCAATGTAGCATTGATGGCCAGCATGCAAGTTCAGTCCACTATAGTCGAGAGGATCCGGATGGCGTAGTCAGCAGATTCCAAGCTTCAGCGACTCAGAGCAGAGTGTGAGGCAGGACGAAGACCAGAGTTATGCATTCATGAAGACGGTACACTTAGGCATGGTAAGCGTCTTTGTGTACCCAGCGGAGATATCAGACAGAAAATCATGGCAGAGGCTCACAGTTCTCAATATTTCCTTCATCCGGGCGGTACAAAGATGTACCGTGATATTCGACAGCACTTTTGGTGAAATGGCATGAAGAGGGAGATAGCCCAGTTTGTCTCTCGATGTTTGGTTTGCCAATAGGTTAAGGCTGAACATCAGAGGCCCGCTGGACTTCTTCAGCCCTTGTCGATTCTAGAACGGAAGTGGGAACATGTGACCATGGATTTCGTGACTGGATTACCGAGATCTCCAGCTGGTCGAGATGCTATTTGGGTTATAGTTGACAGGCTCACGAAGGTAGCTCACTTTCTCCCGTTCATAGTTGGTCAGTCGACAGCTCAGTTAGCAGAGATGTACCTCAGACAGATTATCAGGTTGCACGGAGTGCCAGTTAGTATCACCTCGGACCGAGATTCGAGATTCACGTCGTACTTTTGGCGTAGCCTGCAGGAGAGTTTGGGAATTCATCTCCAGATCAGTTCAGCATATCATCCACAGACAGATGGTCAGTCAGAGCGTACAATCCAGACTCTTGAAGATATGTTACGGTCCTATACACTTGACTTCGGTGGTTCGTGGAAAGATCACTTGCACCTGGTGGAGTTCTCGTACAATAACAGTTTCCAGGCCAGTATCTAGATGGCACCGTTCGAGGCACTATATGGTAGAAAGTGCAGATCCCCGATAGCATGTGATGATGTTGGAGAGAGGCAGATGCTCGGTCCAGAAATGATTGTCCAGACCGTTGAAGTGGTCAGAAGAGTCAGGGATCATCTTCGATTTGCCTAAGATCGCCAGCGCCATTGGGCCGATTCTTATCGGCGCCCTCTCGAGTTTTCTGTCGGCGACCATGTATTCCTGAAGATTTTGCCTAACCGTGGCGTCATTCATTTTGGTGCACGAGGAAAGCTTAGTCCTAGGTATATAGGGCCGTTCGATATTTTGGAGCGAGTAGGAGATGTGTCCTATCGTCTCGCTCTTCCGCCGTCGCTAAGTGAGGTGCATGACGTGTTCCACGTATCCCAATTACGGTGGTATATCCCGGACCCGAGCCACGTCCTGGATCATTCGGAATTGGTTGTTGGTACCAACCTTTCATATGAGGAGAGGCCCGTGTCTATATTGGACCGGAGAGAGAAGATACTCAAGCACAAGACTATCAAGTTAGTCCGAGTCGCTTGGGGTTATCACTCTTTGGGTGAGTCAACGTGGGAGCGTGAGGATGATATCCGATCGCGATATCCCGGCTTGTTTGACTCGTGAGGTATAATATTTTCCTTATGCCTCATGCCTTCGGTTCCTTGCTTGAATGAGTGATTGCCTGCCTAGTTATAGCTTGTTTGTGATTAATATAGCTTGTCCTCGTCTCTCTAGCCTCTTAATTAAATTTCAAGGACGGAATTCTTTTAAGGTGGGTAGAGTTGTAATGCCTGTGGTTCATATTGTGTATTTGTTTGGAATACGTGTACGTATTTTATCTTGTGTTGTATTTGCTTGGCCATGGTTCATCTTGGTTCGGGTTGGCTTGGTTCGGTTGGGGTTGCCTTGGTTCATCATGGACCAAAGAGTGAACCCCTACCTACCACCACCATCCCCATTTATTAACCCATTCTTCTTTCTCTCTCTTCATTAACCTCTTCTTCTTCTTCCATTTACTTCTTCACCTACCAGAGAGAGAGAGAGAGGTCTAGGCAAGTGCAACTTGCTTCATGGAGGAACTCCAATTTTATTGCTTCATTCTCTTCCTTACAGCATTTTAACTTACTTTAGTACTTGGCATTTTTACTTTCCATGGCTAGATTCTTGTAGATCTAAGTTTATTTTATTTTTGGATTTCTTAGGTTTTGATCTATTTAATCTTGTTATTTCCGAGTTTTGAGGGTTCTATGTTGTAGAGCATTTCATTCTATCCCGTTTTGACCTAAGGAAGTCCGGATTTGGACTTGGAATGAAGAAATTATGAGCCTTGGAACCCTGAACTCCTTGGTTCTTCTTCTCGGACAAGTGGAGAAGAAGAACAGTGCTGACCGCATAAACCCCCTTAACCGTATGGCAGCACTTGACCGCATGAACCTTTATGCGGCGAGTCTTCCAGCCGCATAGGCTTCGGTATAATCTGAGCCGCATGGACTCCGTCTACCTGTAGCCGCATAGGCTTCGGCATAATCCGAGCCGCATGGACTCCGTCTACCTGTAGCCGCATAGGCTCATATTCCTTATCAGCCGCATGCGCGTTCATATTTTTCCCAGCTGCATATACCCAGTGACGCAGCCGCATAAGACTTAGGCATGGCGCAGCCGCATATGCTCGTGATCATTCAGCCGCATGTGGACCCGCTTCCTCCCAGTCGCTTAGACCTTCTTCCCAGCCGCATGAATGCTCTGACTCAGTCGCATACGCCCTCTCTTCCCGCTGGCTGCATGGGGACTGATATCTTTAGCCGCATAGTTCCTGCCCCTGTCCTTAGCCGCATAGGTTTTTCTTTTATCGGCCGCATGCGCCTGACCCTATTCAGCCGTATGGGCTGTTCTCCTCCCAGCCGCATGAGATCATTCATGACCGCATAGGCCTGAGCCACATGGTTCTCTTATAGCTCTGTGTACTGTTATTTTATTATTATTTTTCCCATGTCTTGTAACCCCCTTGTGTAACTTGAGTTCTTATGGCCTACACCTTTACCTTTATTGTATATTTTTACGCCCATTTTATATCCTCACGTCTTTTGTCCTGAACTTGATAAATCACGATTTTATTGGCATGATTGAAATGACAATTATACATGACATGGTGTGACAAGAAACTAGCATGACATGATAGTGGCCCGTCGCGGCACACTCCTGACAAGTAAACCTGATATGATATACCTTGATAATCTGTTGCGACGGCTACCTGACATGAGATGACCTGTATAAGTAATCTGGACACCGTGGGCGATTGTGCTTGAATAAATAATCCAGTCCTGTATTGCATCATGTCTAGGATGGGACTCCTGAGTACCACGGTCAGGAGTACCTACTGAAATGGACTAAGGCTAATAACTAGATTAATATATTAGTCATAAAGAGATTTCCCAGCTACAAGCAATTCCGTTACCTGGGCGCGCCTGGGATTTGTTGTCTGCCGTCGAGTAGGGCACACTTCCAGCACACTGTCATGTGTTGCACCCTTCAAGCTACCTAAGGGTACATACGTTTTCTGGACGATGTACCCACCTGAATTCAACCCCTAATTTTCGACCTGGGTAACCTGGATGGTCTGCAGGGCTTGTGGCTGTGGAATAATCTCACTACATCTTGCTAGTAACTAGGCCTGTGATAACCCTAGTTAGCTAAAGTATCAAGCCGTACTCATTGCTTGGCCGTGATTGATTGAATGAGGAATAATCTGTCTAGTCTTGATCCTGTATAAATTGTTACATGTTCTGATTTTCTTACATTATCTTGCTGATAAATAGGAGAAACCAAGTTCGGTTCAGATGAAGGGTTACAATCCCGGTCCTTGTTTGGTTTAAGGATTGTAACCTGGTTATCTGAATGGTTCCATGGTTATCTTACTGTATATCCTCGTGATGTTATATTATCTCCAGTTTTACTATATATTATCTTCTGTGCTAATTGCTGGTTTTAGTTCCTAAGTGAAGCCTCCTTTGTGGCACTTGCTCTTTCTGGGATCTGACCCAGCTGGTTTTGTATGGCCAGATTTCGGAGCAGCTCCAGAGGATCTACCAACTTTCCAGCCCGATGGTGACCACCAGGCGTAACCAGGGCATCGAGTGGGTTAATTTTGGCTCTCCCACTCTATTGTAAAAATATTTATTTGAGACGTTTAGCCGACGAGCACCTGTTTAGCTCGATTGCACTTACTGTCTGCCTACAGGCTGTAACATGATTGACAGATCCTAGGGTTGATCATGTATGACTAAAACTCTTGCTAGTCCTAACATTTTGTAACGACTAGCTTCATGATCAGCTGAATATGTAATGTTTGGGACGCCTTACTATTGTATATTTGGTGATCTTACATCTTGTAACATTTACTTACTTGCTTGTGATTGAGACACTAGGCTTATTCATGACCTTAAGAGACTGTTGGCTTGTAGTTAAACCCTCATGTATCTAGACAGCCGTGACCGTGTAGCGAGATGGAATCCATTTCATATACGTAGATGGCTATGTCTGCCCCCGCTCTCCAGTATTATGGTTCTGGGGCGTGACAGTGTCTCCTGAAGTCTGGCTTGAGGGAGCTGGAGAGAGCAGGACACATCTGGACCTGGAACAATAAAGTTGTTCACCACAGAGTCATATGCCAGCTGGACAGTGCCCTGGGTAATAGTGAGTGGTTCTGCTGCTTCTCAAATTCTATGGCAGAGGGCCTTGCTGCTGGGACTAGTGATCACTCCCCGATCAGGGTTGGCTTCACTGAACGCCCTACTTGAAAATTGTGCCCCTTCCGCTACAACAACAGCTGGTACCTGTCCGAGGGTTATATGGAGGCAGTGGACAAGGGGCTTCACTATCAACAGGAGGGAACGACTCAGTTCCATATGGTGAACATCCTCAAGCGTACTAAGAGGGATATCCGGAGCTGGTGAAGAACATGCCCCGATCATCTCTGGAGGACAAGGAGGCTAAACTCAGGGCTACTCAGGATTCCATGCAATCTGATATTCTAGATGGGCTCTTAGCGACACAGGCAAAGGAATTAATAGGCAAAGTCAACATTCTCCGACTCCAGAAGAAATTAGTATGGCACAACGTGCTAAATGCTCATGGCTCAATGAGGGGGACCGTTGCTCCAAGTTTTTTTACGATGTGATTCGCACCAGACAACACAGAAATAGTATCTCTCGGCTACTTGATGGAGAGGGCAAGCTGGTTGGCAACCCAACTGCTATCCAGAGGGAGGCTGTCAGGTACTATTCAAAGTTATATTTCTAGACTGACTATCTGTCTGTTTTTTCGGATATTATCACAAAGAAGCTGGTAATGCCATATGGTAACAGCCAATTACTTGCGTCGGTCAGGCTGTGTCACGATCCGTACCCGCTTTTCGGATGCGAGCTCATGAGCAAGCCAGCTACGCATCAAGCGGACTCCAGCCCGACTCGAATACGTAAATTCTGTCACGACTATGGTAAACTGCCAAATCATGGCAAAACAAATCTATATCTCAAATCCACAATACGTGTACGAAACATGAATGAATACTATGGGTCGTGATCTGCAGCCCACTAGCATATATGTCCGATAAGACTCAAAGAATATAACAAGAGTCTCTAAAGTGAATCAATAAGCAGGATATCTCATGATAATGAAGGTAAAGCACGAAAGGATAACAATGTAATATCACTGACAAATACCTGAATCATGAATCACAATCATCTACCATCCCGCTCTGCTAACTAACTCCATGCAGTCGCTAAACCTGAAGAGATCATCAGGTCCTCAGGGGACATAGCAAGATACATATAAACATGCCTATCTAGCAGTTTAATCATGCATAACTATAAACAGGATATAAGCAAGGAACGAGACATATACATGGCAAGATACTACGACCAAAACTGCTAACCTGTGACTATCGACAAGTGGCAACTGACAGGTGACTATAAACTGGAATACAAGAACAACTACACGTAACTTAACTGCTGGATGAACAAGTGTCACGCCCCGCTCCCGTAGGAGCGATCGTCCTCGCTAAGGCGTGATGCCGCATGAGCCTAGATTGCGCTCGTGCAAGACAGGTTCCATAACGGCCGATTTGCAGCGGCTGCGACGGGGGTCGTCGCACAGAAGTCCCAAGCAGATACATTGAAACATGCAGCAAAAATTTAGAACAAGCACACATGAATACAAGTCATTCAAAAGAGCTCTTTATTGATATTGAATACAAGATTACATTTGTGGGCGCAAGGCCAAATTATAAGTCTCTCGTGCTCACTTTTCTCTCATTTACAAGTCACTCTGCTCTCTCTCATCTCTCGATTACAAATACTTGAGCCAGCGGAAGCTTCGAAAGGCGATGTCCATACATTACGTCATGTATAAGTCTTTAATCCACGCGGCCGCACGCTTCGAATCGCCAAGGTACTCCGTGCCTCGACGCATCCAAGCGAGCTCCGTGCCACGAGCTTCTACCTGTGCCTGCACATGAATACTGTGTGGGTGTCAGTACTCAACTGTACTGGTGGAGTGAGCTTCTCGTCCACCCATACATAACCGACACGTTCATTTACTTTGTGCAGTTAAAACCCTTTCGATTGTCTTTCTAGTCTTGTCTTAGGATTCATTTTAGGACGAGGACGTCCGACCAAACCGAGGTTCCAAGACATGTTCGTGCTATAATTCCAACGTGTGTTTCGATCGAGGCAGTGCCTCATCGTGCATGTACTTGACCCAACTTGAACTCAGGATGGCAGGGTCGTGCCATATTCTATTCGCGACTTAGACATATTCGAGACGGTGCTACGTCGAGGAGCAACTTACACAGACTCGGCCGTGCCAAAACCTTTACTTGAACTCAAGTGCCTCACGACTATTCTCGTGCCAACGACGTCAAAGGGACGACTCGTGCAGGTCGTGCCGCTAGACTTGATATGTGCCTTAAGACCTTGCTTAGACTTGTATATGCTTCAAGATTGAGGCCGTACCTCGCAACTTATCAAGACTTTATCCATGCTAGCGCCTAGCGGTCTTTCTATTCGACTCATGAACCAACTTAGACAAGACTTGCCAAACCTAGTATCGATCTCATGGACATCCCGACGCCAAGTATCATGCTAAGCATGGTGCCTATGCTGCAGCCCAATCTTAGGCCCAGATATTGTGTTACCGACTAGACATGATTCCAGTTCTAAACCTAATCCAAAGGCAAACACGTGGTGTGCTGCTATTGCCGACACATCTACATGAGTGGTCACTAGCAATGTCAAGCTATCTTGGACTGGCTCGTAGGATATCGGCTCGTCCCTACACGGATAGCTAGCCCAGAGACGCCGAAGTCTCCCATACGGTTATCCAGCATCCCACTTTGAGCCACAACTCGCTTCCCCCGGGCTGAATGATCCCGGTGCCCCGGCAATCATTCGAGAAGACTACACCTTGTCGACAAGTTATCCAATGACCATGCATACTCAACTCGATCTATCAAATCCTTCCTTAACATGACCATGCTTTCTTTTTTTTCTATCGAGACTCCCAAGCCGCGGGACCGATCTCGTGTGCGGGACTTATCAAGCCTTAGCGAGACTCCCAAGCCGCGGGACCAATCTCGTGTGCAGGACATATCTAGAGTTAGCGAGACTCCCAAGTAGCGGGACCGATCTCGACGACAACCAGTCACGTGGACTTTCTTTGTTCGTGGCAAGCTTTTCACTAAACCGACCGTAGCTCGTGCCTAAGACAGACCTGGTTCTATAGGCGACGCTAACGCTTAAGTCATATACTTTACACGACGAGCCTTGTTCTCAAGGGACTACGCAACTTGATAACCGCAGATAGAGCGGGACAGTGCTAGAATTGGCTTCGATAGCCCAACACAACTCTCATCTACTTATTCGGGAAGCGAGTCGACGAGCAAAGGCTACGCCGAGCTACGCATCGAGAGGAACATGCCGTACATGCGTTCGACTTGAACAACCAAGTTCTCGAGTGCCTAGACTTAAGCCAACAAGCCGTGCAAGACGACTTAACTTGTGGGACGTGCGAAGGCCATGCCAAGCCTTGCGGGACAGGATCGTGCATGCTTTATCAAGCATTTACGCGGCGACGCCTATAACTTAGGCTGATTCGAGTGTTGGGGCAAAACGACGGGACCGTGCATGCTTTACCAAGCATTCACGCAGGCGATGCCTATGACTTAGGCTATTTCAAGTGTAAAACCCCTCAAAATATTTTTTTTATTTTTATTAATATTTATTTGTTACTAAATAATGTTAATTGTTAAATAAATGCTTTTACACTAATTATTAAATTATTGATAAAGTTTAGAAGTATATGATATATATATATATATAGTGTTACTATTTATTGGTTTACTATTAGATTATATATATAAGCTTGTATAGTTTTGGTGTTAAAATTTTTTTAGCAACTAAACCAAATCCTTAATTTAACCTTAACCTAGGCCCAACCCATTAGGGACCTATTCATTTGGATCCCATTCCTATATATATTCTTATAGGAGAACCTAATCACTCTCAACCCTAACCCTAAACTTGCCTCCACACAAACTCCACCTCTCCCCATCAAACCACCAGCCCCTCCCCCTCTTTCGCGCCTATCTCCTTCCCCCTCACCCGGAGCCCCGCCGTCGACGACGAGACGCGGCGCTTCCCGCGCCCGCGTGTAGCAGCCGGCGCCCCCCCGCGCGCACTGCAGCCCGGCCGACCCCGATCCGGCGGCCCCCTCGCGACGTTCCACCCCCCTGCGGCGTGGCGAGGTAACCCCGACCCCCCCGTGGCGCTGTCACGTGGATTAAATCCTCTTAGCATGCTTTAAACCAAGTTTTAGTATTTAAATTCTGATTATTCAGTTTTGTATTGATTGTTATGATGAATAAATGGATGAATAATTAGATCTAAATGTAGGAAATCATTGGTAATTATGTAGGGGTTCTACCCTAATTTTTGTATGAATTAATATTAATTATTAGTATTTATTTATATTTAATTATGAAGTTTCAATGCTAGTAATTAATTAAATGTGTTTACTATTTTAATTTTTTATGTAATATTTTGATCACGAATTAGATAAAACTTTGTACATGAAAAAGTTTGTATAATTAATATAGTATTTTAAAATAATTTTTCCAGAATTTTTAGAATTAAATTTATAATTATTTTATGTGAAAAACAGTGAATTAAAACTGTTTAATTAATTCCGTTTGATGCATATTATTTAATTGGTAAATAATTAAATAATATAATTTATATGGAAAATATAGATTTAATTATAAAGTAAATTATGGATATTTTTCCAGTATTTTATTGGTTTTTAAAATATTTTATTTAGATTTTTCTTGGAAGTTTTGTATTAATCAAACTAATTATTAAATACCGTTTTCAATTTATATTATTTAATTGGTTAGTAACTAAATAATATTGTTTGAATAGAAAATGTTTGTAATAGTATATTATTCTGTATAAAAATAATTCCAATATTTATTTATTATTATTTATAATTATTTAGATTTAGTTGGGTAATTTCTAGATTTATTAAATAAGTTATATATATTATATAATTAATTGTTATTAATTATATAAATATTGTAATGTTGTGAAGTGATAAGATTCTGTTAGAAATGTGTAAATAGGGTATTTAGGAATTTATTTTGTATTTTAAATATATTTACGAATTTTTAAGACTTAAAAGTAATTTGGAAAATCATGTTTAGGTTTATGTAATAAATTGTGTAATAATTATTATTGATTTAAATAATTATTAATTTTGTGTTACTACTGTGAATTTAGTTTTAATGATTAAATTTAAGGTTTGTGGTGATTTATTTGGATTTATTTAGAATTATTAAGTACTTATTGTTATTATCCAACTAGTTATTTAATAAATAGTTTAATGATAATAATTCATTTTCTGTAAAATATATATATATAATATATTTATTATTCTGATATTATTTAGTTTATTATTAAAATAGACTAAAAATGATTTTTAAAAATTTTTACTATTTATGTTAGTAATATTAGGAATTGTGAATTCATGTGTGTATTAAAATGGTTGGTTAATTGATTATCATTAATTAATTAATTAATTATTAAATATTTGGTTGTATATAAATTTCAGAATATAAATGGTATGATAATAAGTATGGTTTACATACTTATTATTGTATAATTATTATTCACAATTATTGATACTAGTTAGCTAGTAGTAATAGATTAATTTAAATTAAAGATTACTTAGCAATTAAATGAATTGTTTAATTTGTTTAATTAGTAATTAATTAGAGATAAATTTTGTTTAGGATTATTTGCTTCTCGGGACTCGGACTCTACTTTGGACCCGGATACTCAGTTGCTGGACACAGGCAAGTACACCTTGCTTGACATTACTATGCAGTATTTACATTTGACCAGTTATTACTATCGTGTGCACTCGTCTCCATTGATGACTACCTTGTATAAAGTTAGTATAAACTTGACACCGTCTCAGACACGTATCACATATGAGTGAGTTGAGTGCAGAGGTCCTGTGTTGACTGGCCCTTAACATATGATCTTGAGTCTGTTAGCAGTTTTGTTTAGTTATACTATATTTATGACGTCTCGCATATTGTTCGTACCGCGTATACGGTACGAGTACATTGGGTGGGGAGAGTCTACTAGTGGTGTATAAGAATTCTGTTTCCAATGTGCGTTGGATGCTCGTAGCCCCTCGTTTCTCAAACCGTAGAACGCTTGGTGGCAGTTTCTTCTTTTTTTCCCCCTCTCATGTGCCACTAGAGATGTCTCGAGTGCATTTACACATAGATGGTTAGAACACCTTATTGCTTCCTTGTATTTTCTGTCCTTGTTTGGTTAGAGAAATACTGGGTGGCATTCTTATTAGTTACTTTTACATTACTGCTCAGTATATTCTTGCATGTCATTTTCCTGTGTATTTGTTATGTCCCTCTGAGGACCTGGTATCTTTTCCAGAGCTTGACGAGCACTTATTCTCGGCTGATTACGGAGTAGAGGGACTTGTTGACGACGACTTTGAGGTGGAGCCGCAGCCTTGATCCTCTGGAGGCTAGCTACATCTTCAGACGTGGGTTTCATTTCCAGTATTCTGTTTATTTCTTTTTGCTACTTCATTTCATTCCAGATGTACTCATTTATTTTTAGTGGATTGTTCTCCTCTAGCCATAGTTGACATTTGGATTCTGTGGCACTGATGAATTTCTATTCAGTTATCTCTTACTTTATTTCATGGATGAGACTAGTTTACCTGCCTGTGATGTTACTTGTTAGTTATACTTCAGCGTACTACAATCGAATCATAGTCCATTAAATTGGGTTTAGCTATGCTAGATTGTACAGCTGGCATGCCACGTGTTCCCGATCCGATTATTTGGAACTGGGGCGTGACATCAAGTGTCGGGACAACTTAGCAACTTAAGCCAACTTCCTTCTCCCAAGCCACGGGATCGAAGGATCGAGTGTCATTTGAAAGCACGTTGAGCCGAATTCTATGAAGACAGTGGGACCATTTTCCATGTTCTAAGACATTCCGACGAGTCAGGATTATTCCCTTAGCTATCTGCGTTCGTAGCTTTTATATTAGCCTACTTTTGCAAGTTGAAAATATTGCGCATTATTAAGTGAAGGCTAAGATGAGGCAAGTTCACCGAAACTATCCCACCTGAGCGAGGATTCGCCTCGGACGAGCGAGCCTTCGAGCAGCCGTTGCAAGGCTAAGTCCGAACGCCGTCGGCGTTTCGATTCCTCTGATTGACTTTACGGGACATGGTACTACATCATACACCACTCGGAACAAGTCTCGTCCTCGAGACTTTTCTGAAGGCAAGCCATCCTACCATTTATATGGCCAAGACTTTATCGAGCCTAGACACGGGACTATAACAGTCAAGCGAGATACGCCTACACGTTTCCTTAAGTTCGAGCCACGCTCGCCCTATTATCATTCTTTCTTTCAACACAATTTCAAATTTTCGACACTCCTCCATTCCCCAAGTCTCATTTCCATTCAACGTATCACTTGGCTGGATCGTGCACGCATTCCAGGCGTCCCCAAAATACATGCATTCAGCCAAGCTGCATGATAGAGAATTCGTCATTCTCACTCGAGTCGCATCATGCACATACCCAGGCGTCCCTGAAATATATGCATGTCAGCAGAATCCGTGAGCGGGGTTTTCCTATCCATGATTCATTCAATCCATCCATGTCAATCCTCAAGTTCGATCTTTTGATTGCTACTACTTGCAACAGGGCGTCTCGCCTAACCGCTAGGCCAATCTTTGCGAGGCTAAGTCAATGTCAGGATTGGAATCATAGTTCCCCAACAATAATACCAACACTGACCCCAATCCTAGGGTCAAACCAAAGTCGATAGTACGGGATTTTCTACCCAAGCTTGCGTCACTCAGATTTCTAAACATCGAGCACGATCATCTATTCGCATCAATGCATTCGATGTGCGTATTCGAATCCATTCAAATCACCAATTCTAACCAATTCATGTATTCGATCACGAGGTCGTCTAGCTTTGACAATACGTTGCGCCCCAATCTCACACGAGTCCGATTATCCATGGTGGTTCATGAATCACCATGTAACGCACCCGCGGAATAATCATTCTCATCGGGGCGTAACTCTTGTTTGAGTCCAAACTCATTCATTTTCGATACGCGGATTGGACCTACGCAATCCTCAAATTCGATCATCAAGCACACTGAGTCGTTCTCGAGTTCACCTTTGTGCCAAACCACAAGTCGAAGCACACAAGTTGCCACGCCATGCTAGTTCAATCACCCCCGCTGTATGAATCACCATACCAGCGCTCACGCGGAGTGATTTCCCTAATCGACGTGACGCATGTGCGAGGCTGGAGTTGCGTTCGCATAAGACAAGAACGTCAACGTTGTGGTTATCGACGAAGCAAATCCAAATATATCATTTTCATCCAATCCAAGTTCGATAGTCCGACCGTCATTCATTCAACTAGAAAATCCTCGAGCCGAGTTTATCTTTTCCTCGATACATTTTAATATCCCGAGTATAGCATCCATCGGAACAATGACATTTGCACGATCGTCATTCGCCGAGTCAGAGTACCCCCGAGTTATCGCATATCAATCTTTGATACGCCTCAATATCATCGACGATATGCATAACTTGATGATCTTCCTTTACAACCAATTTCGAGTCGTGCGACTGATGCTATTATCCGAACTGGATATACCACCATTTCTCGATATTTAAGATCAAGTTCACTCGCTCTTCCTCAAGCTCGTTTCAAGATCGTTGTTCAAAACTCAAGTCACATTTCATTTGAATCAATCCAAAATCGTACGTACGATCCTCTAAGTTTCCTCGATCAAGACCATTCATTTTCATTCATCGTTTCGAATCATTTTCTAACACGCGTTGCCCATTCACAAGTTGTCCGAACGAGATGCTCGTTCGGGACATTCGAAGTCACGACCAACTAAACGTGACGCGTTCTAAGGCTTTGTGCGATCGCATCGCCTCGCCGATATACTCGACGTTACTCGTAATCCTCAATCTTGCTCGAATGATTTCTAAGAAAATCCATACACCACTCGGATTTGAGCCATACGATCTAGTCCTCAATCACGTTCGCGTCATTCGCTAAGACATCTTTCAGATTCGTTCGACGAATCTCTAGCGTAATCGCTTACGACGTATCGACGTATTAAGTCGTTCGTACTATTCCTCAAAATCCAAGTTGATCTTTCGTGTATGCCTAAGCGTTAACTCGATATCATTTCTATCGATGGACACTCTAAGTGTAGCTTCGTTTCCAACCGAGCGGTACTTGATATCGCTCGTAACTCGATTGCACCAAAAGTCGAGGTGTGCGACACGCAGACTAAGTTGTGCCGCATAACCATCTCCTGCGGATTATATTCCGAGTTTGCACGCTCAATTGCTGGGTCGACTCAAGGCTAGTTCGGCACGCACGTGACATGTTAACTTAGCACATGTTTTCTATCAAGACAAGTTGACTCCGTTCGGCACAAAGGCCTATCGTTGCGTTCGATTGAATGCTTGTACGAGCTTTTGAAAATTTTTAGAATTATTGTATGGACATGCCGAGGGACATTCAAGAGAGAGCGCACACTTATTTTCCAATGACGAGCTTTCAAAACTGAGAAATCGACGTGAAGTCCAAGGACGTAAAGCCGTGCTCTGATACCATTATGTCACGCCCTGCTCCCGTAGGAGCGATCGTCCTCGCTAAGGCGTAATGCCGCACGAGCCTAGATTGCGCTCATGCAAGGCAGGTTCCATAACGGCCGATTTGCAGCTGCTGCGACGGGGTCGTCGCACAGAAGTCCCAAGCAGATACATTGAAACATGCAGTGAAAATTTAGAATAAGCACACATGAATACAAGTCATTCAAAAGAGCTCTTTATTGATATTGAATACAAAATTACATTTGTGGGTGCAAGGCCAAATTACAAGTCTCTCGTGCTCACTTTTCTCTCATTTACAAGTCACTCTGCTCTCTCTCATCTCTCGATTACAAATACTTGAGCCAGCAGAAGCTTCGGAAGGCGATATCCATACATTACGTCATGTATAAGTCTTCAATCCACGCGGCCGCATGCTTCGAATCGCCAAGGTACTCCGTGCCTCGACGCATCCAAGCGAGCTCCGCGCCACGAGCTTCTACCTGTGCCTGCACATGAACACTGTGTGGGTGTCAGTACTCAACTGTACTGGTAGAGTGAGCTTCTCGCCCACCCATACATAACCGACACGTTCATTTACTTTGTGCAGTTAAAACCCTTTCGATTGTCTTTCTAGTCTTGCCTTAGGATTTATTTTAGGACGAGGACGTCCGACCTAACCGAGGTTCCAAGACATGTTCGTGCTATAATTCCAACGTGTGTTTCGATCGAGGCAGTGCCTCATCGTGTATGTACTTGACCCAACTTGAACTCAGGACGGCAGGGTCGTGCCATACTCTATTCGTGACTTAGACATATTCGAGACGGTGGTACGTCGAGGAGCAACTTACACGGACTCGGCCGTGCCAAGACCTTTACTTGAACTCAAGTGCCTCACGACTATTCTCGTGCCAACGACGTCAATGGGACGACTCGTGCAGGTCGTGCCGCTAGACTTGATATGTGCCTTAAGACCTTGCTTAGACTTGTATATGCTTCAAGATTGAGGCCGCGCCTCGCAACTTATGAAGACTTTATCCATGCTACCGCCTAGCGGTCTTTCTATTCGACTCATGAACCAACTTAGACAAGACTTGCCAAACCTATTATCGATCTCATGGACATCCCGACGCAAAGTATCATGCTAAGCACGGTGCCTATGCTGCAGCCCAATCTTAGGCCCAGATATTGTGTTACCGACTAGACATGATTCCAGTTCTAAACCCAATCCAAAGGCAAACACGCGGTGTGCCGCTATTGCCGACACATCTACATGAGCGGTCACTAGCAATGTCAAGCTATCTTGGACTGGCTCGGGGGATATCGGCTCGTCCCTACACGGGTAGCTAGCCCGGAGGCGCCGAAGTCTCCCATGCGGTTATCCAACATCCTACTTTGAGCCACAACTCGCTTCCCCCGGGCCGAATGATCTCGGCGCCCCGGCAATCATTCGAGAAGACTACACCTTGTCGACAAGTTGTCCAATGACCATGCATACTCAACTCGATCTATCAAATCCTTCCTTAACATGACCATTCTTTCCTTCTTTTCTATCGAGACTTAACGAGACTCCCAAGCCGCGGGACCGATCTCGTGTGCGGGACTTATCAAGACTTAGCGAGACTCCCAAGCCGCAGGACCGATCTCGTGTGCAGGACATATCCAGAGTTAGCGAGACTCCCAAGTAGCGGGACCGATCTCGGCGACAACCAGTCGCGTGGACTTCCTTTGTTCGTGGCAAGATTTTCACTAAACCGACCGTAGCTCATGCCTTAGACAGACTTGATTCTATAGGCGATGCTAACGCTCAAGTCATATACTTTACACGACGAGTCTTGTTCTCAAGGGACTACGCGACTTGACAACCGCAGATAGAGCAGGACAGTGCTAGAATTAGCTTCGATAGCCCAACACAACTCTCGTCTACTTATTCGGGCAGCGAGTCGACGAGCAAAGGCTACGACGAGCTACGTATTGAGAGGAACATGCCGTGCATGAGTTCGACTTGAACAACCAAGTTCTCGAGTGCCTAGACTTAAGCCAACAAGCCGTGCAAGATGACTTAATTTACGGGACGTGCGAAGGCTATGCCAAGCGTTGCGGGACAGGACTGTGCATGCTTTATCAAGGATTCACGCGGCAACGCCTATAACTTAGGCTGATTCGAGTGTTGGGGCAAAACGACGGGACCGTGCATGCTTTACCAAGCATTCACGCAGGCGACGCCTGTGACTTAGGCTATTTCAAGTGTTGGGACAACTTAGCAACTTAAGCCAACTTCCTTCTCCCAAGCCACGGGATCGAAGGATCGAGTGTCATTTGAAAGCACGCTGAGGCGACTTCTATGAAGACAGTGGGACCATTTTCCATGTTCTAAGACATTCCGACGAGTCGGAATTATTTCCTTAGCTATGTGCGCTCTGAGCTTTTATATTAGCCTACTTGTGCAAGTTGAAAATATTGCGCATTATTAAGTGAAGGCTAAGATGAGACAAGTTCACTGAAACTACCCCACCTGAGCGAGGAGTCGCCTCAAACGAGCGAGCCTTCGAGCAGCCGTTGCAAGGCTAAGTCCGAACGTCGTCGGCGTTTCGATTCCTCCGATTGACTTTATGGGACGGGGCACTACAACAAGTGAATACGAGATCAATAGAATACCAAACCCTCGCCCCGAGTGGACTCGCAGGTTTGAACTAATCACTAACCCTCGCCCCGAGTGGACTCGCAGGTTAGTTCACGGCAAGGTACCCTCGTCCCTAGTGTGGACTCTCTGGTGTAAGTACAAGTCAACATCCTCATCCCGAATGTGGACTCACGGATGTAAACAGGTCAAGACAAACACCCTCGTCCCGAGTGTGGACTCTTTGGTGCAACTGATCAACCCTCGTCTCGAGTGTGGACTCTCTGTTTGAGGAAAAACGATACAGGGAAATAGCAGTTCAACTACACGTACTCGTTCTAAGATACGACTCAGTCAATGTACAGGTGAGACCAGGTATGACTCATGTCAAGACACAGGTAAGGACAACTCTAGCATGAACTATAATATGAACAAGTCCAGTATAACTATACTATCAAGTCAAGCAAGACAATAAACTGGTGAACATGGTATAAAGAAAACATATCAAGCCAAATCAACTAGAGGACTAAATATATCATATAAATCCATCACAAATAAAGAACTGGATAATAACATATAAGATAAAAGATTATAAGCATGTAAATAAACTGTAGAGGAAGGCAAGGTATCTTGCCTGGTGGTAGCTCAAAGAACCAACAATACACCGTTAACTACTAAGCCATAAAGTCCAAATCTCACAACTGTCTCCGAAAGCTGAAACAGATATTGCCAACATTCTCAGAATAGTCAAATTATCTAGAATTGCTTGTCCTTAAGTTCAATTATGGATACAGGAGCAAAACGATAATTTCGGGTCAAAACGGTATCCGCCGTTGGACCCACTTTGCACCAAAAAGTATGCCAGAGTCAATTGTCTCTAAAGTCATCAAACTACATGTCTATGGATTCGTTTTAAAGATACGAACCCAACGGTATGTCCAGTTTTGGATTCCGGCAGGCTGTGCACAAAATTGCCCGTTAAATCGAATCTTGGGGCCTGCGAAACGGCGATCTGATCAACTGTCTCAGAATTGGACCAAACTTGGCATACAGGACCAAAAATAATATGGTCCTGTTGGCGCAAGTTTTGTCTCGATCTGACGAACATGCACAAAGTAATTGGAAAATTTGTACAGAGGCCGATACGGTAAATTTCGACGGATATGCATTAAATTCGTCGCGCACACGCAACCAATTTGAATTCCGTCAAAGTCCACACATCCACGAAGCCAATTTGAACCTTTTGATGCTTTCGGTTTGCGACCACGTCGTCCGAATTGGCGGGACGCACGTCGTATCGGAGGAATTTCTAGTTTTCTAAAACAGTTTTCATAGATTTTTCCCGATTTTGGAAATCGAATCACTTCGTACATACTTAATGAAATCAGGAACTACAAGAATGGTTTTAACCTCTTATATGTTGTCTAAAAACCTGTTCAATTAGATTCTTATGTTGGTCCATGTTTCGACCGAAATCGGCCTTCCAAAATGGGGTTTGAGGACAGTACGATACCCTGTTTAAGAACAGGATTTTTGTCAACTTGGAGTTGATCTTCCGGAAAACCTAGAGCGGCTAAAATCAAACGAATTAAAGGGACTAGGAGTTGGTTATGTTGTGCTCGAACCTGTTCAGGTAGATCGTAAAACGACTACACGATGGTGGAGAAACTCGCCTGCAAAGTGGGGTCGCTAGGCCGCTGTTGCTGCCGGTGTGCTGTTGAGCGCTGCTGCTGTTTGTGCGGCCTTCAGCGGCACGCGGCTGTCCAGGGTGGATGCACGGCGGCGCCAAGGGTCAGTGGTTGTCGAGACGAGGTGGGGGAAGAGTTAGGGTTAGGGTTTCCTCTCTTTCTTTCCTTCCTTTTCTTTATATATCGGCTGAGCAAGGTTCGATTTCGAGTCTTACTGTGCGGGGGAAAGGAAAGGGATTAGTTGGGCTGGGCCTGTGGCTTGGCTTGGTTGGGCTGGGCTATTCTATTCTTTTTTCCTTTTCTATTTCCTATTTGTTACTTATATATATAACTATATATATATATATAATATATATATATATATATATATATATATATATATATATATATATATATATATATATATATATATATATATATATATATATATATATATGTGCATATATATAATAAATACAGAGTATACTCTTAAAATATCCTATAGGTAACAAGGGGTTGTAACATACAAATTTATTCTATTTACTAAAATTATAAATAACACCTTATACATGTATAAAGCCATATATAATATATATATATACATATATATATATATATATATATATATATATATATATATATATATATATATATATATATATATATATATATATATATATATATATATATATATATATATATATATATATATACACCATATAAAAAAAATATATATATATACACCATATAAAAAATATATATATATATATATACACCATATATATATACACTTCTGCATACCCTAGTATTTTGGCATATTAAATTAGAAAAATTCTAATAATATATTTAGTAATGACTATATGGTTCCAAAATAAAGCATCCAAACAATATTAATAATACTGATATCATATAGATAACAATTATTTTAGGAAAATATCCATTAGACCATTTATAATAGGATGCGAAATACACAGGCAAAATATATATCGACACGGACGTCTATGGATGCACTATCCGACTACATAGACTTGGGCTTGGTTTGGGTCCAGTCTGGGCCAATTTGGTACAACCGGGTTACTTAAACGTCAAATAATATTAATAATAAATAATTTAAACTATTTATAATGGTCATGTCACAACTTGGCCTGGTTTTCCTAATTAGGACATACTTATGGACAGGTCTTCCTTAGCATGGCTAATACACTAGTCAAGACACGCCAATGCACTATCCGTGCCGTGATTCCTAGCCGTCAGGTACTTCAAAACTCAACCATGGCTAAAGTCATCTATTGTAATAATTAACTAAATAATTATTTATAAAAAATAATTTTAAATTACCATTTAAATCAAATAAATAAATAAATATTTCAAAAAAATTTGGGAAGGGGAGCTACAAATCTACCCACCTTAAAAATAATTTTGTTCTCGAAATTCTAATTCATAACTATTCCTTAAAATTTCAAAAGAAAGTCTTCCTTAACCTTAATCTCCTTAAATTTTAATTCCTCAAAAATAATTCATATCATCCTCCTAATCATTTTGTAACTGCGAAACCTCGAGGACTTCTACCCACCTTTGGTCACACTACTCCCTCGAAACACAGGTCACTAAAACCTTATAACCTTCTAACTAATTGCTAACAATTCTACTAACAGATATCTAGGGCATATGGCATCCATAATCCCTCCTATCTATAAACAACCAAAACTCAATAATCAAGTAATATTATACTATAACTTAAGAACTTTTGATAAATCCTAGACAACACAATCGTTCGTCCCTTCGAAATAAAAAGGGACGAGAATCAATGGTACGGAGAGCAAGGAAGTATAATAGAGAGCAAATATATATGGAGTTTTCAAGGACGTAGAGAATTTTTAGAAGAATTTTCAAGGCAGTGTGGATTTAGATTTCTAAGGTTTAGTCATAGTCGCAGGCTCGTACCAGTAAAATTACGTAACCGATACGATATGCTCTGACCTGCATGGGCCACCAAAAAAAACTTGTCACGACCCACACCCGCTTTTCGAACGCGAGCTCGTGAACAAGCCAGCTACGCATCAAGCGGACTCCAGCCCGACTCGAATACGTAAATGCTGTCTCACGGCTATGGTAAACTGCCAAATCATGGCAAAACAAATATATATCTCAAATCCACAATACGTGTACGAAACATGAATGAACACTATGGGTCGTGGTCTGCAGCCCACTAGCATATATGTCCGATAAGACTCAAAGAATATAACAAGAGTCTCTAAAGTGAATCAATAAGCAGGATATCTCATGATAAGGAATGTAAAGCACGAAAGGATAACAATGTAATATCACTGACAAATACCTGAATCATGCATCACAATCATCTACTATCCCGCTCTGCTAACTAACTCCATGCAGTCGCTAAACCTGAAGAGATCATCAGGTCCTCAGGGGACATAGCAAGATACATATAAACATGCCTATCTAGCAGTTTAATCATGTATAACTATAAACAGGATATAAACAAGGAACGAGACATACACATGGCAAGAGACTACGACCAAAAATGCTAACCTGTGACTATCGACAAGTGGCTACTGACAGGTGACTATGAACTGGAATACAATAACAACTACACGTAACTGAACTGCTGGATGAACAAGTGAATACGAGATCAATGGAATACCAAACCCTCGCCCCGAGTGGACTCGTAGGTTTGAACTAATCACTAACCCTCGTCCCGAGTGGACTCGCAGGTTAGTTCACGGCAAGGCACCCCCGTCCCGAGTGTGGACTCTCTGGTGCAAGTACAAGTTAACATCCTCGTCCCGAGTGTGGACTCACGGATGTAAACAGGTCAAGACAAACACCCTCGTCCCGAGTGGACTCTCTGGTGCCAAGGAAAAAACACCCTCGTCCCGAGTGTGGACTCTCTGGTGCAACTGATCAACCCTCGTCCCGAGTGTGGACTCTCTAGTTGAGGAAAAATGATACAGGGAAATAGCAGTTCAACTACACGTACTCGTTCCAAGACACGACTCAGTCAAGGCACAGGTGAGACCAGGTATAACTCATGTCAAGACACGGGTAAGGACAACTCTAACATGAACTATAATATGAACAAGTCCAGTATAACTATACTATCAAGTCAAGCAAGACAATAAACTGGTGAACATGGTATAAAGAAAACATATCAAGCCAAATCAACTAGAGGACTAAATGTATCATATAAATCCATTGCAACTAGAGAACTGGATAATAACATATAAGATAAAAGACTATAAGCATGTAAATAAACTGTAGAGGAAGGCAAGGTATCTTGCCTGGTGGTAGCTCGAAGAACCAACAATACACCGTCAACTGCTAAGCCATAAAGTCCAAATCTTACAACTGTCTTCGAAAGCTAAAACAGACATTGCCAACATTCCCAGAATAGTCAAATTAGCTAAAATTGCCTATCCTTAAGTACAATTCTGGATACAGGGGCAAAACGGTAATTTTGGGTCAAAATGGTGTCCGCCGTTGGACCCGTTTTGTACTGAAAAGTGTGCCAGAGTTAATGGTCTCTAAAGTCATCAAACTATATGTCTACGGATTAATTTTGATGATATGAACCCACCGGTATGTCTAGTTTTGGATTCTGGCAGACCGTGCACAAAATTGCCCGTTGAATCGGATCGTGGGGCCCGCGAAACGGCGATCCGATCAACTGTCTCAGAATTAGACCAAACTTGGCATACAGGACCAAAAAAATGATATGGTCCTTTTGGTGTAAGTTTTGTTCCGATCTGACGAACGTGCACAAAGTAATTAGAAAATTTGCACAGAGGTCGTTACGATAAATTTTGACGGATACGCATCAAATTCGTCGCGCACACGCAACCAATTTGAATTCCGTCAAAGCCGACACGTCCACAAAGTCGATACGCACCTTTGGATGCTTTCAGTTTGTGACTACATCGTCCGGATTGGCGGGACGCACGTCGTATCGGAAGAATTTTCTAGTTTTCTAAAACAGTTTTCATAGGTTTTTCCCAATTTTGGAAATCGAATCACTTCGTGCATACTTAATGAAATCAGGAACTACAAGAATGGTTTTAACCTCGTATATGTTGTCTAAAAATTGTTCAATTAGATTCTTATGTTTGTCCATGGTTCGACCGAAATCGGCCTTACAAAATGGGGTTTGAGGATAGTACGATACCCTGTGTACGAACATGATTTTTGTCAACTTGGAGTCGATCTTCCAGGAAACCTAAAGCGGCTAAAATCAAACGAATTAAAGGGACTAGGAGTTGGTTATGTTGTGCTCGAACCTGTTTAGGTAGATCGTAAAACGACTGCACGATGGTAGAGAAACTCGCCCGCGAAGTGGGGTCGCTAGGCCGCTGTTGTTGCCGGTGTGCTGTTGAGCGCTGCTGCTATCCGTGCGGCCTTCGGTGGCACATGCGGCGGCGCGCGGCGGTCCGGGGTGGACGCACGACGGTGCCAAGGGTCGGTGGTTGTCGAGACGAGGTAGGGGAAGAGTTAGGGTTAGGGCTTCCTCTCTTTCTTTCCTTCCTTTTCTCTATATATCGGCTGAGCAAGGGTTCAATTTCGAGTCTTACTGTGCGAGGTAAAGGAAAGGGATTAGTTGGGCTGGGCCTGTGGCTTGGCTGGGCTGGGCTATTCTATTCTCTTTTCCTTTTCTATTTTCTATTTGTTACTTATATATATAACTATAACCTAATATCTTTATTTATATACATATATATATATATATATATATATATATATATATATATATATATATATATATATATATATATATATATAGAATATAAATATGTGCATATATATAATAAATACAGAGTATACTCTTAAAATATCCTATAGGTAACAAGGGGTTGTAACATTTATTCTATTTACTAAAATTATAAATAACACCTTATACATGTATAAAGCCATATATAATATATATATATACACCATATATATACACTTCTGCATATCCAAGTATTTTGGCATATTAAATTAGAAAAATTCTAATAATATATTTAGCAATGATACTATAGTTCCAAAATAAAGCATCCAAACAATATTAATAATACTGATATCATATAGATAACAATTATTTTAGGAAAATATCCATTAGACCATTTATAATAGGATGCGAAATACACAGGCAAAATATATATCGACACGGACGTCTTTGGACACACTGCCCGACTACATGGACTTGGGCTTGGTTTGGGTCCAGTCTGGTCCAATTTGGTACAACCGGGTTACTTAAACGTCAATTAATATTAATAATAAATAATTTAAACTATTTATAATGGTCATGTCATAACTTGGCCTGGTTTTCCTAATTAGGACACACTTATGGACAGGTCTCCCTTAGCATGACTAATACACTAGTCAAGGCACGCCACTACACTATCCATGCCGTGATTCCTAGCCGTCTGGTACTTCAAAACTCAACCATGGCTAAAGTCATCTATTGTAATAATTAACTAAATAATTATTTATAAAAATAAATTTAAAATTACCATTTAAATCAAATAAATAAATAAATATTTCAAAACTTTCCGGAAAGGGGAGCTACAGGCTGGAGGAGGTGGAGGACATTATCATGAAGGCATACCCTAACAAGACCCCAGGGCTAGATGAGTTTAGCAGTGGGTTCTACAAGTGCCACTGGGATTCCCTGAAGATTCCAGTTCTCGAAGCAGTAAAGGAATTCTTCACGGAGGGGAAATTGCTGAAGGAGCTCAACCGCACATTCTTGACTCTGGTGTCGAAGAAAGAAGGGACGACTTCGCTGGCTGAGTTTCGTCCTATTGCGTGCTGTAGTTATCTTTATATGATTATCACTCACCTTATGTGCCGGCGCATGGAGGAGATTATGCATGACCTGGTCTTCCCGAACCAGGCGACTTTCATAAAGGGCAAATCGATCGCGGACTACAGTCTGCTCGCTCATGAGATGGTGTAGGAGTTCAACAAACCGGGGGACGAGAAGGCATGTGTGAAGCTGTACCTGAGAAAAGCTTATGACATAGTTAACAGGGACTTCCTGTGTTACCTGATGGTTGCTATGGGGTTTGGCGAGATATGGGTATCGAGGATTAGGGGGTGCATCTCGACCCTTACTTTCTCAGTTCTCATACAGGATATCCCATATGGGTTCTTCCGCAGCAACAGAGGGTTGAGGCAAGGGGACCCCCTGTCTCCTTATCTATTCACTCTTGTCATGTAGTACTTCTCTTGCCTGATGGATTTGATGGTGCATAGTGGACATGTTGTGCCTTTGTATAAGCATATCACTCTATATGTTTCATACCTCAAATATGCAGATGATCTTTTGGTTTTCCTTCGGCCGACTATGGGAGGGATGACCATGCTATCTGGGACTATAGGCGAGCTCGACAAGCTTTCTGGGCTTCAACTGAACCGAAAAAAGATCCAAGTCTATTTCAGCTCTCTTTGTACACTGAAGGAGGAAAGAGCGACAATTCTAGGCGTTAAAAAAGGAGAGCTGCCAGTCAAATACCTGGGGGTACCTCTGACAGTTAACTATGCGAGGGAACTGGACTGTCAGGGCCTGGTAGAGTATGCTCAGAGGAGGGTAGAAGGGTGATATGCAGTTGGCCTATCGTCGCATTGAGCTAGTGAGGTCAGTCATCTCTGCCCTAGTACTGTTATGGCTCCAGTTTATCCTTGTTCCGGTAGCCACTATCAGGAAGGTAGAAAGCATCTATGCCAACTTCATCTAGAGTGGGGGTATCCATGCGATTTTTTGGGAGCAACTATACCGATCTCGGGAGGAGGGTGGGTGGGGCTCAGACCACTCTTGGCAGTCAGGGAGGCCTTGGGACTGAAGATGGCAATGAGGTTCATTAAAGGTGGGTCATTGTGGGTGGACTAGATATCCAGTTGGTATGTGAAGATGGGCAACTAGTGGACCTGTGCCCTCAACAATAACCACTCGGTGACTTTCAAAAGTATTCTCCGTCAAAGAGCGGTTCTCAAATCTTCTATTCGATAAATTATGAGAGATGGGACAGGTACTGACCTTTGGCTGGACCCTTGGGAGGAGCGCTGATTGTTGCTAGAGATACTGGGCGACCAGCTACACAGGAAGGCTAGTAGAGGGATGAAGTGTCAGCACATTATCAGGAATGGTGAGTGGAGGCCAGAGTTATATCGCCACACGATTGAGTTTAGAACGGCTATTCGAACGATAGACATTGACCCGAGCCAGCCAATTGATCGATGGATTTGGGATCCACCTGCAAATTCTGGAGCTACATGGGAATTCCAGTTTACGAGTTGCTACAATCTGGTCCGCCAAACGTACCACAAGAGCGAGGATTGTGACTTCATCTGGTGCAAGGGCCTCGCTCGCAAGATACAATTATGCATCTACCGGTTGATGTTGGGGCGACTGTTGACGAAAGATAGGCTCATTACGTTTGGGATGCCCATCCCCAATCCCAAATGCATGATGTGTGAAGCTGGTGATAAATCTATGTGAAGCTGGTAATAAATCTATGGGACACTTGTTCTTTGAGTGTAATGTGTCCTGGTATATCTGGTCTGAATAGTGCCGCAGATCGTTGGGTGGCTGTGGCACAGACAGAGACGTTCGAGACATCATCACGGGAATTCTTGGCCAGAGAGGTAGGGGACATGTTTGGTTCAAGACCGCCAGATTGCGACTAGCTGCCTCGGTCTGGCATGTATGGAGGAAGCAAAATCGACGTATTTTTGAGGGGCTCTCTACTCCTCCTATAGGTATACTTCACAATATTGAGTTTGATGTAAATATTATGTCACCCTAGTAGGGTGTGAGGTCCATGAGATGTACTATAAGTATGATTTGAGTTAATATTTTGGAATAAAATTTACCATATATATATATATATATATATATATATATATATATATATATATATATATATATATATATATATATATATATATATATATATATATATATAGAGAGAGAGAGAGAGGATCAGGATCCCTACACTTAAGCATCCCCGCATGTTCTCCGAAATATCATTTGTTGAATTGGCACGTGACTTGGCCAGCTGGTGTAACCCCCCTGATTTTATTTTAATTTAATTTAATCCATTTTGCCCTAGTTGATGAATTTTTGGAATTTAGAAATCAATTTTTCTTAACTATATTAGTTATTTTAATTTAGTTAGTTATAATTACTAAATAGATATTTATTAATTATCTATTTTATAGCTATGTATATTCATGGAGGCATATGCTATATGTGTTATTATGTGATTATATGTATATGCTTATGTGTGTGTGTGTATATATATATTTGTATGAATTATGTACATATTCCTAGGTATATATATATATATATATATATATATATATATATATATATATATATATATATATATATATATATATATATATATATATATATATATATATATATATATATATATATATGATTATTTTGGACTTAAGCCTATACATATATACATATATGGTGTTTTACTTTGGTGTGCAATAACAATTAACATAAATTATAATCTAGAGCCCCAAATAATTTTTTTATTAATTCTTCCCACGACCCACTGAACCTTGATCAGTCTCGATTAAAAAATCCAAACCTTTTATATTCTTCCTCCATTTTCCCTTGTTTTGTTTGTTTAAGCCAATTTAACCCACTTTTATGGCCCATCACAGCTTTGAGTCATTCTCCTAATTCAACATTTGTTGGCCCATAGTAATGTCCCAGTCCCAAAATACATGGGACGCAATGGCCAGCTACGTATTCGACCAGACTCTAATCCGACTCGAATACGTTATAAGCTGTAAAGGTCAGAACATGTGTCCAAAATATCTATAATATACATCCACAATTTTCTAACTAAACTACTATGAAACTAATAAAAAATAACTATGAAATATAGAGTGAGAAGGCATCATCAGTCAATACCTGAATCCCGAAGAAATAGCTCCAAATATCATGTATCGTATCTCAACAAATACTTGAAAGGAAACCAGGTCCTCAGAGGGACGTAGCAAGATACATAATATACATGCCAAAATAAAGTACAATAAGTAACATGTGAAGGTAGCAGAAAGATAATCCAGGTGATGAACAGGTGATCAAGTAACACTACTACTAGACAGGCTAACTAGTATGTATGAAATGCACTTGAAGACAACGTTCGACGCAGAGGCTGTCTAATAGGTACTCGTGCAGTGGCGCTCCCTTCGAATGCCCGTCATGCAGCAACATCAAAGTGAACACTACTCGTAGCCCCTACACCTAATGACTGTCCTCCACACCCAATAATACTACCCGTGTCGCATTTACGACATGTGCAGTCCTACTCTAACAAATGATAAGTCTAGAAGTCCAATAAAACATGTACACAGAAAAAATGCATCATTAAGTAAACATCCATATATTATAAACAAATCACCTATATGCCATACAAGATGAATTCGTGTATTATGTCTATGTGTCAGCAGGTATAATCATATAAGTATAAAGATAAGAGCAGGTGAATCATGTAGCAGTATATCCAACGTAAATGACTGGTAAGGAATACATGCATGTAAATACTGTAAATCAACAGGCAAGGCCGTATACTTGCCTGGGGTTCGTCCAACGCTGCTGAGACCACGGTATCAAAAGTCGGATCAGGTCTAACCATGCTAATGATGCTAAGGCCCACAGAAAATCTACCAAACCCAACAAACAACCAAGAATCACACACCCACACATATATCTAAACAAGTCATTATTAAGTTGGTTTAGAGAAAACTTATAATACCTCATACAAGATTCTTATAAGATTTTATTTAGAAAATAGTTTACAATTCTTATTATAGTTTAAGTAGAAATTATTATATACATTATATATTTATTTCAAGAAACTTTCTAGTACTGCATATTCTTATATGCTCCCAACTCATAATTTAGGAATTTAAAACACCATATATAAATTATTGTATATAAACAAAATATTTATTAGGGTTTAGTTTTTATGAAAAGTAATTCTACTACACAACATATATTTAATAAAACTTAATTTAGTTATTCTAATTATACTTATATATGACACCAAAAATACAAAAAATGTATATAGATGTTTCAAACTCACATAATATACATATATGTTCAAAACCCATATAATAAATATATAACATATAAATCCCTCATATTATAATTTTAGGAAAAATATCTATATCATAACTTTCATATATTTAGTTATACATATAAAAATTCATATGTGAACATATTTACTAACATTTATATACAAAAATATATACGTACATATCAAACATATGTATATATATAAGGAAATACATATAGGTAATTATATATATATATATATATATATATATATATATATATATATATATAAAATATATATATATATATATATATATATATATATATATATATATATATATATATATATATATATATATATATATAAAATTAAACTAATAGGAAATCATATACAAGATTATACTATCTGCTAGTGTTACTTACCCACATATACAATTATAAATACCTTATATATATATATATATATTTTTTTTTTTTGAAGCAATGGGTAATTGTGGCGAACTCGTCTCCACTGGGACTCGAACTCCGACCACTTGGGCCGCATGCATCTCTCTTAACCACTAGGCTAGAGGTCATTTGCATATATATATATATATATATATATATATATATATATATATATATATATATATATATATATATATATATATATATATATATATATATATATATCTCATTGTCTTATGAAATTATGCAGACGTACATATATAACTTGTAATTTATAAATGGCTTAACATATATGAGGCATAAATAGCAATTGTATTTAGCTAATATATAACCTTTTAAATACATATAACCAACTATAGATATTTATACAATTATATATACTATACAAGTATATATAACCACTATACACATTAAAACTTTATATATATATATATATATATATATATATATATATATATATATATATATATATATATATATATATATGCATGAAGAAAATAAGGGCAAAAAGGTAATAATACATATATATAACTTATGGTTGCTACAGAATTCTCCTCGACCTCCGACTTGAAGACGTCCCCGGCTTGTAGGCTCCGTAGTGGGCAGCACAATTCTCCCCCAGAATTCTTGGTCCTCTATGACGCTCGACTCCCTGCCAGGCTGTGTGGCAAGGCCATGCCCGTCGAGCGAGATGTGGCCCGGTCAGGGTCTTGTGACAGCCGGAGGCGCTCGCAGTTGGTGCAGATGGAGGCGGTTTCATGTTCACCACAAAGAAGTCAGGAAGTTCGATGAGTAGCGATGACTCCCCGAGCAGATCGGCGAACAGGTCGGATCTTCCCACGATGAGTTATGGAACCAACACAACAGACGCAGAGACAACATACATATTGTGCTTTGTGGCGCACGACTGGGGTCAACGGTCGTCAGTGCAGTGGGAAGGAGGGCTTGTCTGCGAGCAGAGCATGGTGGAGGCCATGGTGGAGTGGTAGCTACGCTGCAGGTGCGAGGTCACGAGGCAATGCTCCATGCTATGCTGGCCGGGGTTGTTGATGGTTGCACGGGGCTCTGGGGCTCACAGGGAATAGAAGTTGATGGCAATTCTGGTCACGACTTGGTCGTGTTGGCCACATCGTATAGGCGAGGTGAGGCCGAAAGAGTAGAGAGGAGGTTTGAAGGATGGAGTACTTGACGCACGCGTGAGCTTGCATCGGCACTGGGTGCGGCGTACCAATGAACTTGTTGTCCGCTCATGCGCGGCGTGCTTAGGATCGGCCGGACTGGACAGCAAATTGTGGAGGGGAAAATTGTAGCTTAGCGAAGGTGGTGATCAATGGAGAGTAGAGGAGATGAGAGTGAACTGAGTTGTAACAGGAAGGAAAGAGAAGATGAATGTGGAGAGGAAAATGATAAGGGGAAACATAGAAATCATGTCTATTGTGGCTAGGTTTAAGATGGAAGTGTTAGCATTAATTGTACCCTGTCGATTCATGAGATAAAGAACAAAACTAAATGGCGGAAGTGTACCTGAATCCATTGCTAGGCTTGATGGATCTTGAAGCGGTCGTCCTTTTGTGGGATTCGATCTTCCAACTTGCTACGACCCTTAATGACAAAGAGGAATCTGAATCCTTTGTCCCTCTCTTTCTGTTGATGGGGATGCAGAAGAAAAAAGAGAAAACCTCTCTTTTGGTGGCCGTATAAATTGGGGACCATAACCCTAATGAATACATATATTTATATGTTTTGATATTTCTAATTTGGCCCCTCATCAAATTAGAATTATCTCTTTAGCACGTTCGATGGAGGCTCTACACTCGCCGACTTCTCCTGCTTCCTGCAAGCAGACTGTGGGGTTATTAGTACATTGTTATGCACTGGTGGGGAGGCTAGCTCACCCACAATGCTATCATTTCCAAACACGTTCCATTTACTTTCGTGCACCGTCTATCATTCATTGTCTTTCTAATCTTGCCTTAGGATCAGTTTCATGCATATTTCATAACCTATCTCGTGTTGCCAATTTCAAGTGTCGTATGAAAATACATGTATGACTTACCCATACTTACCGTCCGGCCTTCCCTGTTCAATGTAAACCAAGTTAGTCAACAATTCATTTATTTTCAACTCTACATGATTCACGTAAACATTCAGTGCCAAGGGCGTGTTCCTGTCTTAGATTCTAACGCGTCGTAGGCGTATTTTCTTTACCGAAGTACTCTCGATCATTTGGTGTGTCATATTCAAGCCTGTTCAGAAGGCACTTCATTTAGTTAACTTAGACTACTTTGATTTCAATGCAAGGACTTGCACATGGATTGCCACCAGCAAAGCCCACTTAACTCTATATGCACCGGTCGCTGGCACCACAAGCCATTTTGGACCCTTTTTCCCTTGGTATTTCACAACTATTCAGAGCGTGCAGCTGGTACACGTTGATAGTGTCTTGAAATACCCCGCACTTACGTCCCCCGGGTAGCCAAGCCCCCCCCAGGCAGCCCGTAAGCCCCTTTTTGATTTCGCCTAGGCCGGCATATCCCCCCTTTGATCATGCCGCGGAATTCCTTTTCTTCACGGTCACAGCATTCGCCACCCCTCGCTCGTGCCGTTTGTCCACGACCATTTCGTATTAACTTGTCTTTTTAACTTAATGGCTGTCTCTGAGCCGTAGGCTAACCCTTAGCCTTTTTTTACGTTATCGACCAGGTTGGCGTCCGTGCAGCGCGGGTAGCAAGCCCCGTTGCACGTGCCCGTCACACCTGCCGCTAACCATTCTTTTTCTTTCTTATCTTTTATTCATTCTTTCATTCGTTGGTTCATTCAAATTTTCAATCATTCATTCATTATGGAACTCCCCGTGCGGGAGTCGCCTTGGCGACCCATTGGTCCCATAGTCTTTCAATGTTGCTATACTCTACTCGGAACGACTATATTGATTGTCTTCATGTTTCACTGTTGTAACCCATTCATTGTTTCATTGTTTGAACACATAAGGAAAATAAACGTAAGCTTGTGCCTTAGCACGAGCGTAGAGCGCGGTGCGAGAGATCTCACTTTTTCCATGTTCCTTTCCATATTCTATATAAGCATACAAGATGGGATTATTCCCTTAGCTAGGTGCGTTGAGTCCTTTATTAGCATGCATGGGGTTATCGCCTAGCGATTCTCGTGATAGTGTCCGTATTGTTATGTGTCTAGGCTAAGCAAAGACGGGTTCATCGGAGCCACCCACCTTAGCGATGTTCGCCTCGGCCGAGCGATTCTCCGAGCGTGCCTTTGAAAGTCTAAGTCTGGATTCATCTTGACGGGCCAATGTAAGCCTTGCATCGATTCTTCATTAAGTCGATGGCAACTCTTCGGGTCGACGGCTCGTTTGAGTAGTTGCACTTGCCGTTTGAATCGGCGTTCCGCAAGGGCGGAGCGGGTCATTACATAATACACCACTCAAAACAAGTCTCATCCTCGAGACTTCCTGAGTGCAGGTCATCCTACCATTCCTTAACTCGTGTCGTCGTATTTCTTAGACAATTCCTGTCGGATGGCTCTATCATTCTATAGCATCAAACTATACTCGATAACATTTCAAGTTCCGTGTCGTATATGTTTGGTCGATTTTATTGGATAACTTTTCATTCATTTTAGAGTTGATGGCACTTATTCAATTCAAGTGTTTCTTCGACTTGGTTGATATTTCGACGTATTATGGGACTGAAACGGTCGCACGAGGTGCGTTGTATTTTATCAAACTCGAGAGTCGTAGGCTGAGGCAAACTTACTCATTCCTTCTTGCACATCTCAACACCCACTTGCAGCTGCATTCGAGTTTATTACATCGCTGAGTTTGGATCGTGCACATATTTAAGGCGTCCCCCGAATACGTACATTTCAACCAAGCTTAGCGATTAGCGAAGTCGGACAAGCTACTCGTGATAGTTTCGATTTGTCGATCGTTCGCTAACTTCGATTTAAAACCGAACTCATGTGTATCTCACATGTGAATTGACAAGTTCTATAAGAGACAGTATAATGAACTACAAGACAAAGATATATGAAGACTTGGGAACCGTTCGGAAGCCGAGTTACAACCCTTAAACCAAACAAGGACCGGGGTTGTAACTCTTCTCCCGAGCAGAACTTAGTCTCCAATCAAGATACAATGTAAAGGCATGTAGAGCATGTGAGTAACTGTATATCATGCATGGTGAGAAAGTACTGAATGTAGAACAGAACAGGATATATGACAAGAAAAGTAAATATAAAATGTGCCTCGAACATTATAGCCTAATGTGATCGGTATGGGTCAAGAATCAGGCTTCCAGCCGACCGGCTACAAGTGCATAGACTCGGTCCGGCCGGGATAGTAAGCTATGGAGCAAGTAGTAGCACAGGTCAGGCTATACCCATCGTGAGGTGAGGGTATAGCTATGATACAAGTAGTAACTCAAGGTGGGCATTGATCACACTATCTATAATATTCTCCATTCCCCGAATAGTATACGGATCCGGACATAGCACGTCATGACGCGGGATTTCCTAAGAGGGGAGCAAGTTCTCTTCTGGAATCGGCGTCAATACAAGTACGAGAATCAAAACTAAGCAAGTACTAGTATCCCAAGAAATCCAGGAATAACATCTCATGACAGGAATCCGACAATACTAGTCCGTGAACTATCGTGTCCGAGAATCAAGTAAGACACTACGACTGAATCGGATATAGCAAATATCTGATGGAACTGGGGATTCCCAGGACCCTTCCTTTGGTGTGCGTATTGATTGATAGAAAGTTTAACAGATCAAATACGTGTTCTAACCCTTCATAGGCGGAAACTAGGGTTCACGAATTATACCTGCGGCGGAAAGGAGACAAGTAATTCCTGGCAATCTCGAGCAGACGATCCCAAGATCTTCTGCACGTATTCCTTCCTCGAGTTGGACGTCGTGTGGGCGACGATCTCCCAACCTTTTTTTCTCCTTGGCAGCACTCTCTTTCTCTCCTTACGTGAATCACGAATTTAGAAAAAATTTCAGATTTTTAATCAGTAATCTGGCGGCCAGAGAATAGAGGATATATATAGGCTATGGCAGGGACCATGAGGAGAAATTAGGATTAGGCCTCCTAACGGATCTGGATATCCCGTGTTTAGCCCGAACACACAATCCAGGCCAATTAACAATAGCTCGGTCCACTAATGAGCTATTGTTGCACTACCTCCCTAATCCCAAATTATGTTTGTGCGCTCCTTTTATTATATGCTCGTTTAGCTTCCCATGTTAAGATATCGTATGTCCGTCGATCAAATTAAGTTGCTGACAACTATATTGATTCGACATCTTTTATCCTTAAGTAGTATAATAGTTGGATCTGGGATGTCTGCAAAACTGAGTTAGAACAGATCTACATCTACCGACTATTACATAGCGCAAGTTTTATTGGACAACATGGACGTATCAATCAATACGCACACCAAAGGAAGGGTCCTGGGAATCCCCAGTTCCATCAATATCAAGACAATAAAAACTATCAGTGAATGTACTCGCCTGCTGTCCTGAGCTGTAGGATATATCAATGCTCAGAGCGGTATCAGAAGACCTAAATATGAGATACTATATGTTAATTTAGGTTTAAACAAGTTTAGGAATGATTCACAATGAATAATATGTAATCTAGGTCAAACTAGGTCTCACTGAGTCACACTAAGTCATGTAAAGTCAATCTAGGTCAAATCAAGTTATATCAAGTCAATCTAAGCCAAACCAAGTCAATCCTAGGTCATACCAGTCATCACGGGTCAAAACAAGTCGAAGAAAGTCAAATGGGGTCAAGAGTTGGCCTACAGTTGACTTTTGGTCAACTGGTCAACCCTGGTCAACTCTGGTCAACTCTAGGTCAACCCTGGTCAACCCTAGGTCAATGGTGACTAATAGTTGACTTTTGGTCAACTACACAAGTCTAAAGGAATTTGGGACTAAATTGGGTAAAGCGTTGACCCATAGTTGACTGTTGGTCTAAAAAGTCAACCATGGTCAACTGGGATCAAGACTAGGTCTAGACGACTATTTCTAACTATTACCAACCTCTACAACCCATATCCAAGTCCATCTTGGACTTTGAAACTCATATCTTGGCCGTAGGCCAATATCCTATTTTACCCTTAAAAAGGGTAAAATTTTAGCTTAGGTAACTATCAAGTTAGCCTACCAACGCTTGGTATTTTGACCCGAGCTCCCTAGGGTAGTAAGGTACTAGCCTATACATATATTACCTACCAAGATACCTAGGGTAAGTGGACATCCAGTCCATCTTACGGCCCGTATCGCCCGTTTACCCGTTATCTTGAATATTTCAAGATATGGGATGGTACGGCACGATACCAACTCCCTACAATTCCGATTTTCACCCGGAAGCCTATCCGCAAAATCTAAATCATGTATTCTTGCCCTACGCCAAGTTTCAACTCATTCCGATACTCCGAGCTCCGTTTCGCCCTCTAACTCGATTTTCCTCTATTTCCTATTCTAGCCTTCTTCCTATTCTTCTAACTTCTTCCAATCTTTCCTTCTAACTTCTAATTCTTTTCTAACTTCTAATTCCTTAAACTTCTTCTAATCTTCTCTACGTATCTATCCATATATAATACATATATATATATATATATATATATATATATATATATATATATATATATATATATATATATAAATATATATATATATATATAAAGGGGGGGGGGGTTTATAGGCTAAAAAATACCAAGGGGGGAGGGGTTTGCCTGGCAGCTGCTGCTGCAGCAAAGGCACCTGCTGCTGCAGCAAAGGCTGCTGCTGTGGCTGCTCCTTATTCTTCTCTTCATCTCCTTCTCTTCCCTCCTATCTCTCTCTCTCTCTCTCTCTCTCTCTATATATATATATATATATATATATATATATATATATATATATATATATATATATATATATATAACCATCTATTTATATATCTCTATCTATATATATATACACAACACTCACACATCTACATATACATACATACACACCCATATCCATATACATATATAAATACACACTCATATCTATATATATATATAAATACACTCTCATAACTATATATATATATATATATATATATATATATATATATATATATATATATATATATATATATATATATACATATGTATATATATATATATACATATATATATATATGATACAAACACACACACACCCTCACACAACACAAACACACACACACACATTCTCACCACTCTCATGACACCCATCCTCACACAACACAAACACATCAATATATATACACACACAAAAATACACACACACACACACACACACATATATATATATATATATATATATATATATATATATATATATATATATATATATATATATATATATATATATATATATATATATATATATATATATACCACTCTCTAAGGATTAAACCCTAATAAATCATTAACCTATTTTTCTAGGGAAAACCTACAAATTTGTGGGCAAATGGTGGAGAATGAGCTCCTCTCCATTTATTGTGTGGGACATGAATGCAAAAGAGTAATAGGTTAGGAATTAAAAGCATACATAAAAGGAAATGGTTGGAGGAAGAAGAAGACTTGAGAGGAAATGAATTTGAAAGAGAGAGAGAGTTGCTTAGTGGAGAACAAAGAGGGGGGCTCTCTCTTGGCCGGCCAAGCATGGGCATGGGTAGGGGCACTTGTATTTACAAGTTTGCCCCTCCCTAAGCCTAATGCTTAAATAATTCCAAATTAGGTTTAGAAAGTTGCTAAAAATAATTAAAAATCATAATTAAACTAAATTACTCATGGGGGACTAGTCCAAACTCTTAAACCCTAAAGTTTAGTGTGGTGGGCCATGGTTAGCTAACATGGTAATTACAGCTCAAGTCGAAATTCACCGGGGTCCCAAATTAGCTCGGAATGCGATGAAATTCGAACCCGACTCCTATAATAATTAAATAATAATATTCATGAAATAAAATTTCCAAAAATATTATAAAATGGAAAATTACCATTTTACCTCTAACTGGGAAAAGTGAGGGTGACAAGTCTATCCACCTTAAAAAAATTTTGTCCTCGAAATTGAAGACAACAAGCACAGGAAATCACAAACAGAATTAAAGGAAATAAATTTATACCTCAGGGCGCAAAAAGATAAGGAAAACGCTCCCGCATGTCGTCCTCCCTCTCCCAGGTAGACTCACCTGGAGAGTGATGTCTCCATGCAACCCGAACCAAGGGTATGATCTGGTTCCGGAGCACCTTCTCCCTGCGATCCAGAATCTCCACCGGCTGTTCTGGATAGCTGAGAGTAGGTCCCACCTGTATCGCTGAATGGTCTAATACATGGCTAGGATCTGCCACGTACCGCCTCAGCTGAGATACATGAAACACGTTGTGCACTCCCTCGAGCCTGGTAGGAAAGTCCAGTCGGTAGGCTACTGCACCGATCCTCTCTAAGATGGTGAAAGGTCCGATGTAGCGCGGACTGAGCTTCCCACCGCCGCCAAAGTGAATAGTGCCACGTGTCGGGGATATCCTCAGAAATACCATGTCACCAACCTAGACACAAGACAAAAACTCAATACACAACTAACAAACAATCACAACAAATACGACAAGAACTGAAACTAACCTCGAACTCTAACGGTCTCCGGTGACTATCGGCCCAATGCCGCTGCCTATCCTGAGCCATCCGAAGTCTGTCTCTAATCAATCTGACCTTCTCGGCCGAATCCACAACCATCTCCGGCCCAAGAAGCGCCCGCTCGCCAACATCGTCCCAAGACAAGGAAGTACGGCATCTACGTCCATATAGAGCCTCAAATGGTGGCATCTCTATACTGGCCTGGTAGCTGTTGTTGTAAGCAAACTCTACCAGGTGAAGATGGTCCTCCCAAGAACCTCCGAGATCTAGCACACATGTGCGAAGCATATCCTCCAAGGTCTGGATGGTCCTCTCCGACTGCCCGTCTGTCTGAGGATGATAAGCAGTACTAAACTTGAGCGAGGTGCCCAAGCTAGCCTGCAAACTCCTCCAGAAGTGGGAAGTGAATCGGCTATCCCGATCTGAAACTATGCTCACCGGAACTCCGTGCAATCTCACATTCTGACGAACATATAGCTCAGCCAGCCTCTCCATAGACAAACCCACTTTGAAAGGCAAAAAGTGGGCCGATTTGGTCAATCTATCAACTATGACCCAAATCGCGTCCTTCCCTCCTGGCGACCGTGGAAGTCCAGATACAAAGTCTATGGTGATGTGCTCCCACTTCCACTCGGGAATGGGTAGCGGCTGTAGCAATCCACCTGGTCACTGCCTCTCGGACTTCATCTGCTGGTACACAAGGCAACGAGATACAAACTGAGCTACCTCGCGCTTCATGCCATACCACCATACGTGCTCTCTCAGGTCCCTATACATCTTGTTGGCTCCAGGATGCATAGAATACTGAGAGCGATGCGCCTCCTGAAGAACCTCCTCCCGAAGCTCTCCACGCGGAACGTACAGCCTAGTACCGTGCCGCAACGACCCGTCTTCGGCTATAGAGAAATCGTCAAGCAAGTCCATCCTCACCTGCTCCCTGATGCTCCTCAGGGCAACATCATCATACTGCGCTGACCTGACTTTATCCATCATCTCAGACTGAATCTGCAAACCCCACATCTGGATCTCCACGCCCGGAATGATGACCTCGATACCCAAACTATCCAGGTCGGCCAACAAGTGACGATCTGTCGTCAAGAACATAGCAACTGGATACCTGCTCAAGGCATCTGCAACTACATTGGCCTTCCCCGGATGGTACTGCAAGGATATATCGAAGTCTTTCATCAGCTCTAACCACCCGCCTCTGCCGCATGTTCAACTCCTTCTGAGTGAACACGTACTTCAAGCTCTTGTGATCTTTGAAGATCTCAACTCGCTCTCCGTACAGGTAATGCTTCCATAACTTCAAAGCAAATATAACCGCGGCCAACTCCAGATCATGAGTAGGATAGTTCTTCTCATGAGGACGCAACTGCCTGGATGCATAGGCAATCACCTTTCCATGCTGCTGAAGAACACACCCTAAACCCTTCCCAGAAGCATCGCTGAAGATCGAGAACCCTCTTGACCCAGATGGCAAAGTCAGGATCGGAGCTGAAGTCAACCTCCTCTTCAGCTCATCGAATGCAGCCTGACACTCAACAGTCCAGACGAACTCCATGTCGTTCCTGGTGAGTCTAGTCATCGGCTCTGCAATCCGCGAGAAGTCCTGAACGAACTTTCGGTAATAGCCAGCCAAACCCAGAAAGCTCCGAACCTCGACAACTGAACTGGGCGTAGACAACTTGGTGGCTATAAAGAGGCATAATGTATGGAACAATGTAATCCTTTGTGAGCTAGAGAGATCATGAGCGTTGTAGCCAATTGCATATTATGTTGGGCTATTCAGAGCCTTGTAACCTTCAGTTCATTTCAATAAAAGAGATTCTTATGTTATGATATGTTTTCCTTCCGCTGCTTATGTTATCAAATTGAGATAGTTCTATGTGAACCTGTTATCTTGCCTTGTACGAGCGCAACTCCAGGCTTGTGCGGCATCACGCCCTAGCGAGGACGATGATTAGGGTAAAATCTAGTGAGGACGAGCGATTTCCCGGATCGGGGCGTGACAAGTTGGTATCAGAGCGGTTCCATCCTTTGGACCGTGCATGAATCTCTTTGACCCTCAGTTGCTTCGCTATCGAATTCAGTTGACTCTAAGTTGTTTCCGCAACCGCATGGCTCATGGATCTGCTCGACGCTACATTGGATGTTCCATACAATAAGTCAATATTAAGTGCGTACGTCTGCCACAAGTATGTCGTGACTATCGTGCTATCTCTGGGTGCCATCGGAGAATGTTGGTTGCACGAAGTGTAACGGGTTATGAGTTTATGGTTTCGAAGTGCAAGAAAGTTATGAGTCGTTGATTGCACGAAGTACAATGAATATGGTGATGTTGGTTGCATGAAGTGCAATGATGTACGTACTGTTGATCGCACGAAATACGAGAAGTTATGTGTTGTCGGTCGCACGAAGTGCGAGGAGTTATGTATTATTGGTCGCACAAAGTGCGAGGAGATATGTGTTGTTGGTTGCACGAAGTGCAACGGATCGATATGTGAGACGATGCGTATTATGTGGCTACGTGAATGGTTATGTGTTGTTGGTTGCACGGAGTGCAGCAAGTCGTGGATCGTTCGTTGCATCAGTACGACGAGTCGATATGGTATGATGCGTGTTGTATAGCTATGCGGATGCGGATGGATAGCGATATGTTGCACGAGAATGAGTAAAGACCTTAATTATCGAGAATGAGTTGTTGCACGAGTTGCAATGAGTAACGAGTCGAGTTGAGTAGGCGAACATGTATGTTGGCCGAATGTCGCGTTGAGCTTTGAATAAGTGAATGTTGCAGGCGTGATCGATATGATCGCTAAGGCACAGTTAGATTTGAATGAATGTCGAACTTGAGCGAACGATAGGGCATGTTGGTTCAGTTGTTGTGCCAACTCGAGTAAGAAGAACGCTAGAGCTGGGATCGGAAAGATCGCCATACGGGATAGTTGATTGAGAATAGATGTCAAACCTATGCGGAATATGATGCTGAGTAATGACTCGATTTTGAGTGGTATATGCAATACCACATGTGCGAGCAAGTGTAGCGAAGTATTGTATCGATAAAGATAGGCTCGATCCTGAGTGGTATATGGGATACCACTTAGCAATATCTATGTTAAGCCGGTTGGTGACTTGCGATAGACTTCGTCGAGACGATTATGTTGTTACGATAGGTTTGTTCGCAATGGACGGAGTAATATCGAGACTTGAGTGGGAATGACTTGAGAGAAGTCGATGCAAGTATGCTTCGATGGATTGAGTTGAGCGATTATACGTGAAGTCATACCTATGGAGGATACGTCGGACGAGGAGTCCTTAAGTGTAAGTCGAACGATAGGCTGAGCATAGGAATGTACGTTAAGGAGATGGTCGAACCGGTCGAATTTATGTTGAGTTAGTACGGAGACTTCTTCGAAACGAATTGAGTAGGCACGGAGAAATCGTGCGAACAAATTTGGGTTAGTACGATGAATCGGTAGCACGATTTGGAAGTACGAGTTAGGGATATGAGAATGGATATGTGAAATCGAAATTGTGTCGCGACGATGTTAAGTAGTTACAACTGAATGGATCTTGATAAGTGCGAGACTTGATTCGTATTCGAGTTCGGATAATGGCAATAATTGCAACGAGTTTGAGCTTATGAGAAAGGAAGATGTTCAAGTTATGCATATCGACGATGGTATTGAGGCATATCAAAGACGATATGCAATAACTCGGGGATACTCTGATCGAATGAACGAAAATTGTGTTGAGCATTTTGTTGGAGGAATAAGATGCAAGTTAAGTTGATGTCGATTTGGATGACAATGATAGGAATGCTTCGGAGAATTTGGGAACGGATGGATATTACTCGGATGAAATCGAAAGTGTCTGGATTGATTCGTGGATAACCACTATGTTGACATTCTTGTCTTATGCGAGTGCAACTCCAGCATCGCATATGTGTCATGCCAAATGAGGACGATCATTCCGCGTGAGCGCTGGTATAGTGATTCATCCAGCGGGGATAATCGAACTTGCAAGGCATGGCAAAATCGGATTTGACTTGTGGTTTGATACGAAAGTTGTTCGAGGATGGTTTTGATTAGTACGGAATGTGTCGAGCTATGATCACGGATAGGTAAACTCGGACTTGAGGCGAATAGATGTCATATGACTGGCAAGGATAGTCGATGGTAATATATGAGTGATTCGAGTAGTAACAGCATGCAATGTGCATAAGTAATTCGAATAGTTAACGGCGCATCAGTTGCGCGGGGGATAGATGAATTGCAGATTTGTAAAGTATGTCGGATTGGATAAAGTCCCATATGAAGTATCGTGAATTGATTTGTCTCCGTAATAGGATATAGCATGGTTCGTTGTAACTGTCCCTCGTTGATGATCTTCAATTATCGAGCGTAGTTTCGGGGCAGATGACCCTAGAAGACTTGACCGCCAAATCAAGTGAATATTGAAGTCCCATAGGATGACCCTAAAGAAGTCGCATAAGAAATTTTATCGAGGAAAAGGAATGATAAAGTGCATGTTGAGGATAAGTCTAAGCGAGTGAATATCGTATTTCGTAAGTTAGCAAGTAGCCTTCGACTAGATCGATATGGTTAGAAAGTTTATGATCGATCGAATGGATATGCAGATAGACTTGATTGGTCGATGATCGAAAAGATGTCGAGGAACGTGCTTAGCGTAATGATGCGGTAAGGCGATTGCAAGAATTTTGCAATGCGCGAGAGTAACGGATAGTAGAACGACCCTAAGAGTTGTGGCGTTGATCGATTTGAGTAACGGTTAGGCTATGTGTGTTGAGCGCACGATTTATGTTATTGAACGAACTAGTCGGGATTGATTCGTAATTGAGTAAAGGATTCGTATTCGGTCGAGAATCGGGGATGAGCATATCGTAAGAGACCTTGGGTTGGGAAGATTGTTGCCTTTGAACTTGTGTCGGGAGAGATTAAGCATGATGTCTGGATAAGTTACCTAGCGGGGGTAGCCCCAGACGCGGTACGTAGGCAGTTCAAGAACATGGGTCGTGTTGGGATAGTTGTGTGCGAGAATTAGTACGAATGGTAGACGAAGGAATTTGGGACATGTTGGACTTAGTCCATGTCGTTAAGGCCAATTTTATGAATGACTAGATGAAAGACTTGAGTTATGTGAAAGATAGAAAACGGTTGGGCGACTAGACATTGCGGAGAATTGTTGCGATCGGATGCGCAATGGCTTAATGCAATACATGCGTTAGATGGCCGTCGAAGAAACTTATGAGATCGAAGTTACGGGTTTGAATTAAGTTATGTGCAGAGATGTATGGAAGAGGATCGCATGTTATGGGATGATGCATACGAGAAGTATTTGGGAATAGGCGCTGAGATATGACTAAGTCGAGTACGGACCGATTGGTACTTGAGGATTTAAGTTGAGCTTGTTAGTTGTCCCGATATCCTACAACTGAGCTTGGCTGAAATGCATATATTGGTGGGACGCCTAAAATATGTGTATGATCCAAACTAAGTTGTATGATTCCAACGGTAGTAGCACGAGATCGTGAAACGATCTATGCGAGACACTCAGATTAAGTATTGGTTTCGGTTCGAGGACGAACCTTGTTTTGAGTGGTATATTATGTAATGCCCCGCTCCGCACGGTGCATTATGATGAGTCATTGACTCGAAGAGTTGCGTTGACCCGATGAAGTATCGATACGAATCGATGCGAGAGTTACGTTGGCCAAAGGTAAGCTTTGAGTCGGTTAGAATCTATGAATCGAATCGATGCAAATGATAAGTTCCGTTGAGCAAGTGCTAATGTTGGTTGATCTGGTGTGCAAGCTATGCCTTTATGCTGGATTACGGATCGTGGTATAGGCACGATAGGCCAAATCAACCGAGTAGTTCAAAGGAATGGCTAAGTCCGGGAGTTAGCTATGCGATCGAGTTATGGAAGCGAGACGCTTCAATCGGCGAGGCGGCAAGGCGTATCGGCTTAAGGTGGGCGGGTTGTTGACTCTCTCTCCCTATTCCTCCACGTCTAATAAAATATGTTATGGTATGCATAAGATGTTATCGGGTTAGCGAGCGTGGCTCGGCGACGGTTACGGGTCTAAGTATGCGTTGAACACTAAGATAGAACATTGAACATTAAACAATTGAAGCGACGTGCATCAAGTGTACGAGTCGCGGTAGGGCAATGATGGTAGAACATTGAAAGACGATATTGAGATGTGCATCGTGTGCATGGCTCCGAGAACATTGAATACTAGGCGTAGAACATTGATTACGGTGCTGAGCGTGCCCTCGGGCACTTATGTTACGAGTAATTACGAAATTATGCTATGAGAACAACTTACGAATGGTACGCGTTGAATACAAGTACGAGATGTCTAAGCCGTTGGACGTCGTGCATCAATATGGATGTGTTGGGGCATAACGCCGACGGAGCTCCCCATATGAATGGTGGATTATGTTTATGAGACGCGAATATGTTTATGGCACGGAAAACCGTTTATGGCACGGGAAACCGTTTATGGATCGAGACTATGTTTATGAAACGGAGGAATTGGTTTGAATGTTATGTGTGTTTGCTATGGCGCGTATTACATGGTCAATGGACTCGGATGGCCCGTGCACGGGTACGGCTTTCCTCGAACGGTTACGCCGGGGCGCCGGGATCGTTCGGCCTAGGAGGGAATTATGTGTGGTATTTATGGTGCACAACATTCGGACGGATTGCGACCGTCCAGTGCTGTGATAAGCTATGATATCCGTAAGTTTGGGATCCTTCGGATATTGGGCTAGCAACCCGTATCGAAGTGATCGTAGGCTTACACATAAGAGATGCCAAGTCCATTATGGTGCGAAACACCGTGACCTTCATATAGATAGGGCCGGTGGGCTGAGATGAGAGTTGGGTGCAGGCGCAGGGCCTGCGACCCTTATGCATTGTCTAAGTTTATGATCGGCTGGTTGCGTGAGTTTTATGAATTCTTATGCTAAGTGCTAACCATTGCAGGCTAGGGAATATGGGACGGAGATGAGCACGATCACTATGTTTATGTCATATTATGTCTAACTGTATATGCCGCAGGAACACGGTATTGGACACATTTATGATATGGTGCTATGTTTAAGTATTGCCATGAAATCGATCCTAAGGCTAAATAGAAAGATCACCAAATTAAGATGCATGCTCACTAAATGATTAAGTGTTTGGTTTGGGTGCGAACGGGTCTTGATCGGTGCGAAGCGAGGACAAAAGCACTAATCCTCCACTAGTTTATGTACAGGCTCAAGTCATGATTGGCGCGGGGCGGAGCTTGGCTTGGACGTGCCGAGACATGGAGCCTTTGGCGTTCAAGAGAAGCACCGCATAGGCGTTCGGACTTGCGACATGGAGATGTTCGGCCGAAGACAACTTGGTGGCTATAAAGAGGCATAATGTATGGAACAATGTAATCCTTTGTGAGCTAGAGAGATCATAAGCGTTGTAGCCAATTGGCATATTATGTTGGGCTATTCAGAGCCTTGTAACCTTCAGTTCATTTCAATAAAAGAGATTCTTATGTTATGCTATGTTTTCCTTCCGCTGCTTATGTTATCAAATTGAGATAGTTCTATGTGAACCTGTTATCTTGCCTTGCACGAGCGCAACTCCAGGCTCGTGCGGCATCACGCCCTAGCGATGACGATGATTCGGGTAAATCTAGCGAGGACGAGCGATTTCCCGGATCGGGGTGTGACATGTTGGGGTCGGGCAAACCAAGAAGGTCGGCTAACTCAAAATCATCAAATGATATGTCTATACCGACGACACGTGAATAGATGCGTGTGCGGTCAAAAGTTATGTTGCAATAAAATATTTGTATGACATTCACATATATCGGTTCACGAGTTGCAACAAGTTCATCAAGACATAAATCACGAAAGTTAGGAAGAAAATCGGAAAACACCGTAAACTTAATAGGGTGTCCCGCAAAGACACTACGATGACGAAAGTCGGCGAACCATGCGTTGGACACATCTAAGGACACAAAAATACGGTCATCGTATGTGTCGGCATTGACGGGTGGAGGTGGATTAAAAAGAGGGTGGATCAAGTTAGGAGGAGGATGAGGAATAGGTTGTGGTGGAGGATTAGGTTGTGGGTTTGGGTTAGGATTAGTAGAGGATTCACCAATACTTCTCCTTGGTCTTTTACCCCTACCAAGCAACCTAGGTGACAAGAAAAAAATTGAGATTTGAAGAGAAAGAGAGAGATATAACTTCACAAGAGAGACCTAAGATGGAGGAGAATAACTTCAAGAGGAACTTCCTTGAGTTTGAGAGAGATTTCCCAAGGAATGATGACTTTTAGGGTTAGGGTTTTGAAAGAAATATGTGTGGAGATGTAGGAAGAAGACAATGGAGGGAAGAGAGAGAGAGACAATCCTGAATATTTGTCTCTTTGGTCAGTTGGTTGGGTGAAACAGGAGCCATTGGATGAAGAATTGATCAACGGCTGAGAGTGTCCCGAGGTTCTGGAACAAGGAGGCCGAACTCGGCCTGAACTCTGTATGGGGGCAGAGTTCGGCCCGAGTTCTGGTCCCTTAGGCCAGAACTTCAAGCATAAAAATAATAGCAAGATAGGAAGAATATTATGAATAAGTGGTCATAATAAAAACAAGAACTTCAAGCAGGAAATTAAAACAAGATATGAAGAGTATAATGAAGAAATAGTCAAAAAGATTTTAAGAGATTTAGAAATTTCAAATGGGGCAGGCTATAAATAGACATTGACCATATAATAACTAAGGAGTTATGACATAAATCAATATGGTGAAGCTGTTATGGGGTAGCTGCAGGGGCCGAATCCCAGCTGGGCGGTAGTCCGAAGACTAGTGCACCGTGTCTCTTGGGCTTTTACGCCTTGTTATCAGAAGGACCCTTTCGGCTTGTACCCATAGCAAAATCAGTATAGAGAATCGTAACGTAGTCGATAATTACGCAGGCCAATTTAATGTTTAACCGTTTCATCTAAAATTCTTAATTCTCGACAAAGAAAATTGAATCGCTCCTCGGATAATGGTTTTGTAAAGAAATCGGCCAACTGATGATCAGTGTCAATAAATTCTAAATTAATAGTGCCATTCTGTTGGTGATCACACAAAAAGTGGTGACAAATTTTAATGTATTTTGTGCGTGAGTGACATATAGGGTTCTTAGTGAGATTTATAGCACTAGTGTTGTCACAAAAAATAGGAATGTGCAAGAAAGATAAGTTATAGTCTTCAAGGGTTTGCTTCATCCACATAATTTGTGCACAACAACGACCAGTTGCGATATATTCAGCTTCTGTTGTGGATAGTGCGACAGAATTCTGCTTCTTGCTAAACCAAGAGACTAGAGCCTTTCCTAATAAATGACACGTGCCGCTTGTACTTTTACGGTCGACCTTGCATCCGAAAAAATCAGCATCAGAGTAACCAATGAGGTCAAATGATGTTGACTTGGGATACCATAGGCCCACTGTAACTGTACCCTTAAGGTATCGAAAGATACGCTTAACGGCGGACATGTGTGATTCTTTAGGATTTGCTTGATATCTAGCACACAGGTAAACGCTAAACATAATATCAGGGCGACTAGCAGTTAAATAAAGTAGACTGTCTATCATACCTCGATACTTACGTTGATCAACAGGTTTGCCGCTTTCATCTAGTTCAAGTTTGGTTGTAGAAGCCATTGGAGTGCCGATTGGTTTGACATTGTCAAGATCAAATTTCTTCAGCATGTCCTTTGTATACTTTGATTGACAGATGAAAGTTTTATTTGATGTTTGTTTGACTTGCAGTCCAAGAAAGTAATTGAGCTCCCCCATCATGCTCATCTCAAACTCGGTCTGCATACACTTAGAAAAATCTTGACAGAGAGTTTCATCAGTAGAACCAAATATAATATCATCAACGTAAATTTACACTAAGAGAATAGTGTCTTTGAAAGATTTTATAAAGAGTGTAGTGTCAACTTTCCCTTTTGAAAGACCTTTTTCAAGCAAGAAATTGCTTAGCCGTTCATACCAAGCTCTAGGGGCTTGTTTGAGGCCATATAGCGCTTTCTTGAGTTTGAAAACATGGTCGAAAAATTTGTATTTTCAAAACCAGGGGGTTGTTTTACAAAAACTTCCTCCTTAATAAATCCATTCAAGAAAGCACTTTTCACATCCATTTGAAACAGTGTAAAGTTTTGAAAGTTAGCAAATGCACAAAGCATCCGAATGGATTCAAGTCTTGCAACAGGAGCATACGTCTCATCGTAGTCGATACTTTCCTCTTGGTTGTATCCTTGAGCTACTAGACGAGCTTTGTTGCGTGTAACTGAACCATCTTTATTTACTTTGTTACGAAAAACCCATTTCGTACCAATAATCGAATGATTAGCTGGCCTAGGAACGAGTTCCCAAACTTGGCTCCTCTCGAATTGGTTGAGTTCTTCTTGCATGGCAGAAATCCAAAACTCATCATTAAAAGCTTCTAAAACATTTTTAGGCTCAATTTGTGAAATGAAGGCAGTGCTAGCAATGGAGTCTCTTAATGATGATCGAGTACTTACTCCGCGTGAAACCTCACCTATTACCAAGTTTTTTGGATGTGACGGCTTGAAAGAGAATTTCTTTGGCAAGCCCTCCAGAGAATTCGTTTCAGTGATGGTATTCATCGGAGTAGAAGTTGATGGCTCAACATCATCGTCAAGAGCAGCTGCTGCACTGTTATCCTCATCAAAAGTCACATTGGTAGACTCCTCCATAATTAATGAGCGTTTGTTGAACACTCTATATCCCTTACTCTTGGCAGCATAGCCAAGGAAAATACCATCGTCAGCTTTGGCATCAAATTTGCCTAAGTTTTCTTTGGTGTTAAGGATAAAACATCGACAGCCGAAAACTCTAAAATATGACACGTTTGGGGTTCTTCCAAACCAAAGCTCATAGGGTATTTCTTCGTAATAGGACGAATGAGCACCCTATTTAAAATATGGCACACTGTACTGACAGCTTCAGCCCAAAAATATTTCAGAAGTGAAAATTTATTCAACATGACTCTAGCCATATCGCCAAGAGTCCTATTCTTCCGTTCCACAACACCATTTTGTTGAGGAGTTCTTGGATAAGAAAACTCATGATTAAAACCATTTAAATCACAAAACTTTTCAAAATTAGTATTTTTGAATTCGCCTCCATGATTACTTCGGATTCGAGTGATCATGTAGCCTTTTTCGTTTTGAACCTTTTTAGCAAAAATTTTGAAAACAGAAATGGCATCACTTTTGTTTGTAAGAAAGAAAACCCAAGTAAATCTAGAAAAGTCATCAACTATAACAAAAGTGTAGCATTTTCCACCAAGACTGGCTACTCTACTAGAACTAAATAAATCCATATGAAGTAATTGCAAGGGTCTAGTAGTACTTACAGAGTTTATGGAATGAAATGAGGACTTGGTTGCCTTATTCAACTCACATTTGACACATACCATGTCCTTTTTGAATGTGATGTCGGGCAAGCCTCTGACTAGCTTCTTAGTCGATAGCCTGGATATAGTATCCATATTGGCATGACCAAGACGCTGGTGCCACAGTAATCTCTCATCCTTGTGAGCATAAAGGCATCTTCCTGCACTGTTAGTATCTCTAGATAGATAGAAAATGTAAATGTTATCTTCTCTTATCCCTTCAAAAGCGATGTCTCCCGTTGACCTATCATAAATATAGCATTTATTTTGTCCAAAGTTAATATCATATCCATGATCAACAAGGTGACTTATGCTGAGCAGGTTATGCTTTAACTCGGTCACTAGGCAGACATCCTTTATCACAGGAGAAGGAGGATGACCAATAGTACCATTACCTATGATATACCCTTTTAGGTTGTTGCCGAAGGATACATACCCTTCTCTCTTCATCGATAGTGATGCAAAAAGATTTGCGTCTTCCGTCATATGTCGCGAGCATCCATTATCGAGAATCCACTTACTTTTAGTTAAGGAAGGAAGGTCCACCTACATCAAGAGTAGATGTGACCTTTGGTACCCATGTTCTTGAGGGTCCTGAAAAGTTACTTTTTGGCATCCATGCATATATATTCATGTCTACTAATCTCCTAACTCTACATTGTGGTGAGATGTGTCCATACAATCCACAATAGGTACAAATAACATTCCTATTTATGTTAGGAGCATGTTGATGATGTCTATGTGTAGCATGATAAGAGTGGTATGGAGCAGCATGATAATGACTATAGGTAGCAGCAGGATGATGATTGTATCTATATACAGTGTGGTGGCAATTTTGTTTATGTGCAACATAGTGATGATTATATCTATGTGTAGCATGGTGATTATGTGTCACATTAGAATGATAGTTATGAGAATAATTTCTACGTGTATGTGGTTTGTGTACTGTATGGAAGTGGGTGTACATGTTAGCATATTTGCGTGCTGCAGGTGGATGATGTGTTTGACTATTTTGAGCAGTGTTGTGCTTTGTGTGTGTCTCATGTGATTGGGTTTGAGGTTGAGCAACCTATTTTCCTAATCAAGTCTCTAATTTCTTAGAGGCAGCTTACAGTTCACTAATCTTACCATTCAAACCATAAATCTTAGTAATAGAGATCTTGTGTCTATTCTTTTCTTCAGCAAGCTCAGTGTTGAGCGTTGTGATCTCTTGTGTTTGCTTTTCAATACGTGATTCGACATCATGTAGGCTTAATTTAAGCTTAGACACCTCATTTGTGACTTCCGTGGGTGAAGTGTCTCTAATATTATCAAGCAAAGAAGAGAGTTTTTGAATCTCGACTTCATAACTTTTGAACTTCTCCTTGGCATGTTTATATTTACTAATGTCTTTCTTGTGGTCATTGAGTAAATCATTGAATGCATCGCCAAGTTCATCAAAAGTAAAATCATCGAGAGTTTCGCTAGTTACCTTATCGGATGTTGACATTAGGCATACATTGGCAGTGTCTTGAGGAGAGTCATTTTCTTCCTTGGAGTCACTAGTTTCGCTTTCATGCCAAATGCTTGTGTTGGCATATTTTCTTGAGGAAGTCTTCTTGTTTGGTTTCTTATATCGGTTGCTCTTCTTTGCGAATGGATAGTCTTTTCGGACGTGTCCAGTCTTCTTGCAGCCGTAACATGTTGGCTCTTCTTCGTCATCTTCTTGTTGTTCATTCTTTCTTCGATTGAAGCGGAGGAACTTCTTGAAGTTACGGACGAGGAGAGCTTGATCATCACCTTCCAAATTTTCGTTATCAGTCTCTTCGGGATCAGCTCTCCGACGATGAGCTTTGAGGGCAATCTCCTTTGGCTTTGGAGCATGCTCTTCGAAGTCTTTGAGGTCAAGATCGTGAGTCATCAGCTTTCCCATCAAAGTCTCCATAGATATTGTAGTGAGATCATTGCCTTCTATGATAGCTGTCACCTTTGGGTTCCAAATCTTTGGTAGCCCCCTAAGCAACTTGCGGATCTTCTCGTGATTTGTATATTATTTGTCGAGAGAAGACAAGGGGTTGATGATGTCGAAGAATCTTGCGAACATTTGTGTGATCGTCTCATTTGGCTTCATCTTGAACGCCTCATATTCTTGAGTGATATGACTGATTTTTGACTCCTTGACTTGGGTGGTTCCTTCATGCGTCACTTTTAGAAGTCTCCATACTTCGTGAGAGGTGGTGCATGTTGAGACCCTGTTAAACTCATTCCTGTCTATTGTACAAAATAAAGCATTAATAGCCCTCGCGTCTAGACTCGTATGTTTCTTCTCCTCGTCAGAATATTTATCGTGGGGTTTCTCAACGAGATCACCATTGACGACTATCCTTGTGAGCTTTTTGTAACCATATGTAACAATGGTCCATAGGTCGAAGTCTAGCGACATGAGATAAAAACTCATCCTTGTTTTCCAATAGGTGTAGTTTGTTCCATCAAATAGGGGAGGCCTATGAGTGGACTGCCCTTCACCGTGATTGGAAAACATGGGTTGAGTGGTGTAACGCCCCAGAACCAGAATACTGGAGAGCGGGGGCATACATAGCCAGCTACGTATAATGAAATAGATTCTATTTCACTATACGGTCATGGCTGTCTAGATATATGAGGGTTTAACTACAATCCATCAGTCTCCTATGGTCAATAACAAGCCTAATTGTCTCAATCTCAAACAAGCAGGTAAAGTTACAAGATGTAAGATCATCAAATATACAATAGTAATGCATCCCAAACATTACATATTCAGCTGATCATGAAGCTAGTCGTTATAAAATGTGTTGACTAGCAAGAATTTAGTCATACATGATCAACCCAGGGATATGTCAATAATGTTACAGCCCGTAGGCAGACAATAATAAGGTATGCAATACGAGCTAACAGGTGCTCGCCGGCTAAACGTCTCAAAATGAGATTTTTACAATAGAGTGGGAGAGCCAAAAATAAACCCACTCGTTGCCCTGGTTATGCCTGGTGGTCACCATCGGGTTGGAAAGTCGGTAGATCCTCTAAAGCTGCTCCGAAATCTGGCCACACAAAACCAGCTGGGTCAGATCCCAGAAAGAGCAAGTGCCACAAAGGAGGCTTCACTTAAGAACTAAAACCAGCATATCAGAAATCAATATTTAAGTGGTTACAAAAGCGCTTGATAATAAAAGAATAATCAACAGTCATAATAGAGTATGAGGGAACCATTCAAGTAGCCAGGTCACAACCCTTAAACCAAACAAGGATCAAAATTGTAACCCTTCACCTGAATAGGACTCCGTCTCCAAATCCTGTTGGTAAGGTAAAATATTACAAGCAAGACGTGGGGTGCAATAAGACAATAAACGAAGAGAGAACTTAGAACTGCTCCGGAAGCCAGGTTATAACCCTTAAACCAAACAAGGACCGGGGTTGTAACCCTTCGTCTGAACAGAACTTAGCCCTTGATCTTTATTGTTAAAGTTGACAATCATGCGACCAAACCTGCAATAGGCGAGCATTGAAACCATACAATCGCTCCCGGCCAAACAGTAACTACGACTTTCTACATTAGCTAACTAGGGTTACCACAAGCCTTAGTTACTAGCAATATGCAGTGAGATATTCCTCCAGCCACAAGCCCTGCAGCTAATCCAGGTTATCCAGGTGACTTGGGTTAATCAAGCAGTACCTCGTTCTTTTCCATACCTCAGTGAATCTAGACTTGTGCCCTACTCGTCGGCAGGCTGCAAGTCCACAATGGTGGCCGGGATAACGGGATCGCCTGTAACTGTGGAAATCTTTCATGACTACTGAATTATTCTAGTTATTAGCCTTAGTTATTTTACGGTAGATACCCCTGACCGTGGAACTCAGGGATCCCTGTCCTAGACATGATGCAAACATTATCAGTTCAATTATACAAACACAATCATCCACGGTGTCCAGGCCATCCAATCTTGTCATGATATGCTAGCCGTCGCAACAACCTTCCAAATATATATTATGCCATGTTCAATGTCAGAAGTGCACCACAACGGGTCACCATCGTGTCAGGGAACAATTAATTTGGCACAAGCACACATTTAGTAATTAAATATTAGAAGGGGCAAGGGCTGTGGGGGACTCATGCGGCTCGAGAAAATTTTCATGCGGCCAACAGTCACTTGGCCATATGCGGCTGAGCAAAATATATAAGCATGCATGCTTGCATGCAAATGCATTTAATACATTAATATAACGCATTAATATAATGCATTAAATAATACATTAATACATTAAATATATATATTAATATAATGCATTAAGTACATTAATATAATGCATTAATATAATGATTAATATATTAAATGCATGCTTGCATGCATTAATATAATGCATTAAATACATCATGCGGCTGATGCTAATAATTAAGCATGCATGCTTGCATGCATTAGTATAATGCATTAATATACATGCGGCTGACTTTGTTCCATATGCGGCTCACTATTGGCATTTGCATGCGGCCAGCAATTGCTCATGCGGCCAAGTTAGCATTTGCAAGCAAATACAAATGCATTAAATATTGATGCATATAAATACTAATAAATTAAAAATACAAAAGCTAATGCATTAAATTACAAAAGCTATGCATACAACCAATTTTGGGAATGGCCATACGCGGCTCACAAATGCTAAGGCCAGCAAAGCTATTGGCCCATGCGGCTCACAAATATTTCATGCGGCCAAGCATGCTAATGCCATGCATGCAAAATAAATAATGCATTAATGCTAATGCATTTTGCTAATGATTGAAAGCCATGCGGCTCACAAATATTTCATACGGCCAAGCATGCTAATGCCATGCATGCAAAATAAATAATGCATTAATGCTAATGCATTTTCCTAATGATGGAAAGCCATGCAGCCAGCATATTGAAAGCCATACAAAGAATGCATATGCTAATGCATTTCCAAAATGCATGTACTGATGCATTAATGGCTAATGTATTTCCAAAATGCATGTGCTGATGCATTTATGGCTAATGCATATGCTAATGCACTAATTGCTAATGCATTAATTGCTAATGCATATCCAAAATGCATGAAAGTCCACGCGGCCAGGATTGTTCCTTATGCGGCCAATATGGCCAATGGCCTTATGCGGCCAAGTGCAAAATGCTAAGGCATGCATGCAAATAAATAATATTAAACTGATGGCTTGCCATATGCGGCCAAGTGTTTGCTAATGTTTTTAAAATATGCAAAGGCCATGCGGCTCATTTAATAAATGGCCATGCGGCCAGTAAAATAGCAAATGCTTATGCGGCTAGGAAATAGCCAATGGCCAACAAAATTTTAATTGGCCATGCGGCCAAGGCAATTAATGCTCATGCGGCTCACAGCTAAAATGCTCATGCGGCTCAGCAAAATCTCGTAGGTCAAATTTGGGCAAATGAAATTCTCTGCAATATGGAACCATCAAATAACAAGATTATGCATGTTTGATAGATCAAAACTCCTGAAAACCGAAAATACCACAAGCTAGATTTACCAAAAATTAACCATGGAAATGAAAAATGCTAAGTACTAAAGTGGGTTAGAAACACATAAGGAAGACAATGGAATAATAAAAATGGACTTCCTCCATGAAGCAAGATGCACTTGCCTAAGCCTTCCACTCTCAGGTTGGTGGAGAAGTAATGGTAGGGAAGAGAAGAGTTAATGAGGAGAGAGAAATATTTAGTGGGATATTTAATGAAGAGGGTGGTGGTAGGTGTGAGTGGTTTGGTTCACATAAAATTAAGCAAAATCGAACCATAAAAAACCAAGCCGAACCTAAGTCAAGTCGGGCCGAACCAAACAAGGAGACATGCAATACGGGTCTAAATACGTACACGTATACCAAAATACGTAGTACGAACAATGGTCATTACAAGTGGTTGCCATGGATCAGCTCTAGGATGTTAGTCCTTGATAAGAGAACAAAGCTTTGATACCAATTGAAGTACAGGTAGGCAACTCTAGAGGGGGTGAATAGAGTTTATAACAAAAATGATCAATAAAAATTTAAACTTTTTTCACCAACTAAATAATCAGAGTAAAAGAAATGCAGAAATAAAGAGTAGAGAGCAAGCACAAACACAGCAAGATTTTTAACCTGGTTTCCCTCGTGGATGACTAGTCCAAGCCTGAGAACTCTAGCTCAGGATTGAAATCCACTATTTGTGAAATAGGGTTACAACCACGTGCCTTTTCATAGAAGAGCACGCCAAACTTCTTTAATGATCGCTTTGGCGAAACTTGAACTTTTCCAAGTGACTTACAACTTCTTGTACTTTAAACTTCTAGCTGGATCGTACCAAGCAACTTGGACGGTTGGGAAGTTTGAATGCTAAGTAGATGGGAAGGTAAGGCTCTTTAATATATAGGCTATGTAAGAGAAAGAAGAAGAAGATAAGATTGGATGGTTTCAAATGAGAGAAACCAAGGCCTATTTATAGGGTTCAGGGTAGGCAGAATTCGGCCAAATTCTGTATGTAGAATTCAAATTTTCGGCCGTTGGACAACTAGCAGTGATCAAGACCTAAAAATTAGCACCCTGTAATTTAGGGGGCAGAGTTCGGCCCGAACTCTGTCTCCTATGGATAGAATGTTCTTTGTGGGCTATTGATGAATGGGTTGATTGGGTTTTGGGCTAAGTAAACCTATAAAGCTATATCTAGCCCAATATTGCTGAGTATGAATCAACGTACATCATCCTATACTCAAAAACAAATAAAAATACAGACTCCAGTATATAGAATAATAAATTTTTAAGCAGCTTTGATCTTGAACCACTGAGCTGAGTAGATTGATTTTGAGCTCGATGTGTCACATTGGACTATAACAAATATTGTTTTGTTAATTTTTAAGATTAGGTTGACTGTGATCCTGTTTGGGTCAACAAAAATATCAAACGCGATCACTAAGTGTAATCTTTAGTATAAGTTTAAGTAACCAAAATTCACTTCAAATTCTATGAGAACACCAAAACTAAGCTCAAAGATCAAAAACTCAATTCTTAGCATTCTTAACATAAATTCAAGTCCACTAAAATCCATTCCAAGTTCTATGAAACCAACCAAAATAAAAAAAAATGAAATAGTGTAAAATTAATCATGAATAACATTAAAAATGTGTGTGTGTGTGAATCGGTTCGGTTTGGTATTTTCGGTATGGTATTACACTAAAACCGTTACCATTACCATTATACCGTAATTTAGTCGGTTAGGCAATTCGGTATCGGTACATAATTTCGGTTTGATTTTTTGTAATATTTTTAATCAGTATTCGGTCGATTTTTCGGTATCGGTCGGCATTTGCTCACCCCTATCATACACCACTGTAGTTTCAAATACCTATAGGTCATATCCAAACCTCTCTTAGTTCTACCTCGACCTCGTCTTCCACCTCTGCTTGCCTCCTTGGCAGGACATAATTTTTGCCACCTCGACCTAGTCTTCCACCCATGTGATGTCGTACTTAAGCTCAGCGCCTGCAAGGAGCTCGCCTACCGCCATTTTCAGCATGCCGTTCCTCAAGATCACCATATTCGTCTTTCCTTCCTCGTTTTGCCTGCTCGCCCCAGCCATGTCGTTCCTCAGAACACCCATTAGAGCAAGGTCGTTATCCCGGACATGGCCATGGTGGTGAAGGAATGAATAGTGGGCCGACCGGAGAAGGAAAAGAAGAGGAAGAAGGGGATCTAGAGGTTTTTTTGAACAGAGAGAGAGAGGTTTTTCTCAGAGCTACTAGTCCCCAAGGCGAGAGAAGGAGAGAGAAACGTTGTGGAGTCGAAGCCGAGACCCAGAAAGAGAATTTTGGGAGTCTGCGCCGAGACCCAGAGGGAGAGAAATGCATTTTAGAAAACAGATTTTTCCTACTTTCGGAAAATCGCGTTTAAGGGTGTGTTTGGTAGGAGGGAAAAGTGGGAGGAAGAAAAATAGAGGAGGAAAAAGTGAAAGGAATGATTCATTTTCTCTTGTTTGGTATGGAAGAAAAATAGGAAGGAAGGAAAGTGGAGGGATTACTTTTTCCTCATAACCTAAGAAATCCAATCCCCCCAAAGTGGGAGGAAAAGTGGAAGGAAAAAGTGGAGGCTTGTATTAATTAACAATTATACCTCCATATGAATGTATTATTTAAAAATTATTTATGAAGTCAAATGGTAAATAAGTGTTTTTAGTTGAGGGTAGAATTGGTAAATCCTATATTTTTTACTTTCTTTCCTTCCACTTTTTCTTTCATACCAAACAAAGGAAATGTATCTCTTATCTTTTCCATCTTTGCTACCAAACACAAAGGAAGAAAATGATCTTTCCTTTCCATATGGAAGGAAAATGTATCTTTATCTTTTTCATTCCTTCCACTTTTCCATCATTCCTACCAAACACAGTCTAAACGTGGTTCTTAGAAAAAAAATCTGATTTTTTTTAAAAATTTACAGTCAAACGCGATTTTCTGATTACTGTATCTTTTACATTCCCAAAACAATGTTAAAAATAGAATCAAACAGGCCCTTAGGCTTTGTTTGGTAGATATGATGGAAAAGTAAAAGGAAGTAAAAGGAAGGGGAAAAAAGTAGGATTTATTTTTCTTCCCTATGAAAATGAAATATCATTTTCTTTCTTTGTGTTTGGTAATAAGGATAGAAAAGAGAAAAGATGCAGTTTTTTTTGTTTGGTATGGAAGAAAAGTGGAAGGAATGAAAGTAAAAAAAAATGGTTTACCAATTCTATCCTCAACTAAAAAACTTATTTACTATTTGATTTCATAAATAATTTTTAAAATATATTCATGTGGGGGTATAATTGTCAATTAATATATGTCTCTACTTTTCTTTTCATTTTTTTCTCACTTTTGGGGGATTGAATTTCTTAGGTTAGGAGGAAAAGTAATCCCTCCCCTTTTCCTTCCTTTCTAATTTTCTACCATACCAAACAAGAGAAAATGAATCTTTTCCTCCACTTTTCCCTCCTTATTTTCCTTCCTTCCACTTTTTCTCCTATCAATTTGGTAGGAGGGAAAAGGAGAAGGAAGAGGAGGAAAAGTGAAGGAAAAGATTCATTTTCTTTTGTTTGGTATGGATGGAAAATAGGAAGGAAGGAAAAGTGGAGGCTTGTATTAATTAACAATTATACCCCCATATGAATGTATTATTTAAAAATTATTTATGAAGTCAAATGGTAAATAATTATTTTATTTGAGGGTAGAATTGGTAAACCATATATTTTTTACTTTCTTTCCTTCAACTTTTTCTTTCATACCAAACAGAGGAAATGCATCTCTTATTTTTTTCATCATTGCTACAAACACAAAGGAAGGAAATGATATTTCCTTTCCATATGGAAGGAAAATGAATCCTTATCTTTTTTCTTCCTTCCACTTTTCCATCCTTCCTAGCATCACAGCCTTAGATTGCCTAGTTGGGGAGTACTCTTGTCCTTATTTATACTACTATTTAATAAAAAAATGGGGGTACTCTTGTCCTTATCTTTAATTGTTGAGGGTACTCGGTCCTCCTTATCATTACTTAGTTTGGGGTACTTCACCGTAAAAACAAAATTAAATATGTCCTAACCTAATTCTATTAATTAAAATTTTATTAATTTAATAAGGACAACTAGGTAATTAAGTATATAATTTTTAAAAAATAATTTAATTATATGATGCATTTTGCTCTTTCCAAGTACAACAAAGGTTATTAAAAGAAGGTTAAAATACGTGGCAGCATTTGTATATATGCTAGTTTCTCTTTAATTGGTTTTGATCTTTCAACTTTAAAGAGCATTTTTGTTCATCCACCAAAACTTTGATAATATTTTATTTCACTCAAACGTTGTCACGTGTGATTTCTATCTAACCTAAAGTACTTTGGAAGTAATTTTGTGAACACCTACTAGTTTTGACTACTAGTTTGACATGTGACAACTCTTGAATAAAAATGGTGAACATCCATTCTAGTTTTGCTTGATGAACAAAAATGGAGTCAACTAAAAACATCTAACATGTGGTCAGTACAACACGTCATATCATCAAGCAACATCAACTGGACATGTAGAGGCACATTGAAGACGTGGAAGTTCGTGAAATATTTTTTTATTTTCGGTTGGAAAATATACTCGTATTTTGGTTTAGAATAGAAATTTTATTTTCAATAATTGAAAATACTCTGTCAATTTAAGCTGAGAATTCTATATTCAATTTATTTTTGTTTTTAAGACTTTTTCCTTGTGTTTTTAGTTTTATTTATTTATTTTTTTTCATTTTTGAAAATATTAGTATATCACCAAATGTGAAAATATAATTTTTCAAAAAAAAAAAAAAATGATTTTCGAAATATAAATTTTTGCCTATATATTATTTCGCATACCAAGCGCTTCATCTCACTTATTATTATGTGAATAGGGTGGTCCAAAATCTAGTATTGTTAAATTTGAGTTGGATCGATTCAGAACCGATCAAAATTTGGGATCGATATGACTCATCAAAATAATCTTGTCGAACTGAGTTTGTTCCTCCAAATTGAGCTCGACCCGATCAATATATATAATTAAATATATATATATATATATATATATATATATATATATAATTATATATATATATTAGACCTGTCAATGGATAGCCGAAAATTCGAATCCGATCCGGTTCTGTATCCGAACTTTAAGATACTTTTCAAAATTTCGGATATCGGATCGGATATCAGAATATTTTTCGGATATTATATTTTTTTCGATACGAATTCGGATATTAAGGTATCGAATCCGTTAATATTCGATCCTACTTTAAATTACAAATTTCGAAAATTGAATTCGGATATCCAAAATTTATATATATTATTGTATAATTAATATATATATATATATCAATTAATAGAGAAGATTAAATGATTTTATTCTCAGCTGATTTTACATAAATCAATTATAATAAATTTATATATAGTATAGTAATATATATTTATTACAATTTACAACAACAAAAGAAAGGACTCAAATATGTTGAGCAACTGAATTTGGTTTTTGGATATTCGGATAATAACTAAATTTTTAATATTTTGGATTTCAGATTTTGGATATTCGAATAATAGCATTCAAATTTTTTTAGCTAATCGATCGGATATTATCTGATATCCGTTAACTAGACGGATACGAATTGAAGTGTCAAAGAGAGATATTAGTTCGGATATCGGATCAGATTCGAATATTACAAAAAAAATCAGATACGATACAAATATTTCCTGTCCGTACCGATAAGCATCCATTAGAACCCCTAATATATATTATAATATATATATATTATATATATATATATATATATATATATATAGAGAGAGAGAGAGAGAGAGAGAGAGAGAAAGGCTCCCCAAACCACCCTCCTCCGCCACCAGCAGGTTCTCTCTCTCTCTTCCTCTCTCTCTCTCTCTCTCTCTCTCTCTATATATAATATATATATATATATATAATATATATATATATATATATATATATGGAGCGGATCAAAAGCCCCCCTTAGAAAGCCCCCCAAAAACCCCCCTTACTCTAATTCATAATATTAATATTAATATTAATATTAATATTAATGTTAATATTAATGTTAATATTGATGTTAATGTTAATATTAATTTTTTTTAAATTTTTTTTATATTAATGTTAATTTTAATGTTAATATTATGTTAATGTTAATGTTAATGTTAATATTAATTTTAATGTTAGTTTAATGTTAATTTTAGTATTTAATGTTAATATTAGCATTAATATTAACATTAACATTAATATTAACATTAATATTAACATTAAATTACGGATTAGAGTGAGGGGTTTTTGGGGGGCTTTCTAAGGGGGGTTTTTGATCCGCTTCCATATATATATATATATATATAATATATATATATATATATATATATATATATATATATATATATATATATATAATATATATATATATAATGGCTTCGGAAGAAAACCTTAGGGAGAGCGGGCGATCGGGAGACAATCGATGGGGGTCCCTTCATTGGGACCTCGGCGCACCTGACGGCGAGGGGTCGGTCAGCCGCGGCTCGACCGGGGGTAGGTCGGTGATGGCGCTGGAGCTGGCGACAGAGGTGGTAGCACGAACGCTGGAGCCGCACAGCGCGGGAGCGGACACTGGAGTTGCACGTGTAGGAGCGGGTGCGGGTGTTGGAGTGGTGAATGGGAGCGGGCCGCTTAGGCATGCACTGGACAGGGGCACGGACAGTGGAGGTGGCGGTACGGACGGAGGTGGGCTTGTCCGATCTGGCGCAGCCGTGGCCGACGCGGTCGGGAGAAGCAAGAATGCGGGCGGCTCGACGGCGACGACCAGAAGAGGAACGGCTGTGGTGGGCGTGCCTCACATCGGACCCGATAGATGGATTCCAGATCTGTCGGGACCGTCGACTTTTTAGCCTAGGTCCATGCCTGGATCTCAGGATGGACAGATGGAGAATGGTGGCTTGACGACGGTTACGAGGCATCACGGTGGTAGGAGTGTAGGCAAGGAGGACAGAGTGAGCCAAGAAATGAATAGAGGACAGATGCCCCACCCAAAGATGCGCTTCACCCCCGATAAGAGGACGTGAGTAGGTTCGGAGATGCGGAAGACATCTCATGGCCAGGTGGCCCCCCACGGTCGGAGAATAGTGCTGGTGGTAGGACGTCTGGGTGACGACCCAAGGCGTCGGCGACGGATAAAGGAAAAAGAAAAGCTTCTAAAATAGGGGGCCAGAGCCTAGGGTCCTCTCCCCTAGTGATGCCAAAAGTCTTGGGCAGATATATGCAAGCCAGTAGGACCCAAATATCTTTTGTAAATAAAGTATGTGCCACCTAAGAAGGTGGAGAGTGACTTTCGAGCCTCGTTCCCTGCAAATGAGATAGCGGAGGTGACAACTTTCTAGGAAAACATGTTGGTCTTGTACTTACTGGGGAACAAGCCCTTATATGGACAGATCCGGGCATATGTGGCACGTGTTTGGCAGCCAAAAGGAAGTATAGAGATTTTTACGAGGAAGAATAGCTTCTACTATGTGAAGTTTGGACTGGCGAAAGACGTCATCACGATTACCCAAGGAGGGCCTTGGATGTTTGATGGAAGACTGATTATCCTAAAAGAGTGGACTCAAGAATTGAGATGTGAGAAGGCTTTTCTCAATGTTATCCCTGTTTGGATCCGCTTTCCAGAGTTTCCAGTCAGATATTGGAGCATTCCCCTACTTATGAGACTTGCCAGCTTGGTGGGCAAACCGATTAAGGCTGATGATGTTATAGCCTTCTGGTCGAGGCTAATGTATGCTCGAATGTTCGTGGAGATCAGGGTCGGTGGATGTAATGACCCGCTCCGCTCTAGCGGAACGCCGATTCAAACGGCAAGTGCAACGACTCAAACGTGCCGTCGACCCGAAGAGTTGGCATCGACCTGATGAAGAATCGATGCAAGGCTTACATTGGCCTGTCGAAAATGAATCCAGACTTAGACTTTCAAAGGCGCACTCGGAGTATCGCTCGGCCGATACGAACATCGCTAAGGTGGGTGGCTCCGATGAACCCGTCTTTGCTTAGCCTAGACACATAACAATACAAACACTATTGCTAAAATCGCTAGGCGATAACACCGCGCATGCTAATAGACGACTTAACACACCAAATGATCGAGATTACTTCGTGCAAATGAGTTGGAAAACACGCCTACGACGCGCTAGGGCCTGAGGCAGGGACACGCACTCGACGTTGAAAGTTTATATGAATTATTGACTAACTTGGTTTACTTTGGACAGGGAAGGCCGGACGGTAAGTATGGGTAAGTCATGCACGTATTCCCATGCAAACACTTGAATTTGGCAACACGGGGTAGGTTATGAAATATGTCATGAAACTGATCCTAAGGCAAGATTAGAAAGACAATGAATGATAGATGAAGCACAAAAGTAAATAGAACGTGTTTGGTAATAATAGCATTGTGGGCGAGCTACCCTCCCCACCAGTGCATAACAATGTACTGATAACCCTACAGTTTGCTTACAGGAAGCTGGAGACGTCGTCGGGTGCGGAGCTTCCCTCGAACGTGCTAAGGCGCAGAGCCAACTCTGGAGCCTTGGAGCGTTACAAGGAGCTGAAGCAACCTATACAGGACATAATGTATCAGAATATTGCCATGAATCATTCCATCATGTAAGCCACTTGCCACGCCTTTTATGTTTTAGAGAGAGAGAGAGCTTGAGCGATTGGTAATCTCGGCCTAGCGCCGCTTGTAAACTTCTTGAATGTCAATTAAGAGTCTGAATTCGCTTCAATTGTGTTCATTTACTTTTTGCTGCAAATGTGGACACTTTGTGCGACTCTGTGGCCTAGCTCAAATCAGCCGTTTCTGAGATTAGCCTTGCACAGGCGCAACCTAGGCCCGTATGGCATCACGCCTTAGCGAGGACGATCGCTCCTGCGGGAGCGGGGCGTGACAGATTGGTATCAGAGCACGACTTTACGTCCTTGGACTTCATTTCGATTCTCTCAGTTTTGAAAGCTCGTTGGAAATAAAGAAGTATACGCTCTCTCTCATTGTGCCTTGGAATGTTGTATACAATAAGTCTAATATTTTCAAAAGCTCGTACAAGTACTCGGTTGGATGGGATCGATAGGCGAAGGCCTTTGTGCCAAACCATGACGGACTTAAGTCAAAAGAAAACCAAAATGCTAAAAGTTAGCAAACACAGTGCGTACTTGAATAACCTTACGTTGACAATAGCGAACGGGTACACGAGACCTAAGTATAGTTCGAACAGGATGGTTATGCACGTAGCCTTTTGGCTAAGTTGTGCAGAGTATTGCGCACCTAGACCTTCTGGTACGAACGAGTTTGCGAGCGAGATCAACTATCGCTCAGACGAGAATAAGTGAGGCTTAGAATGTATGTCGATAGAGACGCTACTTGACCAACGCTAAGATGAACATGGGAATTGGTTCTTCGACCTTGAGGAATGGACGAACGCACGATTGAACACATCGATTGGAAATCGAATGATCTTTTGAGGATTTGTAGAATGACTTGACCCCGAGTGGTGTATATGATAGGTTCGAAGAAGAATAAGAGTGAATGTCGACGACTAGTCGAGTGGCTCGAACCCTGAGTGGTGTATGGACGTTATAGAAATTGTTCGAGCGGGACTAAAGGATTTACGGATAAAACGAGTATGTCGGCAAGCGATGATATCGCGCATGCCTTAGAACGGGTAACGCTTAGTTGGTTGCGACTTTGAAAGTCTCAAACGAGATATCGTTTGGACAAAATGTGAATGTGTAGTGCAAGTACAAAACAAGTTGAATAGAAAGTCGGAACGATAAAACGAATGGAGGTCTTGGTCGAGGAAATATAGAAGATCGTGCATGCGATTTTGAATTTAGTCGAAGGGATTGAAACTTGAGTTAAGGTGAAATACCCATAGACGAGATCGAAGATATCACGATCGGAAGATAGTGTACATGGAAAACGTTGGTTTAGAGATACGAGAATGACTAAGGATTTGGAATAGTTGTTGTTCGATGACGAGATAGCATGGGACAGTGCGAATTGAGAAAATTAAGTTGCACGACTCAGAATTCGTTATAAAAGGAAGATCGTCAGGTTATGTACATCGTCGATGGTATTGAGGCGTATCAAAGATCGATGTACGATAACTCGGAGGTACTCTGATTCGATGAAGGACGATCGTGTTAGAAGTTATTGTTTCAAGGATACTATGTTTGGGAATTTTGATAGGAATGAACGCTTGGATGAAGAAAGGAAGTGACTTGATTGTTCGGTGATAACCACAACGACAACGATCTTGTCTTGCACGAGCGCAACTCCAGCCTCGCACATGCGTCACGTCGGATTTGAAACGATCGTTCCGCATGAGCGTTGGCATGGTGATTCATGTCCAATGGAAATGATCGAACTCGAAATACCTTGACATGGCAATTTTGATTGCTTCGACTTGTGGTTTGAAGCGAAGGTAAATTCGAGGATTGTTAGGACTTATGATTGAAGAATAAGAAAACTTGAGGATGGAGTAGACCCAATTCGCGTATCGAAAATGAGTAAGTCTAGACTCAACGCAAGAGTTACGTCCCGATGATGACGATTATTCTGCGGGAATGTTGACATGGTGATTCATGTCCGTCGTGGATAATCAGACTTACGTGAGATCGGGGCATGACATATTGCAAGACTAGACGACCTTATGATCGACTACATGAATTGGATAGGATGGATAGGTGAATTATATCAAACATACTTGAAGAGATAGACTATGATAATTGCTAGTATGGACACACGATATTGATATATCAAGGATTTGGGTGAGGACAACCTATCGTAGGATAATTTTCCTAAACAAACTCGGACTTGGAGCGGAGAATGTCTCGATGTGAATAGGGCGAATGCTGCTTGATGTTTAAAAATTTGAGCGAAATGAACTTGGGTAGAAACTCCCGTACAAACGAACAAAATGGTTTGACCATAGGATTAGGGCGAGCGTCGTGCAATGACTTTCCACGATAAACCATAAACTTGAACCATGAACTTGACTCGTAACTATGACCTTGTGAGCTGACATACCGGATAGACGGACGACCATATGCCGAGTGATTGAACCTGTGTGGTTTACAGTATCGTCTGGATGGACGATAGACTTTGGACAACAAAACATAGAGTAGGACGGGGAACTGGGAGTGTGCGTGAACGACGACGAGATTGGCCCCAAACGAAAAGAATAACAGGAATAGATGATGTGCAAGTAAAAGTTGGTATAACAAATTGAATCATTGATTGGAAGACGTACTCGATGATAGTACGATACTTGGTCTTGAATCGGACGGGAATTACTTAGACTTGGTCGACTCCGCAAAGAAGAAATCGTTTTGATTTCGTTGACAAGAGTGCTTGAAAAGCGAATCGAATCATCTCGAAGATCGAGATAAACGATAGTGAGATGCACATGAGTTCGGTTTTAAATCGAAGTTAGTGAAACGATCGGCAAATCGAGACTATCACGAGTAGCTTGTTCGACTTCGCTAATCGCTAAGCTTGGTTGAAATGTACGTATTCGGGGGATGCCTTGAATATGTGCATGATCCAAAACTCAGCGATATGATGAACTCGAATGCAGCTGCAAGTGGGTGTTGAGATGCGCATAAACGAAAGTGAGTTTGCTTCAGCCTACGACCCTCGCATTTGATAAATTATAACATGCCTCATGTGACCATTACAGTCCCACAATAGGGTACAACATCAACCAAGTCGAAGAAAATACGACAATTGAATAAGTACTATACTCTAAAATGAATGAAAAGTCATTCAATAAAATTGACCAAACGTGTGCGGCACGGAACTTGGAAAGGTATCGAGTGTAGTTCGATGCCATCGAACGGTAAAGCCATTCGATAGGAATTGTCTAAGATACGTACACGACATGAGCTAAGGAACGGTAGGATGACCTGCACTCAGAAAGTCTCGAGGACGAGACTTGTTTTGAGTGGTGTATTATGTAATGACCCGCTCCGCCCTAGCGGAACGCCGATTCAAACAGCAAGTGCAACGACTCAAACGAGCCGTCGACCCGAAGAGTTGGCATCGACCTGATGAAGAATCGATGCAAGGCTTACATTGGCCCGCCGAAAATGAATCCAGACTTAGACTTTCAAAGGCGCGCTCGGAGTATCGCTCGGCCAATGCGAACATCGCTAAGGTGGGTGGCTCCGATGAACCCGTCTTTGCTTAGCCTAGACACATAACAATACGGACACTATTGCTAAAATTGCTAGGCGATAACACCACACATGCTAATAAACGACTCAACACACCAAATGATCGAGAGCACTTCGTACAAATGAGTTGAAAAACACGCCTACGACGCGCTAGGACCTGAGGCATGGACACGCACTCGACGTTGAAAGTTTACATTAATTGTTGACTAACTTGGTTTACTTTGGACAGGGAAGGCCGGACGGTAAGTATAGGTAAGTCGTGCATGTATTCCCATGCAAAAACTTGAATTTGGCAAGGTATCTTGCCTGGTGGTAGCTCAAAGAACCAACAATACACCGTTAACTACTAAGCCATAAAGTCCAAATCTCACAACTGTCTCCGAAAGCTGAAACAGATATTGCCAACATTCTCAGAATAGTCAAATTATCTAGAATTGCCTGTCCTTAAGTTCAATTATGGATACAGGAGCAAAACGATAATTTCGGGTCAAAACGGTATCCGCCGTTGGACCCACTTTGCACCAAAAAGTATGCCAGAGTCAATTGTCTCTAAAGTCATCAAACTACATGTCTATGGATTCGTTTTAAAGATACGAACCCAACGGTATGTCCAGTTTTGGATTCCGGCAGGCTGTGCACAAAATTGCCCGTTAAATCGAATCTTGGGGCCTGCGAAACGGCGATCTGATCAACTGTCTCAGAATTGGACCAAACTTGGCATACAGGACCAAAAATAATATGGTCCTGTTGGTGCAAGTTTTGTCTCGATCTGACGAACATGCACAAAGTAATTAGGAAATTTGTACAGAGGCCGATACGGTAAATTTCGACGGATACGCATTAAATTCGTCGCGCACACGCAACCAATTTGAATTCCGTCAAAGTCCACACATCCACGAAGCCAATTTGAACCTTTTGATGCTTTCGGTTTGCGACTACGTCGTCCGAATTGGCGGGACGCACGTCGTATCGGAGGAATTTCTAGTTTTCTAAAACAGTTTTCATAGATTTTTCCCGATTTTGGAAATCGAATCACTTCGTACATACTTAATGAAATCAGGAACTACAAGAATGGTTTTAACCTCTTATATGTTGTCTAAAAACCTGTTCAATTAGATTCTTATGTTGGTCCATGGTTCGACCGAAATCGGCCTTCCAAAATGGGGTTTGAGGACAGTACGATACCCTGTTTAAGAACAGGATTTTTGTCAACTTGGAGTTGATCTTCCGGGAAACCTAGAGCGGCTAAAATCAAACGAATTAAAGGGACTAGGAGTTGGTTATGTTGTGCTCGAACCTGTTCAGGTAGATCGTAAAACGACTACACGATGGTGGAGAAACTCGCCTGCAAAGTGGGGTCGCTAGGCCGCTGTTGCTGCCGGTGTGCTGTTGAGCGCTGCTGCTGTTTGTGCGGCCTTCGGCGGCACGCGACTGTCCAGGGTGGATGCACGGCGGCGCCAAGGGTCAGTGGTTATCGAGACGAGGTGGGGGAAGAGTTAGGGTTAGGGTTTCCTCTCTTTCTTTCCTTCCTTTTCTTTATATATCGGCTGAGCAAGGTTCGATTTCGAGTCTTACTGTGCGGGGGAAAGGAAAGGGATTAGTTGGGCTGGGCCTGTGGCTTGGCTTGGTTGGGCTGGGCTATTCTATTCTTTTTTCCTTTTCTATTTCCTATTTGTTACTTATATATATAACTATATATATATATATATATATATATATATATATATATATATATATATATATATATATATATATATATATATATATATATATATATATATGTGCATATATATAATAAATACAGAGTATACTCTTAAAATATCCTATAGGTAACAAGGGGTTGTAACATACAAATTTATTCTATTTACTAAAATTATAAATAACACCTTATACATGTATAAAGCCATATATAATATATATATATACATATACATATATATATATATATATATATATATATATATATATATATATATATATATATATATATATATATATATATATATATATATATATATATACACCATATAAAAAAAAAATATATATATACACCATATAAAAAAAATATATATATATATATACACCATATATATATACACTTCTGCATACCCTAGTATTTTGGCATATTAAATTAGAAAAATTCTAATAATATATTTAGTAATGACTATATGGTTCCAAAATAAAGCATCCAAACAATATTAATAATACTGATATCATATAGATAACAATTATTTTAGGAAAATATCCATTAGACCATTTATAATAGGATGCGAAATACACAGGCAAAATATATATCGACACGGACGTCTATGGATGCACTATCCGACTACATAGACTTGGGCTTGGTTTGGGTCCAGTCTGGGCCAATTTGGTACGACCGGGTTACTTAAACGTCAAATAATATTAATAATAAATAATTTAAACTATTTATAATGGTCATGTCACAACTTGGCCTGGTTTTCCTAATTAGGACACACTTATGGACAGGTCTTCCTTAGCATGGCTAATACACTAGTCAAGACACGCCAATGCACTATCCGTGCCGTGATTCCTAGCCGTCAGGTACTTCAAAACTCAACCATGGCTAAAGTCATCTATTGTAATAATTAACTAAATAATTATTTATAAAAAATAATTTTAAATTACCATTTAAATCAAATAAATAAATAAATATTTCAAAAAAATTTGGGAAGGGGAGCTACAAATCTACCCACCTTAAAAATAATTTTGTTCTCGAAATTCTAATTCATAACTATTCCTTAAAATTTCAAAAGAAAGTCTTCCTTAACCTTAATCTCCTTAAATTTTAATTCCTCAAAAATAATTCATATCATCCTCCTAATCATTTTGTAACTGCGAAACCTCGAGGACTTCTACCCACCTTTGGTCACACTACTCCCTCGAAACACAGGTCACTAAAACCTTATAACCTTCTAACTAATTGCTAACAATTCTACTAACAGATATCTAGGGCATATGGCATCCATAATCCCTCCTATCTATAAACAACCAAAACTCAATAATCAAGTAATATTATACTATAACTTAAGAACTTTTGATAAATCCTAGACAACACAATCGTTCGTCCCCTCGAAATAAAAAGGGACGAGAATCAATGGTACGGAGAGCAAGGAAGTATAATAGAGAGCAAATATATATGGAGTTTTCAAGGACGTAGAGAATTTTAGAAGAATTTTCAAGGCAGTGTGGATTTAGATTTCTAAGGTTTAGTCATAGTCGCAGGCTCGTACCAGTAAAATTACGTAACCGATACGATATGCTCTGACCTGCATGGGCCACCAAAAAAAACTTGTCACGACCCACACCCGCTTTTCGAACGCGAGCTCGTGAGCAAGCCAGCTACGCATCAAGCGGACTCCAGCCCGACTCGAATACGTAAACGCTGTCTCACGGCTATGGTAAACTGCCAAATCATGGCAAAACAAATCTATATCTCAAATCCACAATACGTGTACGAAACATGAATGAACACTATGGGTCGTGGTCTGCAGCCCACTAGCATATATGTCCGATAAGACTCAAAGAATATAACAAGAGTCTCTAAAGTGAATCAATAAGCAGGATATCTCATGATAAGGAATGTAAAGCACGAAAGGATAACAATGTAATATCACTGACAAATACCTGAATCATGCATCACAATCATCTACTATCCCGCTCTGCTAACTAACTCCATGCAGTCGCTAAACCTGAAGAGATCATCAGGTCCTCAGGGGACATAGCAAGATACATATAAACATGCCTATCTAGCAGTTTAATCATGTATAACTATAAACAGGATATAAACAAGGAACGAGACATACACATGGCAAGAGACTACGACCAAAAATGCTAACCTGTGACTATCGACAAGTGGCTACTGACAGGTGACTATGAACTGGAATACAATAACAACTACACGTAACTGAACTGCTGGATGAACAAGTGAATACGAGATCAATGGAATACCAAACCCTCGCCCCGAGTGGACTCGTAGGTTTGAACTAATCACTAACCCTCGTCCCGAGTGGACTCGCAGGTTAGTTCACGGCAAGGCACCCCCGTCCCGAGTGTGGACTCTCTGGTGCAAGTACAAGTTAACATCCTCGTCCCGAGTGTGGACTCACGGATGTAAACAGGTCAAGACAAACACCCTCGTCCCGAGTGGACTCTCTGGTGCCAAGGAAAAAACACCCTCGTCCCGAGTGTGGACTCTCTGGTGCAACTGATCAACCCTCGTCCCGAGTGTGGACTCTCTAGTTGAGGAAAAATGATACAGGGAAATAGCAGTTCAACTACACGTACTCGTTCCAAGACACGACTCAGTCAAGGCACAGGTGAGACCAGGTATAACTCATGTCAAGACACGGGTAAGGACAACTCTAACATGAACTATAATATGAACAAGTCCAGTATAACTATACTATCAAGTCAAGCAAGACAATAAACTGGTGAACATGGTATAAAGAAAACATATCAAGCCAAATCAACTAGAGGACTAAATGTATCATATAAATCCATTGCAACTAGAGAACTGGATAATAACATATAAGATAAAAGACTATAAGCATGTAAATAAACTGTAGAGGAAGGCAAGGTATCTTGCCTGGTGGTAGCTCGAAGAACCAACAATACACCGTCAACTGCTAAGCCATAAAGTCCAAATCTTACAACTGTCTTCGAAAGCTAAAACAGACATTGCCAACATTCCCAGAATAGTCAAATTAGCTAAAATTGCCTATCCTTAAGTACAATTCTGGATACAGGGGCAAAACGGTAATTTTGGGTCAAAATGGTATCCGCCGTTGGACCCGTTTTGTACTGAAAAGTGTGCCAGAGTTAATGGTCTCTAAAGTCATCAAACTATATGTCTACGGATTAATTTTGACGATATGAACCCACCGGTATGTCTAGTTTTGGATTCTGGCAGACCGTGCACAAAATTGCCCGTTGAATCGGATCGTGGGGCCCGCGAAACGGCGATCCGATCAACTGTCTCAGAATTAGACCAAACTTGGCATACAGGACCAAAAAAATGATATGGTCCTTTTGGTGTAAGTTTTGTTCCGATCTGACGAACGTGCACAAAGTAATTAGAAAATTTGCACAGAGGTCGTTACGATAAATTTTGACGGATACGCATCAAATTCGTCGCGCACACGTAACCAATTTGAATTCCGTCAAAGCCGACACGTCCACAAAGTCGATACGCACCTTTGGATGCTTTCAGTTTGTGACTACATCGTCCGGATTGGCGGGACGCACGTCGTATCGGAAGAATTTTCTAGTTTTCTAAAACAGTTTTCATAGGTTTTTCCCAATTTTGGAAATCGAATCACTTCGTGCATACTTAATGAAATCAGGAACTACAAGAATGGTTTTAACCTCGTATATGTTGTCTAAAAATTGTTCAATTAGATTCTTATGTTTGTCCATGGTTCGACCGAAATTGGCCTTACAAAATGGGGTTTGAGGATAGTACGATACCCTGTGTACGAACATGATTTTTGTCAACTTGGAGTCGATCTTCCAGGAAACCTAAAGCGGCTAAAATCAAACGAATTAAAGGGACTAGGAGTTGGTTATGTTGTGCTCGAACCTGTTTAGGTAGATCGTAAAACGACTGCACGATGGTAGAGAAACTCGCCCGCGAAGTGGGGTCGCTAGGCCGCTGTTGTTGCCGGTGTGCTGTTGAGCGCTGCTGCTATCCGTGCGGCCTTCGGTGGCACATGCGGCGGCGCGCGGCGGTCCGGGGTGGACGCACGACGGTGCCAAGGGTCGGTGGTTGTCGAGACGAGGTGGGGGAAGAGTTAGGGTTAGGGCTTCCTCTCTTTCTTTCCTTCCTTTTCTCTATATATCGGCTGAGCAAGGGTTCAATTTCGAGTCTTACTGTACGAGGTAAAGGAAAGGGATTAGTTGGGCTGGGCCTGTGGCTTGGCTGGGCTGGGCTATTCTATTCTCTTTTCCTTTTCTATTTCCTATTTGTTACTTATATATATAACTATAACCTAATATCTTTATTTATATACATATATATATATATATATATATATATATATATATATATATATATATAGAATATAAATATGTGCATATATATATAATAAATACAGAGTATACTCTTAAAATATCCTATAGGTAACAAGGGGTTGTAACATTTATTCTATTTACTAAAATTATAAATAACACCTTATACATGTATAAAGCCATATATAATATATATATATACACCATATATATACACTTCTGCATATCCAAGTATTTTGGCATATTAAATTAGAAAAATTCTAATAATATATTTAGCAATGATACTATAGTTCCAAAATAAAGCATCCAAACAATATTAATAATACTGATATCATATAGATAACAATTATTTTAGGAAAATATCCATTAGACCATTTATAATAGGATGCGAAATACACAGGCAAAATATATATCGACACGGACGTCTATGGACACACTGCCCGACTACATGGACTTGGGCTTGGTTTGGGTCCAGTCTGGTCAAATTTGGTACAACCGGGTTACTTAAACGTCAAATAATATTAATAATAAATAATTTAAACTATTTATAATGGTCATGTCATAACTTGGCCTGGTTTTCCTAATTAGGACACACTTATGGACAGGTCTCCCTTAGCATGGCTAATACACTAGTCAAGGCACGCCACTACACTATCCATGCCGTGATTCCTAGCCGTCTGGTACTTCAAAACTCAACCATGGCTAAAGTCATCTATTGTAATAATTAACTAAATAATTATTTATAAAAATAAATTTAAAATTACCATTTAAATCAAATAAATAAATAAATATTTCAAAACTTTCCGGAAAGGGGAGCTACAAGCTGGAGGAGGTGGAGGACATTATCATGAAGGCATACCCTAACAAGACCCCAGGGCTAGATGAGTTTAGCAGTGGGTTCTACAAGTGCCACTGGGATTCCCTGAAGATTCCAGTTCTCGAAGCAGTAAAGGAATTCTTCACGGAGGGGAAATTGCTGAAGGAGCTCAACCGCACATTCTTGACTCTGGTGTCGAAGAAAGAAGGGACGACTTTGCTGGCTGAGTTTCGTCCTATTGCGTGCTGTAGTTATCTTTATAAGATTATCACTCACCTTATGTGCCGGCGCATGGAGGAGATTATGCATGACCTGGTCTTCCCGAACCAGGCGACTTTCATAAAGGGCAAATCGATCGCGGACTACAGTCTGCTCGCTCATGAGATGGTGTAGGAGTTCAACAAACCGGGGGACGAGAAGGCATGTGTGAAGCTGTACCTGAGAAAAGCTTATGACATAGTTAACAGGGACTTCCTGTGTTACCTGATGGTTGCTATGGGGTTTGGCGAGATATGGGTATCGAGGATTAGGGGGTACATCTCGACCCTTACTTTCTCAGTTCTCATACAGGATATCCCATATGGGTTCTTCCGCAGCAACAGAGGGTTGAGGCAAGGGGGCCCCCTGTCTCCTTATCTATTCACTCTTGTCATGTAGTACTTCTCTTGCCTGATGGATTTGATGGTGCATAGTGGACATGTTGTGCCTTTGTATAAGCATATCACTCTATATGTTTCATACCTCAAATATGCAGATGATCTTTTGGTTTTCCTTCGGCCGACTATGGGAGGGATGACCATGCTATCTGGGACTATAGGCGAGCTCGACAAGCTTTCTGGGCTTCAACTGAACCGAAAAAAGATCCAAGTCTATTTCAGCTCTCTTTGTACACTGAAGGAGGAAAGAGCGACAATTCTAGGCGTTAAAAAAGGAGAGCTGCCAGTCAAATACCTGGGGGTACCTCTGACAGTTAACTATGCGAGGGAACTGGACTGTCAGGGCCTGGTAGAGTATGCTCAGAGGAGGGTAGAAGGGTGATATGCAGTTGGCCTATCGTCGCATTGAGCTAGTGAGGTCAGTCATCTCTGCCCTAGTACTGTTATGGCTCCAGTTTATCCTTGTTCCGGTGGCCACTATCAGGAAGGTAGAAAGCATCTATGCCAACTTCATCTAGAGTGGGGGTATCCATGCGATTTTTTGGGAGCAACTATATCGATCTCGGGAGGAGGGTGGGTGGGGCTCAGACCACTCTTGGCAGTCAGGGAGGCCTTGGGACTGAAGATGGCAATGAGGTTCATTAAAGGTGGGTCATTGTGGGTGGACTAGATATCCAGTTGGTATGTGAAGATGGGCAACTAGTGGACCTGTGCCCTCAACAATAACCACTCGGTGACTTTCAAAAGTATTCTCCGTCAAAGAGCGGTTCTCAAATCTTCTATTCGATAAATTATGAGAGATGGGACAGGTACTGACCTTTGGCTGGACCCTTGGGAGGAGCGCTGATTGTTGCTAGAGATACTGGGCGACCAGCTACACAGGAAGGCTAGTAGAGGGATGAAGTGTCAGCACATTATCAGGAATGGTGAGTGGAGGCCAGAGTTATATCGCCACACGATTGAGTTTAGAACGGCTATTCGAACGATAGACATTGACCCGAGCCAGCCAATTGATCGATGGATTTGGGATCCACCTGCAAATTCTGGAGCTACATGGGAATTCCAGTTTACGAGTTGCTACAACCTGGTCCGCCAAACGTACCACAAGAGCGAGGATTGTGACTTCATCTGGTGCAAGGGCCTCGCTCGCAAGATACAATTATGCATCTACCGGTTGATGTTGGGGCGACTGTTGACGAAAGATAGGCTCATTACGTTTGGGATCCCCATCCCCAATCCCAAATGCATGATGTGTGAAGCTGGTGATAAATCTATGTGAAGCTGGTAATAAATCTATGGGACACTTGTTCTTTGAGTGTAATGTGTCCTGGTATATCTGGTCTGAATAGTGCCGCAGATCGTTGGGTGGCTGTGGCACAGACAGAGACGTTCGAGACATCATCACGGGAATTCTTGGCCAGAGAGGTAGGGGACATGTTTGGTTCAAGACCGCCAGATTGCGACTAGCTGCCTCGGTCTGGCATGTGTGGAGGAAGCAAAATCGACGTATTTTTGAGGGGCTCTCTACTCCTCCTATAGGTATACTTCACAATATTGAGTTTGATGTAAATATTATGTCACCCTAGTAGGGTGTGAGGTCCATGAGATGTACTATAAGTATGATTTGAGTTAATATTTTGGAATAAAATTTACCATATATATATATATATATATATATATATATATATATATATATATATATATATATATAGAGAGAGAGAGAGAGAGAGAGAGAGAGAGAGAGGATCAGGATCCCTACACTTAAGCATCCCCGCATGTTCTCCGAAATATCATTTGTTGAATTGGCACGTGACTTGGCCAGCTGGTGTAACCCCCCTGATTTTATTTTAATTTAATTTAATCCATTTTGCCCTAGTTGATGAATTTTTGGAATTTAGAAATCAATTTTTCTTAACTATATTAGTTATTTTAATTTAGTTAGTTATAATTACTAAATAGATATTTATTAATTATCTATTTTATAGCTATGTATATTCATGGAGGCATATGCTATATGTGTTATTATGTGATTATATGTATATGCTTATGTGTGTGTGTGTATATATATATTTGTATGAATTATGTACATATTCCTAGGTATATATATATATATATATATATATATATATATATATATATATATATATATATATATATATATATATATATATATATATATATATATATATATGATTATTTTGGACTTAAGCCTATACATATATACATATATGGTGTTTTACTTTGGTGTGCAATAACAATTAACATAAATTATAATCTAGAGCCCCAAATAATTTTTTTATTAATTCTTCCCACGACCCACTGAACCTTGATCAGTCTCGATTAAAAAATCCAAACCTTTTATATTCTTCCTCCATTTTCCCTTGTTTTGTTTGTTTAAGCCAATTTAACCCACTTTTATGGCCCATCACAGCTTTGAGTCATTCTCCTAATTCAACATTTGTTGGCCCATAGTAATGTCCCAGTCCCAAAATACATGGGACGCAATGGCCAGCTACGTATTCGACCAGACTCTAATCCGACTCGAATACGTTATAAGCTGTAAAGGTCAGAACATGTGTCCAAAATATCTATAATATACATCCACAATTTTCTAACTAAACTACTATGAAACTAATAAAAAATAACTATGAAATATAGAGTGAGAAGGCATCATCAGTCAATACCTGAATCCCGAAGAAATAGCTCCAAATATCATGTATCGTATCTCAACAAATACTTGAAAGGAAACCAGGTCCTCAGAGGGACGTAGCAAGATACATAATATACATGCCAAAATAAAGTACAATAAGTAACATGTGAAGGTAGCAGAAAGATAATCCAGGTGATGAACAGGTGATCAAGTAACACTACTACTAGACAGGCTAACTAGTATGTATGAAATGCACTTGAAGACAACGTTCGACGCAGAGGCTGTCTAATAGGTACTCGTGCAGTGGCGCTCCCTTCGGACGCCCGTCATGCAGCAACATCAAAGTGAACACTACTCGTAGCCCCTACACCTAATGACTGTCCTCCACACCCAATAATACTACCCGTGTCGCATTTACGACATGTGCAGTCCTACTCTAACAAATGATAAGTCTAGAAGTCCAATAAAACATGTACACAGAAAAAATGCATCATTAAGTAAACATCCATATATTATAAACAAATCACCTATATGCCATGCAAGATGAATTCGTGTATTATGTCTATGTGTCAGCAGGTATAATCATATAAGTATAAAGATAAGAGCAGGTGAATCATGTAGCAGTATATCCAACGTAAATGACTGGTAAGGAATACATGCATGTAAATACTGTAAATCAACAGGCAAGGCCGTATACTTGCCTGGGGTTCGTCCAACGCTGCTGAGACCACGGTATCAAAAGTCGGATCAGGTCTAACCATGCTAATGATGCTAAGGCCCACAGAAAATCTACCAAACCCAACAAACAACCAAGAATCACACACCCACACATATATCTAAACAAGTCATTATTAAGTTGGTTTAGAGAAAACTTATAATACCTCATACAAGATTCTTATAAGATTTTATTTAGAAAATAGTTTACAATTCTTATTATAGTTTAAGTAGAAATTATTATATACATTATATATTTATTTCAAGAAACTTTCTAGTACTGCATATTCTTATATGCTCCCAACTCATAATTTAGGAATTTAAAACACCATATATAAATTATTGTATATAAACAAAATATTTATTAGGGTTTAGTTTTTATGAAAAGTAATTCTACTACACAACATATATTTAATAAAACTTAATTTAGTTATTCTAATTATACTTATATATGACACCAAAAATACAAAAAATGTATATAGATGTTTCAAACTCACATAATATACATATATGTTCAAAACCCATATAATAAATATATAACATATAAATCCCTCATATTATAATTTTAGGAAAAATATCTATATCATAACTTTCATATATTTAGTTATACATATAAAAATTCATATGTGAACATATTTACTAACATTTATATACAAAAATATATACGTACATATCAAACATATGTATATATATAAGGAAATACATATAGGTAATTATATATATATATATATATATATATATAAAATATATATATATATATATATATATATATATATATATATATATATATATATATAAAATTAAACTAATAGGAAATCATATACAAGATTATACTATCTGCTAGTGTTACTTACCCACATATACAATTATAAATACCTTATATATATATATATATATTTTTTTTTTTTTTGAAGCAATGGGTAATTGTGGCGAACTCGTCTCCACTGGGACTCGAACTCCGACCACTCGTCTCCACTGGGACTCTAACCTCGAACTCTAACGGTCTTCGGTGACTATCGGCCCAATGCCGCTGCCTATCCTGAGCCATCCGAAGTCTGTCTCTAATCAATCTGACCTTCTCGGCCGAATCCACAACCATCTCCGGCCCAAGAAGCGCCCGCTCGCCAACATCGTCCCAAGACAAGGAAGTACGGCATCTACGTCCATATAGAGCCTCAAATGGTGGCATCTCTATACTGGCCTGGTAGCTGTTGTTGTAAGCAAACTCTACCAGGTGAAGATGGTCCTCCCAAGAACCTCCGAGATCTAGCACACATGTGCGAAGCATATCCTCCAAGGTCTGGATGGTCCTCTCCGACTGCCCGTCTGTCTGAGGATGATAAGCAGTACTAAACTTGAGCGAGGTGCCCAAGCTAGCCTGCAAACTCCTCCAGAAGTGGGAAGTGAATCGGCTATCCCGATCTGAAACTATGCTCATCGGAACTCCGTGCAATCTCACATTCTGACGAACATATAGCTCAGCCAGCCTCTCCATAGACAAACCCACTTTGAAAGGCAAAAAGTGGGCCGATTTGGTCAATCTATCAACTATGACCCAAATCGCGTCCTTCCCTCCTGGCGACCGTGGAAGTCCAGATACAAAGTCTATGGTGATGTGCTCCCACTTCCACTCGGGAATGGGTAGCGGCTGTAGCAATCCACCTGGTCACTGCCTCTCGGACTTCATCTGCTGGTACACAAGGCAACGAGATACAAACTGAGCTACCTCGCGCTTCATGCCATACCACCATACGTGCTCTCTCAGGTCCCTATACATCTTGTTGGCTCCAGGATGCATAGAATACTGAGAGCGATGCGCCTCCTGAAGAACCTCCTCCCGAAGCTCTCCACGCAGAACGTACAGCCTAGTACCGTGCCGCAACGACCCGTCTTCGGCTATAGAGAAATCGTCAAGCAAGTCCATCCTCACATGCTCCCTGATGCTCCTCAGGGCAACATCATCATACTGCGCTGACCTGACTTTATCCATCATCTCAGACTGAATCTGCAAACCCCACATCTGGATCTCCACGCCCGGAATAATGACCTCGATACCCAAACTATCCAGGTCGGCCAACAAGTGACGATCTGTCGTCAAGAACATAGCAACTGGATACCTGCTCAAGGCATCTGCAACTACATTGGCCTTCCCCGGATGGTACTGCAAGGATATATCGAAGTCTTTCATCAGCTCTAACCACCGCCTCTGCCGCATGTTCAACTCCTTCTGAGTGAACACGTACTTCAAGCTCTTGTGATCTTTGAAGATCTCAACTCGCTCTCCGTACAGGTAATACTTCCATAACTTCAAAGCAAATATAACCGTGGCCAACTCCAGATCATGAGTAGGATAGTTCTTCTCATGAGGACGCAACTGCCTGGATGCATAGGCAATCACCTTTCCATGCTGCTGAAGAACACACCCTAAACCCTTCCCAGAAGCATCGCTGAAGATCGAGAACCCTCTTGACCCAGATGGCAAAGTCAGGATCGGAGCTGAAGTCAACCTCCTCTTCAGCTCATCGAATGCAGCCTGACACTCAACAGTCCAGACGAACTCCATGTCGTTCCTGGTGAGTCTAGTCATCGGCTCTGCAATCCGCAAGAAGTCCTGAATGAACTTTCGGTAATAGCCAGCCAAACCCAGAAAGCTCCGAACCTCGACAACTGAACTGGGCGTAGACCAAGACTCCACTGCCAAAATCTTCCTCTGGTCTACTGAAATCCCGTGCTCGGTCACAACATGACCTAGGAACTCCACCTGGTCTAAGAAAAACTCACACTTCGAAAGCTTCCCGTAGAGTTGCTCCCTCCTCAGAGTCTCTAACACAACTCTCAAGTGCTCCTCATGCTCCTCCTGCGTCTTCGAATAGATCAAGATATTGTCTATGAAGACCACCACGAACTTGTCAAGGTACTGATGGAATACCTTGTTCATCAAGTTCATGAACACCGCAGGAGCATTGGTCAACCCAAATGGCATCACTGTAAACTCGTACTGGCCCTACCGAGTCCGAAATGCCGTCTTGGGAATGTCATCCCGCCTCACCTTCAGCTGGTGATACCTGGACCTCAAATCTATCTTCGAAAAGACCTTTGCCCCACTCAGCTGATCGAACAAGTCGTCGATCATCGGCAAAGGATACCTATTCTTGATAGTGAGGTTGTTGAGTGCCCGGTAATCAATGCACATGCGGGATGTACCGTCCTTCTTCGGCACGAACAGGACTGGCGCTCCCCAGGACGAAGAATTGGATCTGATGAACCCCTTGTCCTGCAGCTCATCGACTTGCTTCTTCAGCTCTATCAACTCGCTGTTGTTCACCCTATAGACATGCTGTGAGATGGGCTCGGCGCCTGGCACCAAGTCTATAGTGAACTCAATATCCCTGTCTGGCGACATCCCCGGCAACTCCTCGGAAAAGACATCCGAGAACTCAGTAATCAACGGATGTGGCAAATCCTGCCCCACCAACAAAGCTCCACAGAATCCAGCCTCTGGCTCCGCTGCTCCTCGAGCAAACTCGATCTCTGGCTCACCCGGCATCCTAAAAAGAACTCTGCCTGCTCTACAATCAATGCTAGCATGGTGCATGCTCAACCAATCCATACCGAGTACCATATCGTACCTCGGTAGAGGCATTATGAGCAGACACGCACTCAAGTCCCGGCCTCTCAGATGACTCTTCGCCCCTTGCAAATATTATTAACCAGGATAATACCTCCTCCGGTCATAATCTTGCAAGTCCTACCCATATATTCAGCAATGATATTATGTCTCAGAGCAAAAGAAACATACACAAAACTATGGGTCGCCCCAGAATCAAATAAGGCAAAAGCAGGGAAAGAATCTAGGAGAACATGACCTGCTACAACATCTCCCACGGGCTCTGCCTCCTCCTCTGCTGCCAAAGCGAACACCCTGCCCGCGGGTGCTCCCCTCTGGTGCTGGACAAAACGCTGCTGCTGGGTCTGAAGTGGAGGACCCCTCTGCTGAACCGCTGGTCCTCTAGCCGGCTGTGTAACACCCAGTTTTCCAGATGAGGGTAATTTTGAAATTTTGTATTTAATTTATTTAATTATGGTATTTAAAATTTTAATATAATTTTTGGTAATTTTTAATAATTTTTAAAACTATTTAAATCATGACTTATGAATTGGTGTTTGGCTAGTGTAACCTTGGAGACTGTTGACCTAGAGCCTAGCCATGTGATTAGGATGTTTAAATTAGTATATTTTAGTCTAGAGGGTATTTTGGTCATTTTAGGATTTAATTGAATTATTTATGATTTATTGGAATTTGTGTGATTTTAATTATTATTTAAATAAGTGTTATGTGCTATGATGGGTTTTAGCCTAGTGAAGCCTAACCTAGAAGCTTAGACTTAACCCATGGGCTAAGTAGGATGGTTAACTTAAGTTGAGGGTAGAAATTATTAAGTTAGAAATCAAATGGGAGCTTTAGTCATGAGAATTGATTTTTGAGAATGGGCCCTTAGAAACTTAGATGTAACTTGACTTAGAGAGGGAGGCCCATGGCCCAACTAACTAAACCCTAACCGTAGCATTTATGACCAGCCACCTAGGGATCCACACTCCTATTTAATGTCTCCTCACACTTAGGGCTAGCCTCCTTAGAAAAATAGCAAGTTGAAAATAGAGGTAAAACCCTTTCTTCCCCAATCCATAACTCCTCCATTTTAACTCCTTTTTCTTCCTAATTTCTTGCAATAGATTCTAATCTCTGTGTCTTTTATGACTATGGTGAGAAATTCCAGGGAAAGGGCAATTTGGAAGAGTTTGGGTAGCTTGAGGAATAACTCACTTTGGGACTTTTTGAGCCATTTCAAACCTATAGGTAAATCCCTATTCTCTCCACCAAATTTTGATTTCTTTGCATGGTTAGGAAGCCCTAGGTGTCCTTTCTCTGTTGGTATAGGTTTTGCTAAGTTTTGTGTCCATTTCGTGTCCGTATCGGACACGTATCAATGTATCTATATAGGTGTTTGATGAAATGCCACACTCATATTTATTTCTTTATTTTTGAAAAAGTGTTTGAAGGGTTTTGTAGATGTTTATTAGTGCTTTAATTTTTGTGAAGGAGTGATAGTGTTTTTGTGTCTGTGTCGGGTGCACGAGGGGTCGGACACGCTGCGCATTGATTCGGTTCAGTGTCCTGCATCTCGGGCACGATATCTCACTGTGTAGGACACGTGGGGACACGAAATTTTGTGGAGTTGTTGGGGCACTCACTGACACTGTGCTCCCAAAATTTGGGAGCATATGGTTCACTACGCGAGGAGAAATACCGCGCGCACGGATCACACACTGTGTGCACGCGCACGACAGTGCCTCACTGATACGTACTGTTTTCTCTTGACACGACACTTATGGACACGGTACAGGGTGACACACATATAGCCCTATGCTAGGCGTACACGTGGACGTGACCACGTGGCATGAAGTGTCACGTATCGTGTCCACGAGGCGACTGTATCGCAGCACGATGCAGTCTGTGCACAGAATTGTGTCTGTGAGATGTGTTGACTTGGACACGTTTGTGTCCACTTTGGTGGGCACAAACACACCACAAAACACGCACACATTGTGTTTATGCATTACCAACCTTAAATTTATTGTTTTAATTTAAATTGCATTGTTGATTCTCAAATTCCCTACAATTTCTGATACCTATATTCAGTTTCTGTTTTATGTTTGATCCCGGGTTTTTAAATTCGTTTTTGGTCATCATTTTAACCATTCTAAACTGTAGATTAGGGTGGTTTAGGGCCATATATGGGCTCATCTATATGTTAGCTAGATGTGTGTCGATTTTGATATGTTTTGGGTTTGAATTGGTGTTGTGTGATTCAAATCTAGGATTTAAATTTTTGGGGACTGCTTAAAATGGTTTTAACTGTTAACAGAGTTGTTGAACTGTTGATTAATGTTTTAAATTCTTAATGTGATATCTGAGATTGTTTGGACTTCACTGTGTTCCTCTCCACACACTATTTTTTCCCTGTGTATCATCACACACACATACCTGAACCTTGACACATTGATTCTAGGATTTTTTATACTGATTTTTGTAACTTAGATTCAATGTTAGTTCCTATGTCAACTGGGGTATTGATTAACTGTCAATCGATTTCAGTTTCCCTCTTCAAAACCTGAGAATGGATTCAATGAATTTAACTGTCAACTCCTATACATTCCTATACACTGTGGCATGAGTTTTCAACCTGAAAATTACTCTTCCTAACCATGGTGTATGTTTAAGGTCCATGGGCTAGCAATTTCAATTTTCCTTATTACATGAACTAATTCCCTTTCCTTTGCACATCACTGATTTTGACACTTTTTCCCTGTTTGAATTTTTAACATATATGACCCTCTGAAATCTGTACTAAAACACAGTTGAGTCCTGAAGAACCTGAGAACTAAACCTATGTGATACCTCCCACACACACACACCACATTGACACAAAACCATACACACAAGACACACATTGTACTGTACTAAACCTGGGAGTAATCCATGTTACTTTGACACATGACTAAGATACTTGCATTGAAAACTTGAGAAGGGTTTATTTGAACATGACACTGATTTCCCCCTTGTGTTAACACACAGTCCAGTACACAGGAAAACTCCCACACATCTATTTCTTTCACTCACTGTTTGATGAGATTGGTTAATTGGGTTGGTTTCGATTTTTGTATGAACCTGAGATTCGAATGTATTAACTGGGTTTGAGCTCTCATATAACCTGAGAATAGTTTAAATCCTTTTGATTAAATTGTAAACTGAATGCCACTCATGTATTCATTGATTTCACAATACTGAACACACAGGCCTAAGTCATATGCACCCACCACAGGTTATACACTGTTTTCCTATTGTCTAAACTGATTTCATTTTCATTATTGCAATGATGCATTAAATTGGTTTAGAAGTGATGGTTCCTTTCATAGTTTTCCCTTTTGTTCACAAATAATTTCCAGATTTTTGCTATTAGTGTAGTCACTGTTATCATGCACTGTTAGCTCACACCATGGCTCTCTAGTCACACACCACAGATTCTTTACTGTTTTCCTCTTACACACAATGCACACACATACACAGGTACACTTGTGTCTCCCTTCACTCCTTTTCTTGTGTGTAAATATAATATATGCTTGTAATATTTATTAGTTTCCTATATATATTAGTTATATATACAATATGTGAAATGTATATATATATGATATGGTGTAATAATGTGTTATGATATATGGGTAATAGGGTATAGAGGCTATAGGTTATATACTCTATATTAGATTATAACCTATATACCAATGTGTGTATGGGTGGGCTTGACATGGTATTGCCTAGACTAGCCTAGTGAACCTAGAATAGTCTTGTCAGACCTAGATTGGACTAGTTGGACTAGTATAGACTAGTTTGACCTAGTTTGACTTCTAGGGTTGACCAGAGTTGACCAAGAGTTGACCTTAGTCTAGATTGACCTAGATTCATGTAGAACGCATTGTAGTGCATCTTATTACCATTCTGGACTTGTTGTGACTTGTATTGCTCTAACTAGGAGTCAGGTGCCTCATCTCGGACAGTACATTTACTTCAGACATTCAGATACAGGCGAGTACATTCTCTGATCATTTCATAACTTGTTTAGAATTATATTCCTGCTCTAGTTTATCTTATTTGATGCTGTCACGACATTATCACGGATTGGTACTATATGGATCCTTGCTTGAGATGTTATCCCCCTCGGGAGCATCGGATACATTGTGTCATGTGTTTCATGTACATCGTGTATTCCTCGCTCTCATGTTATCCATGTTTATCATGTGCTTCATGCTCGTTCGTGCTTGCTTGTGTACTCTCATGTGCTATCATGATCGGTCGTATTTCCCATGAATCTCATGTATAACCTATACTTCATGTGCACCCTTCGTGGGCCTTTGTAACCCCCGTTTTCGAAATTTTCAAAATTTTATTTGTTTTATTTAATTTTTATATTTAACTAGAAAGAAAATATATGTTTTACGAGAATGTTTTTCGATTTGCAAAAAGGGTTTATCAATTGTATTTTTAAAAAAATTAGATTTTTATTTATGAAAATATTTCTAAATTATTTTGATGATTAAATTGTTATTTGAGTAGCAAGCAAATATTAAATTTTGTTTTAATTTACTATTATCAAACCTACTGCTATAATATTTCAAATGAATTTTGTATTTATGAAATCTATTTTCAAATTATTGATAATATTTAAGTATTAGTTTAAATCATTGTTAGAAAATATTATATAGATTTAATAATTATGTTTTAAAATAATTATATGAATTGATCTATGGAATGATTTGATCAATCTATATTCATGGATTTAAATCTCTGAAAATATTAATCCAAAGGATTCTAATCCTTCTCTGATTTGGAAACCCTTCACCCTATATAAAGGGGTAGTTCCCTTTGGTTTTTCACAAAATCGGTGACTCTTGCAGCCAACTTCGGCATTTCCCTGCCTCCATCCAAACCACACCCATAGACACTATTACCACCAAAATCTTCCAAATTACTTGAGCCGCGTGCATCGACCCTAACCATCGGCGAGCTTGATCCCATGTGTTCAGATCTCCAGGCCAACTCCGGTATCCGGTCGGCCCGACCGCTCTTTCTCTCTCGCGAACTGCATCATCGCCAGAACCATCGAGCTCCCCGCTAGTGCCGGAGCGGAGCGCCATCGGTGAAACTCTCTATCGATCATCTTTTCAATTCTCCCCGTCTCCTCTCCCCTTCGATTTTGTTTCCCCATGGCCAGCGCCACCACGATTTCATGTGGACGACAGACCGCCGTGGCGTGCCCTCTTCGCCGCCCAGTGTCTGACCGCCCAAACCTAACCCATGCCTTGTCACCGCGCCCTCACCGGTGACCTCCATCCACGTGGTGCCACCTCGTCGAAGCCTCGACTCCGACCTTCCATCCTTGGCCACTCGTCTCCACCGCGGTCAGCACCGCGTGCGCCAACCACCACCTACATCGAACCCAAACGTTGCCTCACCGTCCCCGCAGCGTTCGCCTCTCGTCGGAGAGCTCCGCCGCTCTGTGCGTGCCAGCACCGCGGCCGTCGATTGGGCCGTCCATCACCAGCCGACGTCGCACTCCACGCCGGCGAGTTTTCTTCCCGATTGCCCCTCCGATGATCTTTTTCCGCTGGAGTCAGTGCACACCGCGGGCACGGTCGCCCGGCGAAACCCATCTGCGGCCCTCCTCCTCTTTCCAGACCTCTCCTTCTATAATGCTCTCTCTCTCCTGCTCTCAACTTATTACTCATCGCTCTCTTCCTCAGTCTCCTCTCCTTCCCTCCTCTGGATCTCTCGTTCCCGACCCCCTCTTTCTATCTTTCTAATCTCTCTCTCTCTCTCTCTCTCTCTCGTTTCTCTAAAAAAAAATGAAGACAGCAGCAGCAGTAAATGCTGTCATGCTCAAAACACGAGAGAGAAAGAGAGTTATTTTAGTTGCTTGCTCATTAATAGTATTTAAAATATAGTATATATCTTTAAATATATTATTATTATTATTATTATTATTAAGTAACAAAGGGAGAGATAAGAATTGTGTTTTTATTTTACTTTGTTTTACTTTTATTTTTATTATTATTTGATTTCAATTGGACTGCTGTCAGCAGTATTTTATTTTGGCATTAGTTATATGTATTTGTATTTTATTATTATACCATGTATATACTTGTATTGATCATAAGTTTTGTTATTGTTATTATTATTATTACTTATTTCGTAACAAAACTATTGTATTGGGCTAGGCCTATATTTATTTTCAATTTAGGTTTCGACCATGAAATATATTATTATATTATTTTTTAGCTATTTTAAAACCTGACTTTTGATGTAGGATTGTATTTCGACAAAATTGAGACTTATAGCTTTAAAAGATTTTTGGTATTTATCCAAAATTATTTTGATTATTATAATATAGTTTTCAAGCTATCATGAATATTTTCTAAAAATAAATATCTATTTATATATATAATTATTCCTTCGAATCAATTCTCCATGATTAATCCAATTATTTTCTATTTTCTCGTAAATTCGAATTTTCCTATATCGTTCCTAGCCAAATTGACTATTCCGGACTCAATGGCATAATCTGTCCCATCATTTTAGACCATCTTGCGTAGTTTTGACATCTGAGACTATTTCTGTGCCAACATGATCATATTGCTCCAGTCAACTCCAAATCAACCGAGGCAAGTACTTGTTGACACCTTCATGTGCATTTATTTTATATTGTCGTATTTTACTTATACATGCTATCTTCTGTGTCTTGACTGTTACACACACGAGAGTTGAGTGTTTGACTATTGATCATGTTTTCTCATTGTTATCTTGATCGTTATCATGATCGTGTTTTCGTGATTGTGAGGTATGGATATTGGAGGGGTACAATTACTAGGCACGTGGACAAAGCCCAGATGGTATCGTTGGCAACTCTCCCGTTTACGGGGGCGGGCCTTATAACCTCATCGTTCGCCCAAGCCGTCCATGTGTAGAAACGTTGTACTTCTCACGACACGTGCACTACGAGTGTTTATATGAGTCTCTTTACTTTCATGCCGGTTACTTTCCTTATCAGTTTCTTCCATGTCATGATTTCTTGTTCATATTGTTCATTATTTCTATTGATCATTATTTTTCATGTTTAGTGTTTTATTACTTTATATTGTACTTGTATCATGGTGGTTAGACTTGTACTTGTTCCAATCCTGACTGGATAACCATTTTTCAGTTGACAGATTCTTGATGACTATTCTCGATGACTTGTTCTCTTGCTTTGGGTTCCTTCGGGTGGAGTTAGAGGTATCTTGGAGGCCAACCTTAGATTCTAGATAGAACAGTCATATGTAGCAAAGTTGTATCGAAAAGTAATTTGAATGTATTATTGGAATTGTAATTAAAATCATTATTGTGAATGAGCAAAATAGAGATATTTGTTGTATTTGAGATTTATATTGAGCCTAGACAGCGTACTACCGCCGATACTGCGGCGTAGGCTGGACTTGGCCACGTACTCGTATCCCGAAAAGCGGGAGCGGGTCGTGACAGCCTTCGTGTAGAATTCATGTGCACTCAATTTTCTGAGCCTCGTAAATACTTTATGTATACCCATCTATGGGCTTCATGTGAAAATCATGTGCGTAACATAACCTGTCTGGATCCTTGTGTATTGATTGAGGCTTGAGGGAGTATAAATAGTCATGTGAACAATTCCAAAGTAGAATAGCCATGTACACCTCTTTAGTATAGCCATGTGCAAATCAAGCCGTTCACATGTCGACTTTATACTCCAAATCACTAGTCACTGGTAGCTCTCTACGTATAGTAGATATTTCTATTACAGTTCTCTTCCTGTTTACATCATGTATCTTCTTTCAGTTTCATGTATCGTACTCTCTTGCATGTTTATATTTTCTAACCTGTTATGATCTGCGTGAGATGTATTGTACTCGCTCCCGTCCTGACTGGACCTGTTGAAAATTTTACAGAGGATGATGAGGAACCCTGCACCCCTTACTTTGGAGCTTGCCTAGATGATACTCGCGACCTGGACCCCTGGGGAGGTTCAGGCAGCTGCTGAGGATGACACCTTGCTTAGTATAGATAGCTTAGTCTGTTCTCTTTTCATGTTTAGCTGTTGTCTTTATTTTCAGAGTTGTATATTTTTTTGAGATATTGAAACTGGTAGATGTTGAGATTTGTATTCATTCTGTTGTGCCTCAGTTGAGGAGTTTCTTATCTATTTCCATCGTGCTACATTCTACCTTAGTTTGTGATTGAGTGTACCTCTGTGATGGACTCCTTTTGGAGAGTATTGCATGTTAGCTAGTTATAGTTTATGACCTAGAATAGCGTTCTACCGCCGACACTACGGCGTAGGCTGGCGCTGTTACGTACTCGTACCCTCACGGTGGGTGCGGTTCGTGACACGTTTTTAGTGGTGGCCCATGCAGGTCGAGTTTGTATAGTGGTATTCAAACTAGAGTACCACTACAGCCTGCAGTAGGATTAGGATATTTTTGAGGTACTCAATCACATTAGGAAAAACTCTTAACTGGATTCCTGCCATCTAAATTTCTGCTGAAGATTGCTTCCTTGAATAACTGTCCTCCCTTGAATTATCGATTCTATCTCAGTATTGATTCCTTGTTTGATCTGTCTCCAGGATGGTGATTGAGACACGATCGCATCGCTCTGGCCCAGCAGACGCTGGTGAAAGGCCTACCACCCCTCGCTTGATTGTGGACGCTGGGACCACAGCACCCCCTATTTCTGCTCATATAGGAGCTTCTGCAGCTTTTGGGAGTACACCTCCACCTGTCCGGAGGTCTTCCTCCGTCATTCCAGATATGACTCAGCAGCAGTTACCTTCAGGGACAGTAGATGCGGCTCAGATGTTTACCCTCTTCCAACGATTCATGGAATTTCAACAACAGATTCAGCAGAGCCAGTCTGCTGATATCCGACAGAGCATACAAGATGCTCACCAGTTGGTTAGGACAACAGTGGAGCTGGTGGCTGCTCAGCCACAGGGAGGCCAGATGCAGCCATATCAGCCGAGGACTCCAGACATCCATTCCTTCAAGAAGATGGGACCCCGAGACTTCAAGGGTACAGAGGGCATCATATACGCTGACGATTGGATAGAGCACATTGAGGAGATATTCCGATTGGCACAGATACCAGCAGGATTACAGATCGAGGCAGCCGCCAGTCAGATGCAGGACTTGGCCCGTACCTGGTACCAGACGGACCTGAGGGTTGGTACAGCCGGTCAGACTTGGGCAGCGTTCAAGAAACTGTTCAAGGAGAAATTCTTTCTCGATACCGCACTCCGTGCTTTGGAGGCGCAGTTCGAGAGTTTGGTTCAGGGGAACCAGACCGTTGAGGAGTACGCTGGAGAATTCAGCCGTTTGAGCAGATTCGTCGAAGATCTTACCGAGGTCGGGAAGGTGAGGAGGTTCCGCAGGGGTTTGATCGGAGAGATCAAGTCATAGACCAAGAGCGACCGCGATGCCACTTTTGAGCAGATTCTGGTAGGAGCCATGACAGCGGAGGACGATCTTGGGCTGAAGGAGAAGAGGATACGAGATACTCAGGGAGCTAGTGGCAGTGCGGGACCGGCTAAGAGGCCCCACCTACAGATTCAGCAGCAGATGTTCCGTTCGCAGATTCAGCAGCAGTTCCAGCAGCAGTATCAGCAGCCGAGAGTCTACCTTCAGCAGCGGCAGTTTCAGGACCGTGTACCCTTTCAGCAGATGCAGCAGCCACAGAGGCAGCAGCAGGCCCCGGAACAGCAGCTAGTTATTATTTGCCCCTTCTGTAAGAGACCAGGGCATGGTTGGGGCGAATGTCGGAAGAGGCTGGACTGATGTTTGCTTTACGGAGGATTCGATCACCGTCTGAGAGAGTGTCCCGAGTCATCGGGACAGACAGTTCAGGAAACAGGAGTTAGGGCTCCGGTAGGCTAGCAGACGGGATTACCCTTACCGACTCAGCGACAGAGGTACATGCAGCATCAGCAGCAGGCCAGGGGAGGCCAGCAAGGGCGAGCTTTCGCTAGGACAGTCGAGGATGCTCAGGCCGTTGGAGATCTAGTTGCAGGTTCCGTTCTTTTGACTCAAATTCTGCAATTGCCTCTTATAACTGCCTTAAAATTTCGATTCTCTCTGTTTCCTTGTTGATTTATCAATTTTGTCCTGTTGTCCTCGTGTTATCTTTGATTTTCTTTTGAGATGAATCATATGGGCTAGGTCACCCAGTTATGGAATCTAGAATCTTCGATAGTCGTGTTTAGCTGGCATAGTGAGGATATATAGTCAGATTTAGGACGTATTTCTCGGGTGTAAGAATTTAAGATTTTTGCTGCCAAGCATGCGGCAATACGAAAATTTTAAATACCATGATTCTAGAGGTATGTGCCTTAGTCGAGGACTCTGTGATTATCGTAGCCTTGCTCGCTAGCATGACGAAGGTTCTGAGTATCATGATTTTGGACAGACGCATATGATTATCTGACGGTATGTTTGAGACTTTGTTTGTGGGGTGTTTGACCTAGAAGGCCTGCTACCATCTTAATTTCGAGGACAAAATTTTTATAAGGTGGGTAGGATTGTAACACCCCGTTTTCCAGATGAGGGTAATTTTGAAATTTTGTATTTAATTTATTTAATTATGGTATTTAAAATTTTAATATAATTTTTGGTGATTTTTAATAATTTTTAAAACTATTTAAATCATGACTTATGAATTGGTGTTTGGCTAGTGTAACCTTGGAGACTGTTGACTAGAGCCTAGCCATGTGATTAGGATGTTTAAATTAGTACATTTTAGTCTAGAGGGTATTTTGGTCATTTTAGGATTTAATTGAATTATTTATGATTTATTGGAATTTGTGTGATTTTAATTATTATTTAAATAAGTGTTATGTGTTATGATGGATTTTAGCCTAGTGAAGCCTAACCTAGAAGCTTAGACTTAACCCATGGGCTAAGTAGGATGGTTAACTTAAGTTGAGGGTAGAAATTATCAAGTTAGAAATCAAATGGGAGCTTTAGTCATGAGAATTGATTTTTGAGAATGGGCCCTTAGAAACTTAGATGTAACTTGACTTAGAGAGGGAGGCCCATGGCCCAACTAACTAAACCCTAACCCTAGCATTTATGACCAGCCACCTAGGGATCCACACTCCTATTTAATGTCTCCTCACACTTAGGGCTAGCCTCCTTAGAAAAATAGCAAGTTGAAAATAGAGGTAAAACCCTTTCTTCCCCAATCCATAACTCCTCCATTTCAACTCCTTTTTCTTCCTAATTTCTTGCAATAGATTCTAATCTCTGTGTTTTTGATGACTATGGTGAGAAATTCCAGGGAAGGGGCAATTTGGAAGAGTTTGGGTAGCTTGAGGAACAACTCACTTTGGGGCTTTTTGAGCCATTTCAAACCTATAGGTAAATCCCTATTCTCTCCACCAAATTTTGATTTCTTTGCATGGTTAGGAAGCCCTAGGTGTCCTCTCTCTGTTGGTATAGGTTTTGCTAAGTTTTGTGTCCATTTCGTGTCCGTATCGGACACGTATCAATGTATCTATATAGGTGTTTGATGAAATGCCACACTCATATTTATTTCTTTATTTTTGAAAAGTGTTTGAAGGGTTTTGTAGATGTTTATTAGTGCTTTAATTTTCGTGAAGGAGTGATAGTGTTTTTGTGTCTGTGTCGGGTGCACGAGGGGTCGGACACGCTGCGCACTGATTCGGTTCAGTGTCCTGCATCTCGGGCACGATATCTCACTGTGTAGGACACGTGGGGACACAAAATTTTGTGGAGTTGTTGGGGCACTCACTGACACTATGCTCCTAAAATTTGGGAGCATATGGTTCACTACGCGAGGAGAAATCTTGCGCGCACGGATCACACACTGTGTGCACGCGCACGACAGTGCCTCACTGATACGCACTGTTTTCTCTTGGCACGACACTTTTGGACATGGTGCAGGGTGACACACGTGTAGCCCTATGCTAGGCGTATACGTGGACGTGACCACGTGGCATGAAGTGTCACGTATTGTGTCCACGAGGCGACTGCATCGCAGCACGATGCAGTCTGTGCACAGAATTGTGTCTGTGAGATGTGTTGACTTGGATACGTTTGTGTCCACTTTGGTGGGCACAAACACACCACAAAACACGCACACATTGTGTTTATGCATTACCAACCTTAAATTTATTGTTTTAATTTAAATTGCATTGTTGATTCTCAAATTCCCTACAATTTCTGATACCTATATTCAGTTTCTGTTTTATGTTTGATCCCAGGTTTTTAAATTCGTTTTTGGTCATCATTTTAACCATTCTAAACTTTAGATTAGGGTGGTTTAGGGCCATGTATGGGCTCATCTATATGTTAGCTAGATGTGTGTCGATTTTGATATGTTTTGGGTTTGAATTGGTGTTGTGTGATTCAAATCTAGGATTTAAATTTTTGGAGACTGCTTAAAATGGTTTTAACTGTTAACAGAGTTGTGGAACTGTTGATTAATGTTTTAAATTCTTAATGTGATATCTGAGATTGTTTGGACTTCACTGTGTTCCTCTCCACACACTATTTTTTCCCTGTGTATCATCACACACACATACCTGAGCCTTGACACACTGATTCCAGGATTTTTTACACTGATTTTTGTAACTTAGATTCAATGTTAGTTCCTATGTCAATTGGGGTATTGATTAACTGTCAATCGATTTCAGTTTCCCTCTTCAAAACCTGAGAATGGATTCAATGAATTTAACTGTCAACTCCTATACTTTCCTATACACTGTGGCATGAGTTTTCAACCTGAAAATTACTCTTTCTAACCATGGTGTATGTTTAAGGTCCATGGGCTAGCAATTTCAGTTTTCCTTATTATATGAACTAATTCCCTTTCCTTTGCACATCACTGATTTTGACACTTTTTCCCTGTTTGAATTTTTAACATATATGACCCTCTGAAATCTGTACTAAAACACAGTTGAGTCCTGAAGAACCTGAGAACTAAACCTATGTGATACCTCCCACACACACACACCCCACATTGACACAAAACCATACACACAAGACACACAATGCACTGTACTGAACCTGGGAGTAATCCATGTTACTTTGACACATGACTAAGACACTTACATTGAAAACTTGAGAAGGGTTTATTTGAACATGACACTGATTTCCCCCTTGTGTTAATACACAGTCCAGTACACAGGAAAACTCCCACACATCTATTTCTTTCACTCACTGTTTGATAAGATTGGTTAATTGGGTTGGTTTCGATTTTTGTATGAACCTGAGATTCGAATGTATTAACTGGGTTTGAGCTCTCCTATAACCTGAGAATAGTTTAAATCCTTTTGATTAAATTGTAAACTGAATGCCACTCATGTATTCATTGATTTCACAATACTGAACACACATGCCTAAGTCATATGCACCCACCATAGGTTATACACTGTTTTCCTATTGTCTAAACTGATTTCATTTTCATTATTGCAATGATGCATTAAATTGGTTTAGAAGTGATGGTTCCCTTCACAGTTTTCCCTTTTGTTCACAAATAATTTCCAGATTTTTGCTATTACTGTAGTCACTGTTATCATGCACTGTTAGCTCACACCATGGCTCTCTAGTCACACACCACAGATTCTTCACTGTTTTCCTCTTACACACAATGCACACACATACATAGGTACACTTGTGTCTCCCTTCACTCCTTTTCCTGTGTGTAAATATAATATATGCTTGTAATATTTATTAGTTTCCTATATATATTAGTTATATATACAATATGTGAAATGTATATATATATGATATGGTGTAATAATGTGTTATGATATATGGGTAATAGGGTATAGAGGCTATAGGTTATATACTCTATATTAGATTATAACCTATATACCAATGTGTGTATGGGTGGGCTTGACATGGTATTGCCTAGACTAGCCTAGTGAACCTAGAATAGTCTTGTCAGACCTAGATTGGACTAGTTGGACTAGTATAGACTAGTTTGACCTAGTTTGACTTCTAGGGTTGACCAGAGTTGACCAAGAGTTGACCTTGGTCTAGATTGACCTAGATTCATGTAGAACGCATTGTAGTGCATCTTATTACCATTCTGGACTTGTTGTGACTTGTGTTGCTCTAACTAGGAGTCAGGTGCCTCATCTCAGACAGTATATTTACTTCAGATATTCAGATACAGGCGAGTACATTCTCTGATCATTTCATAACTTGTTTAGAATTATATTCCTGCTCTAGTTTACCTTATTTGATGCTGTCACGACATTATCACGGATTGGTACTATATGGATCCTTGCTTGAGATGTTATCCCCCTCGGGAGCATCGGATACATTGTGTCATGTGTTTCATGTACATCGTGTATTCCTCGCTCTCATGTTATCCATGTTTATCATGTGCTTCATGCTCGTTCGTGCTTGCTTGTGTACTCTCATGTGCTATCATGATCGGTCGTGTTTCCCATGAATCTCATGTATAACCTATACTTTATGTGCACCCTTCGTGGGCCTTCGTGTGGAATTCATGTGCACTCAGTTCTCTGAGCCTCGTGAATACTTCATGTATACCCATCTATGGGCTTCTTGTGAAAATCATGTGCGTAACATAACCTGTCTGGATCCTTGTGTATTGATTGGGGCTTGGAGGAGTATAAATAGTCATGTGAACAATTCCAAAGTAGAATAGCCATGTACACCTCTTTAGTATAGCCATGTGCAAATCAAGCCGTTCACATGTCGACTTTGTACTCTAAATCACTAGTCACTCGTAGCTCTCTACGTATAGTAGATATTTTTATTACAGTTCTCTTCCTGTTTACATCATGTATCTTTTTTCAGTTTCATGTATCGTACTCTCTTGCATGTTTATATTTTCTAACTTGTTATGATCTGCGTGAGATGTATTGTACTCGCTCCCGTCCTGACTGGACCTGTTGAAAATTTTACAGAGGATGATGAGGAACCCTGCACCCCTTACTTTGGAGCTTGCCTAGATGACACTCGCGACCTGGACCCCTGGGGAGGTTCAAGCAGCTGCTGAGGACGACACCTTGCTTAGTATAGATAGCTTAGTCTGTTCTATTTTCATGTTTAGCTGTTGTCTTTATTTTTAGAGTTGTATATTTTTTTGAGATATTGAAACTGGTAGATGTTGAGATTTGTATTCATTCTGTTGTGCCTCAGTTGAGGAGTTTCTTATCTATTTCCATCGTGCTACATTCTACATTAGTTTGTGATTGAGTTGTACCTCTGTGATGGACTCCTTTTGGAGAGTATTGCATGTTAGCTAGTTATAGTTTATGACCTAGAACAACGTTCTACCGCCGACACTGCGGCGTAGACTGGGCACTGTTACGTACTCGTACCCTCACGGTGGGTGCAGGTCGTGACCGGTTGCACCCTGTCCTGGCCTCCCTTGGCTGCCCGAGCAGGGCAGCCCTTCAGCTGGTGGTCGGTCCCTCTGCAGAATAGGCAAGCGCCTAACCTCCTCCGACATACATCTCTGTTGTGCCCCATCTTTCCACAGAAAGCACACTGCTGGGTCTGCCTCTGGCCCTGACCCTGATGCTGCTGGGCACACGCCGGTGCCTGCTGAATCTGTAACAGAGGCTGCTGCTGAAACGGCCTCTGCTGCTGCTGTTGAAAGTGGGGGCGCTTGGCCGGTCCCGTACTGGAACTCGCCCCCATAGTATCTCCGCTCCTCTTCGACTTGAGGCCGAAGTCCTCCTCTGCAATCTGTGCGTCCATCAATATCTGATCGAACGTCGCGTCACGGCGACCCGAAGTGCGGGTGCGCACTGCATGAATAAGTCCCCTACGGAACTTACGAGCCTTCTGTCCCTCATCCTGGATCATATCGGGAGCAAACCTGCTAAGGCGGAAGAACTCAGCTGCATACTCGTCCACCGACGAGTTCCCCTGCACTAGACCCACAAACTGGCCCTCCAATGCTGTAAGAGCCACGTCCGGAAAGAACTTCTCCTTGAAGAGCCTCCGGAAGTTCTCCCAAGTCAGCCCTCTCACTGACGCACGAGGATCCGTGCGGTACCATGTCAACGCAATGTCGAAGAATCGGCTGGCTGCGGCCGAAACCCAAAGTGCTCTAGGAAGCTCTGCCAGCTCCATGCTCCGCTGCACATCCTCTAGCCAATCGTCTGCATAGAGGATACCCTCCGTGCCTGTGAAGTCCCTGGAGCTCATCTTTCTGAAGTCCAATACTGTCCCGGGCCTGGACTGCTGCTGGTACGGCTGCTGGCCAGTAGGGCCCTGCACCGTACCCGGTGCTACTCTCTCTACTGCTGTCAGCGCAAGCTGATGCGAGTTCTCCATACTCTGCCTCAGAATCTTGATCTGACAGTGTGATGCCTCCGACTGGCGCTGCGACGCCTCTGCCTGGGCCCGCTGTATCTCCATCATCTGCTGAAGAAGAAGGAACATATGATGTGTATCCGTCGGTATCGGTGGTGGTGGCAGTATCTCTGGAACAACGGCCATAACCCTCTGGGGTGGAGGTGGTAGACCTCCCTGTGCAACTGCCGGGGTCTCTGGAATAGTAGAATCACTGGTGGCAGTCTCATAAACCTCCTCCTCAGCCTGATCAGATCTCTCAGGCAAGCTACTCGATCAAGTGGCCTGCGGGTGCGTCTTCGTCATCCTGGAGACGAATTGAAACAAAGAGATCAATATGGCACATGAGTAGATTATCAAAGAAGGACAGTTAATTTAATACAAGGTGAATAATTATGATAATCAAAAGGTCAAAAATTCCCTAGGTGTGATTGAGAAACTCCTATCATGTCCTAGGTCCTACGTCCTAATTGCAGGCTCGTAATAAGTACTCTAAGTCGAGCACCATTACGAGATCGCATTAATTGCGACTCTGGACCTGCATGGGCCACCACAAAAACGTGTCACGACCCACACCCTTATGAGGGGCACGAGTACGTGGGTACGTCCAGCCTACGCCGCAGAATCGGCGGTAGAACGCTGTATATAACGTCTGTAAATACCTACGACTAACAGTTAAAATATACCTATACAGTATATACTCTCCGAATGGAGGTGACATAACAATACAGTCTCAATCACAGAATAAAACTAAGGTAGATAGCTCAGAAGGAAAGACATATGATAGATGAAAGAGTAAATAAGTCCAGAGTCCAGTACAAGCCCAGATATATACAACATCACAGGGTATCAAAATATAATATAAAACTACAGTCTGATAAAGCTAACTGGATCGCAGTCCAGTCAAACCTAGCTAACCTACACTACTCTGGAAGTACAAAATCTAGTGGCTCTACTATAAGGCCACGATCCAAGGATACTCCATCTGACTCGAGCCCGTAATAGGTCGGGCAGTCCGACTCAGAGTCATCTATAATATATCATAATGGTATCCTGTCAGGAAAATGAGCAAGTACAAGCACTAACAGCAGTTCCATGTGAATTGACAAGTTCTATAAGAGACAGTATAATGAACTATAAGACAAAGATATATGAAGACTTGGGAACCGTTCGGAAGTCGAGTTACAACCCTTAAACCAAACAAGGACCGGGGTTGTAACTCTTCTCCTGAGCAGAACTTAGTCTCCAATCAAGATACAATGTAAAGACATGTAGAGCATGTGAGTAACTGTATATCATGCATGGTGAGAAAGTACTGAATGTAGAACAGAACATGATATATGACAAGAAAAGTAAATATAAAATGTGCCTCGAACATTATAGCCTAATGTGATCGGTATGGGTCAAGAATCAGGCTTCCAGCCGACCGGCTACAAGTGCGTGGACTCGGTCCGGCCGGGATGGTAAGCTATGGAGCAAGTAGTAGCACATGTCAGGCTATACCCATCGTGAGGTGAGGGTATAGATATGATACAAGTAGTAACTCAAGGTGGGCATTGATCACACTATCTATAATATTCCCCATTCCCCGAATAGTATACGGATCCGGACATAGCACGTCATGACGCGGGATTCCCTAAGAGGGGAGCAAGTCCTCTTATGAAATCGGCGTCAATACAAGTACGAGAATCAAGACTAAGCAAGTACTAGTAACCCAAAAAATCCAGGAATGACATCTCATGACAGGAATTCGACAATACTAGTCCGTGAACTATCGTGTCTGAGAATCTAGTAAGACACTACGACTGAATCGGATATAGCAAATATCAAGACAATAAAAACTATCAGTGAATGTACTCGCCTGCTGTCCTGAGCTGTAGGATATATCAATGCTCAGAGCGGTATCAGAAGACCTAAATATGAGATACTGTATGTTAATTTAGGTTTAAACAAGTTTAGGAATGATTCACAATGAATGATATACAATCTAGGTCAAACTAGGTCTCACTGAGTCACACTAAGTCCTGTCAAGTCAATCTAGGTCAAATCAAGTTATATCAAGTCAATCTAAGCCAAACCAAGTCAATCCTAGGTCATACCAGTCATCACGGGTCAAAACAAGTCGAAGAAAGTCAAACGGGGTCAAGAGTTGGCCTACAGTTGACTTTTGGTCAACTGGTCAACCCTGGTCAACTCTGGTCAACTCTAGGTCAACCCTGGTCAACTCTAGGTCAATGGTGACTAATAGTTGACTTTTGGTCAACTACACAAGTCTAAAGAAATTTGGGATTAAATTGGGTAAAGCGTTGACCCATAGTTGACTTTTGGTCTAAAAAGTCAACCGTGGTCAACCGGGATCAAGACTAGGTCTAGACGACTATTTCTAACTATTACCAACCTCTATAACCCATATCCAAGTCCATCTTGGACTTCGAAACTCATATCTTGGCCGTAGGCCAATATCATATTTTACCCTTAAAAAGGGTAAAATTCTAGCTTAGGCAACTATCAAGTTAGCCTACCTACGCTTGGTATTTTGACCCGAGCTCCCTAGGGTAGTAAGGTACTAGCCTATACATATATTACCTACCAAGATACCTAGGGTAAGTGGACATCCAGTCCATCTTACGGTCCGTATCGCCCGTTTACCCGTTATCTTGAATATTTCAAGATACGGGATGGTACGACGCGATACCGACTCCCTACAACTCCAATTTCCACCCGGAAGCCTACCCGCAAATTCTAAATCACGTATTCTTGCCCCACGCCAAGTTCCAACTCATTCCGATACTCCGAGCTCCGTTTCGCCCTCTAACTCGATTTTCCTCTATTTTCTATTCTAGCCTTCTTCCTATTCTTCTAACTTCTTCCAATCTTTCCTTCTAACTTCTAATTCTTTTCTAACTTCTAATTCCTTAAACTTCTTCTAATCTTCTCTACGTATCTATCCATATATAATACATATATATATATATCTATATATATATATACATATATATATAGATAAAGGGGGGGTTTATAGGCTAAAAATACCAAGGGGGGTTTTTGCCTGGCAGCTGCTGCTGCCAGGTTGCTGCTGCTGTGGCTGCTCCTTATTCTTCTCTTCATCTCCTTCTCTTCCCTCCTATCTCTCTCTCTATATATATATATATCTATATATATATATTTTATATATATATATATATATATATATATATATATATATATATATATATATATATATATATATATATATATATATATATATATATAACCATCTATATATATACATATATCTATCTATAGGTATATATATATCTATCTAACCATCTATATATATATATATATATATATATATATATATATATATATATATATATATATATATATATATATATATATATATATATATATCTATCTATATATATATACACACAAAAAAAAAAAAAATATATATATATATATATATATATATATATATATATATATATATATATATATATATATATATATATATATATACACACAACACTCACACATCTATATATATACATACATACACACCCATATCCATATACATATATAAATACACACTCATATCTATATATATATAAATACACTCTCATAACTATATATATATATATATATATATATATATATATATATATATATATATATATATATATATATATATATATATATATAAATATATATATATATGAATATATATATATTCATATATATATATTCATATATATATGAATATGTATATATATATATATATATATATATATATATATATATATATATATATATATATATATATATATATATATGATACAAACACACACACCCTCACACAACACAAACACACACACATTCTCACCACTCTCATGACACCCATCCTCACACAACACAAACACATCAATATATATACACACACAAAAATACACATGTATATATATATATATATATATATATATATATATATATATATATATATATATATATATATATATATATATATATATATATATATATATATATATATATATATATATATATATATATACCACTCTCTAAGGATTAAACCCTAATAAATCATTAACCTATTTTTCTAGGAAAAACCTACAAATTTGTGGGCAAATGGTGGAGAATGAGCTCCTCTCCATTTATTGTGTGGGACATGAATGCAAAAGAGTAATAGGTTAGGAATTAAAAGCATACCTAAAAGGAAATGGTTGGAGGAAGAAGAAGACTTGAGAGGAAATGAATTTGAAAGAGAGAGAGAGAGAGAGAGAGAGAGAGTTGCTTAGTGGAGAAGAAAGAGGGGGGCTCTCTCTTGGCCGGCCAAGCATGGGCATGGGTAGGGGCACTTGTATTTACAAGTTTGTCCCTCCCTAAGCCTAATGCTTAAATAATTCCAAATTAGGTTTAGGAAGTTGCTAAAAATAATTAAAAATCATAATTAAACTAAATTACTCATGGAGGACTAGTCCAAACTCTTAAACCCTAAAGTTTAGTGTGGTGGGCCATGGTTAGCTAACATGCTAATTACAGCTCAAGTCAAAATTCACCGGGGTCCCGAATTAGCTCGGAATGCGATGAAATTCGAACCCGACTCCTATAATAATTAAATAATAATATTCATGAAATAAAATTCCCAAAAATATTATAAAATGGAAAATTACCATTTTACCCCTAACTGGGAAAAGTGAGGGTGACAAGTATTTCTTCCTATCAACGATTCAATTCGTTATCCCAACTTTACTTGCGCGTCATCCATTCCTATCATTCCCTTCATTTGGGGCCAATCTCATCGTCGTTCACGCACACTCCCTGTTCCCCGTCCTACTCTAAGTCTTGCTGCCACAAGTCTATCGTCCGTCCGGATGATACTGTAAGGTCAATCGCACAAGTTCAATCACTCGGCATAGGGTCGTTCGCCTATCCGCTAGGTCAGCTCACAAGGTCATAGTTACAAGTCAAGTCCGTCGCTCATCGTGCAAGGTCTTTGCACGACGCTCGTCCCAAATCCTATGGTCAAACCATTTGTTTGCTTGTACGGGTGTTTCTACCCAATCTCGCGTCGCTCAGATTTCTAAATATCGAGCACGATCACCTATTCGCATCAATGCATTCGTTATGCATATTCGAATCCATTCAAATCGCCAACTCTAACCAATTCATGTATTCGATCACGAGGTCGTCTAGCTTTGACAATATGTTGTGCCCCAATCTCATGTAAGTCCGATTATCTACGGTGGTTCATGAATCACCATGCAACGCTCCCGCGGAATAACCATTCTCATCGGGGCGTAACTCTTGCTTGCGTCTAGACTAATTCGTTCTCGATACGCGGATTGGACCTACGCAATCTTCAATTTCAATCGTCAAGCACACAAATTCATTCCCGAGTCCACCTTCGCGTCAAACCCCAAGTCAAAGCAATCAAATTGCCACGCCATCCAAGTTCAATCACTCCCGCCGTATGAATCACCATATCGGCGCTCACGCGGAGTGATCGTCCTAATCCGGCACGATGCATGTACGAGGCTGGAGTTGCGCTCGTATAAGACAAGAACGTCAACGTTGTGGTTGTCAACGAAGCAAATCCAAGCATTTCATTTTCTATCCAAGCCAAGATCGATAGTCTATTTATATTTCGTTCAACTAGAAAATCCTCGAGCCAAATCTATCTTTTCCTCGACACATTTTTAACATTTCAAGTATAGCGTCCAACGGAATAATGATATTTGCACGACCGTCATTCGCCGAGTCAGAGTACCCCCGAGTTATCGCATATCGATCTTTGATACGCCTCAATACCATCGACGATATGCGTAACCTGACGATCTTCTTTTGCAACCAATTTCGAGTCGTGCGACTGATGCTATTGTTCGAGTTGGATAATCCACAATTTCCTCGATATTCAAGATCAAGTTCGATTCGCTATTCCTCAAGCTTGTTTCAAGGTCATTGTTCAAAACTCAAGTCACATTTCATTTAAATCAATCCCAAATCGTACGTGCGATCCTCTAAGTTTCCTCGATCAAGACCATTCACTTTTATTCATCGTTCCGAATTGTTTTTTAACATGCGTTGCCCATTCACAAGTTGTCCGAACGATATCTCGTTCGGGACATTCGAAGTCACGATCAACTAAGTGTGATGCGTTCTAAGGCTTTGTGCGATCGCATTGCCTCGTCGATATACCCGTTCTATCCGTATATCTTGTAGTCTCGCTCGAACAATTTCTATAACGTCCATACACCACTCAGGGTTCGAGCCACTCGACTAGTCGTCGACACTCACTCTTATCCTTCTTCGAAGCTATCACATACACCACTCGGGTTCAAGCCATACGATCTAGTCCTCAATCACATTTGCGTCATGCGCTAAGACATCCTTCAGATTCGTTTGACGAATCTCTAGCGTAATCGCTCACGTCGCCTCGACGTACTAAGTCATTCGCACTAATCCTCAAAATCCAAGCCAATTCTTCGGGTATGCCTAAGCGTTAACTCGATAGCGTTCCTATCGATAAACACTCAAAGTGTATCGTCGTTCTCGATCGAGCGATACTCGATATCGCTCGCAACCCGATTGCACCCAAAAGTCGAGGTGCGCAACATGCGACACAACTTAGCCAGAAGGCCGTGTGCATAGCTATCCCGTGCGGACTATATTCGAGTTCGCATGCTCACTTATTCTCGTTCGAACTATACTTTGGTCTCGTGTACTCGTTTGCTGTCAGCGTAAGCTCATTCAAGCACGCACTGCGTTTGCTAACTCTTAGCATCAGTTCCTTCCAACTCAAGTCCGTCATGGTGGCACAAAGGCCTTCGCCTATCGATCCCGTCCAACCGAGTACTCGTACGAGCTTTTGAAAATATTAGACTTATTGTATGGAACATCCTAAGGCACAACGAGAGAGAGCGCACACTTCTTTTGTTTCAAAACCGAGCTTTCAAAACTGAGAGAATCGAAATGAAGTCCAAGGACGTAAAGCCGTGCTCTGATACCAATCTGTCACACTCCGCTCCCGTAGGAGCGATCATCCTCGCTAAGGCGTGATGTCGCATGGGCCTAGGTTGTACCCGTGCAAGGCCAAGTCCAGAAATGGCCGATTTGAACTAGGCCACAGAGTCGCACAGAGTGTCCCCATTTGTAGCAGAAAGTAAATGAACACAAGTTGAAGCGAATTCAAACTCTTTATTGATTTTCAAGAAGTTTACAAGCGGCGCTAGGCCGATATTACAAATCGCTCAAGCTCTCTCTCTCTCTGAAACATAAAAGGCGAGCCAAGTGGCTTACAAGATGGAATAATTCATGGCGATGTTCCGATACATTATGTCCCGTATATGGTGCTTCAGCTCCTTACAACGCTCCAAGGCTCCAGAGATAGCTCTGCGCCTTAGCACGTTCGATGGAAGCTCTACACCCGCTGACTTCTCCTGCTTCCTGCAAGTAGACTGTGGGGTTATCAGTACATTGTTATGTACTGGTGGGGAGGCTAGCTCGCCCACAATGCTATCATTACCAAACACGTTCTATTTACTTTCGTGCACCGTCTATCATTTATTGTCTTTCTAATCTTGCCTTAGGATCAGTTTCATGCATATTTCATAACCTATCTCGTGTTGCCAATTTCAAGTGTCGTATGAAAATACATGCATGACTTACCCATACTTACCGTCCGGCCTTCCCTGTTCAACGTAAACCAATTTAGTCAACAATTCATATATTTTCAACTCTACATGATTCACGTAAATATTCAGTGCCAAGGGCGTGTTCCTGTCTTAGATTCTAACGCGTCATAGGCGTATTTCCTTTGCCGAAGTACTCTCGATCATTTGATGTGTCATATTCAAGCCTGTTCAGAAGGCACTTTATTTAGTTAACTTAGACTACTTTGATTTCAATGCCAGGACTTGCACGTGAATTGCCACCAGTAAAGCCCACTTAACTCTATATGCACCGGTCGCTGGCACCACAAGCCATTTTGGACCCTTTTTTCCTTGGTATTTCGCAACTATTCAGAGCGTGCGGCTGGTACACGTTGATAGTGTCTTGAAATACCCCGCACTTACGTCCCCCGGGTAGCCAAGCCCCTCCAGGCAGCCCGTAAGCCCCTTTTTGATTCCGCCTAGGCCGGCATATCCCTCCTTTGATCATGCCACGGAATCCCTTTTCTTTACGGTCACAGCATTCGCCACCCCTCGCTCGTGCCGTTTGTCCACGACCATTTCATATTAACTTGTCTTTTTAACTTAATGGCTGTCTCTGAGCCGTAGGCTAACCCTTAGCCTTTTTTTTACGTTATCGACCAGGTTGGCGTCCGTGCAGCACGGGTAGCGAGCCCCGTTGCACGTGTCCGTCACACCTGCCGCTAACCATTCTTTTTCTTTCTTATCTTTTATTCATTCTTTCCTTCGTTGGTTCATTCACATTTTCAATCATTCATTCATTATGCAACTCTCCGTACGGGAGTCGCCTTGGCGACCCATTGGTCCCATAGTCTTTCAATGTTGTTATACTCTACTCGGAACGACTATATTGATAGTCTTCCCGTTTCACTGTTGTAACCCATTCATTGTTTCATTGTTTGAACACATAAGGAACATAAACGTAAGCTTGTGCCTTAGCACGAGAGTAGAGCGCGGTGCGAGAGATCTCACATTTTCCATGTTCCTTTCCATATTCTATACAAGCATACAAGATAGGATTATTCCCTTAGATAGGTGCGTTGAGTCCTTTATTAGCATGCACGGGGTTATCGCCTAGCGATTCTCGTGATAGTGTCCGTATTGTTATGTGTCTAGGCTAAGCAAAGGCGGGTTCATCGGAGCCACCCACCTTAGCGATGTTCGCCTCGGCCGAGCGATTCTCCGAGCGCGCCTTTGAAAGTCTAAGTCTGGATTCATCTTGACGGGCCAATATAAGCCTTGCATCGATTCTTCATTAAGTCGATGCCAACTCTTCGGGTCGACGGCTAGTTTGAGTCGTTGCACTTGTCGTTTGAATCGGCGTTCCGCTAGGACGGAGCGGGTCATTACAATATTCCCTGAATAGATGCCCCACAATATGATATAAACCTTGATGCCATGGTGGAAGAAATTATGAGTACATGTTTGACACTCATCCAAAATATATCTCCATTAGTCAGCATAACCTGATGTGGATCTCCTACTGTGTTGGTATCCAACAAAATCGGAGTCAGAATACCTTATGATCTCCAGAATTATCCGATCTCCTACAAAGAGCATATAATTTCTTGTTCTCTAATTACTTAAGTAGTTTGGTTGCTACCCAATGATCCATCCATATTTTCTTAAATATCTGTCTAACATCCTAATATGTACGTAATATCCTGACGCGTACATACTTGAGCATATATTAGACTCCCTACAACTGATCATGAAGGAAAAATCTATTGTATTTTTTTAATTTCAAGGCTATTCTTAGGGCACTGATTGAGACTGAACTTGTCTCCTTTAACGACTGGGGTGTCACCTGGTTTGTATTCCTATGCCAAATCTTTTAAGCATTTTATCGATATAGCTCTTTTGTGATAATCCAAGAATACCTCGAGAACGATCTCGATGTATTTGAATTCCTAATACAAAAGAGGCGTCACCAAGATCTTTCATCTCAAAGTTATTTGATAGAAATTTTTTAGTGTCATGCAATATGCCTATATCATTTGTGGCAAGCAATATGTCATCAACAAACAAAACCAAAAAAATAATAATTTTACTCCCACTGAATTTGTGATACACACAATCTTCAACAACGTTAACCTCAAAACCAAACGAGGTAACCACTTGAAGTACCTTTGGCGAGAAGCTTGCTTGAGTTCATAAATAGATTTTGTCAATTTTTAAACCATATTCTTTGGGTCTTTCGACACAAAGTTTTCTGGTTGCACCATATAAACTGTTTCATCAATGTTACCATTGAGAAATGTCGTTTTGACATCCATTTAATCTAATTCAAGATCAAAATGTGCAACATGTGCTATGATGGTTTTAAAAGAGTTTTTCAAAGATACCGAAGAGAAAAAACTCTTTAAAATCAATCCCAAAAGTCACTTGTTACAAGACGTACTTTATACCTCTCCACACGACCCTTCGAATCCTTCTTGGTTCTAAATGTCCATTTACAACCAATAGATTTCATACCTTTTGGTAATGGGACAAGTTCTTAAACTTTATTGTCTTGCATGAACTTATACTCCTTATTTATTGTGTCAATCCACTTTGAGAACTGGAACTTTCTATGGCCTGACGGAAGTTGATTAGATCATCTTCCAGTATCCACAGTCTTCCTCACGTTCCTAGAGAAATATGACAATATTATCCGAAATTATATTTCTTCTTTCTCTGGTGGACCATCTTAATATTACCGGTTCTTGAGGTTGTTGAGTTTGTTCCTTAGAAATAATTACCTTATCTTGAATGGGATGCCGCTACGTTGTCGTTGTTAAGGTATCTCAACAATGACTTATAGAGGTAATTCGACATTGTCTTATTGAGACTCCGAATTCACTTCTTGATTATGACAGGTATAGAATTCTGTACATCGTCAAAAGTGATAGTAGGAATCGTAATTGATTCCTTCTCAAAGACAATGATTCTGACTTTATTTCTCCCCCAAACTCAACATCCTCAAAAATTATATTACCCTTCTCGTCTCAAAAAAAAATTTCTTAGTGTGGGACCGTATAATTATTAACCCCTTGATCTGTAGCATAACCAATAAAGTAGCTGCTTATAATTTAACTTTGGTCTATCTTTCCATTACACATTCAATATAAACATTAAAGTCTATAAAATCAATGGAATCCAAATCTCATCAGATACAAATCGTTCAACTCTATTTCTAGAGAAGTGACCTAATGCTTATGTCATAATGAGGCTAAAAAAATATAATTTTACATTTAGTACCACATGACTTCACTTGCAAGATTTCATTATAAGATGCAATAATTTCAACTGAATATAGGTTATTATAATCCTTAAGGGAACCGTTACCAATAATATTTGAATTTAAAGATAGACGAAACTTATTGTTTCCAAATGAACAATGGTTACCAGATTTGTCCATTAAGGAAACTAAAACTGAATTTCGTCTAAAAGATGGTACAATAAAAGTGTCTATCAAATCCAAATAATAATCGGTTCCTAAAAAACTTAAAATGTCCTATTGCATCCACTTCTACTGATTTGCCGTCACCCACATAGATGTATCTTTCACCATCAATTGGCTTCGGTAGCTCAGACAACCTTGTTTATAAACACTAATGTGGGTAGTAGCACCAGAATCTAACCACCACGTATTTTTAGGTACGAAATCTAAATTAACCTCAGAACAGACCAAACTTAGAAATATATATTTTTTTATACGCCATGCGTGATACTTTGTACATTTCTTCCTTATGTGTCATGTCTTATCACAAAAGAACAACCCTTAGTTTTATATTGTTGTTTCTTTTGACCTGGACCCTTAGCAGCTACTGTATTCATTTCTTTTTGCCCTTAAAGTTTATCCCATTAAACATAAAAACTAAAATCTTATTGGCAGATATTTTAACAACATTAACTGTAAAGAGAACAAAGCAACAAAAACAAACATGCTCTAATAAATAACCAAAGCGTAAAATATAGTAAAACAAATTCAAATAATGGTGAACCCCATCTCAAGATACCTAGTACATCATTAATATCAAGTCTTTGGACATTAATATTAACTGCAAGTGATATTCTTGGTGTAATGATCAAACGTTGATAATAAGTCATGTCAAATAATAAGCCTATCTTTGGATCGGATTATTATTCACATGTAAATCTTATAATTATCACACATTTATCACCACAAGTATGTGTGCAATTCGGCCAAGTATTAACCTTCCTTTGGGCCGGCTAATACCCGCATGAATGTACACACACAAACATCCAACATCCCTCATAGACTATCTACGCAAGATAGGTCACTTTGGCGACATCTTGTTTCAATGGGTCTATTTAGAATATTAGACGACTATTGCTAGTCACAAAAGGTACCAAAAAATTTGAATGTTGACTAAATTTTACAAAGCTGAACCATGTCCAAAACTTTATGTACATGCCTATTTAAAATATTACAACTCAAATAATATAATCATAAGCATGTGAATCTCTTTACATGATTCAAGCAAATATTCTTAATTTGACTAAACTGGGCATTGTCAACATAATAAAATTCACGTAATATTTTACTAAAGATATGGACCAATAAATTGCTTCAAATAACCCATAAAGATTATATTAAAATAATCTGCTGAAGATATGTACGTCAATAGATTGCATCAAATATATAACTTAGAACATAAATTTATTGAAAGCTAAATTTATGCCAAACATAAAATTGTCTATATTTGATTCCAATTTGTCCTCCAATGATCAACTTAGATTGGAAAACACTCTAAATTGAGTAACACCAAATATCTATCAGCACGAGTAATTGGAATCTAACCGACATTCCATATTATCACATGTCCAGCAATAAGCATATTCATGCATATTTAATAAATGAAAAAATTATATCGTCATCATCACATGTCTCCATATCTTATTGAGAGATCATTATTGTACAGAAATTATGAATACTATCAAGATTCCTTAAATATGCCTAAAACAACTTATACTAAATCTGTTTAATTAAAAAATGTACTTTATTAGAAGTACATTATCATAACCTGATACAATTAAGCAAACAACAAAGGCAATTGTTAATCAATCAGTATCATTACTCTAGGATTACTCTAATTAGTATCATTAAAAACTTTTGTTGGCATAACATCTAGAAGACAATTGTTAATCAATCAGTATCATTCCAACAGCGTATGCCGCGACAAAAAAGAGCGATATTCCACATTAAACTATTTTTTTATTGGTTAAGAAATCCAAACCAAAATATTAACATGTCATGGGAATCGTATTATAGTTGGCTACTCACAGGGACCCTGGCCAATTCTCAGGAAATTATAGGGACCTTTGAAAGGAAACCCTAACGATTCTTATGTAAATTTTCTCAAAGCAAAATTTTAAGACTAATTGCAAGAAGAAGAACATAAAAGAGTAAAAGAGTTATTTTTACCAACGAGTGCGACTTCTTCTTCTTCATATCATATCGATTATTTTTCAAGTGCTCAAAAAAAAAATTGGATTGTAAACTTTGACCTCATAAATCAAACAGGAGGCTCTGATACCACTTGTTAGCATTAATTGTACCCTGTCAATTCATGAGATAAATGACAAAACTAAATGGCGGAAGCGTACCTGAATCCATTGCTAGACTTGATGGATCTTGAAGCGTCGTCCTTTTGTGGGGTTCGATCTTCCAACTTGCTACGACCCTTAATGACAAAGAGAAATCTGAATCCTTTGTCCCTCTCTTTGTGTTGATGGGGATGCAGAAGACAAAAAGAGAAAACCTCTCTTTTGGTGGCCGTATAAGTTGGGGACCATAACCCTAATGAATACATATATTTATATGTTTTGATATTTCTAATTTGGCCCCTCATCAAATTAGAATTATCTCCGGTATCTACACATTAATTCTATGACAATTATACCCTTAAGCCAATTTTCAAATAGACCACTTTAATTTGGCTTAATTATTTAGATAGCCTAAACACAATTAATTTTACATGTGTGGTCCCTTAATTATTGAATAATTCCAACAGGAAGCAGTTACTGATGTCTCATAGACAAAAGAACATGGGGGTGTGAGTGAAAAGAGGTAGGGGTGAGCTGGCTCATCAGCAGAGTACATATAGCGTGCCTGCTTTCTATAGATTGGAGAGTGAAGGATCTTAAAATAAATAAATAAATAAAAGGGGAAAAAAGAATGGGAAGGGATCGTGTGCCTATGGCCATTGGCAGGGGTCAGGGGTGGTTAGCCGCAGGCACAAGGGGGCAGGTTGTGTGTTGCACGAAATAGTAAGAGGGATAGGGAAGGATTAAAATAAGTCTTCTAAAGGAGAAGAATATGGGGGTGATTGAGCGTGTTATGCATTTAGAGAAGTTGGTGTGTGTATTAGTAAAGAGATTACGTGTTTGGTATTGGTGTACTAGATGTTTGGAATTGTCGTTGTTACATTTATGTGTGTGGATTATGGGGGAGAATATAGGAATGGTGTTTGGTGGATAGGGCTAGGTGGAGAGGAGATTGTTGGGTATGGAACATATGTGTTGTGCATTTACCGAAAGAGAGAAGAGGAAGCCAGGGTCCAAATAACCAGATATATATTCATGAGCTATGTGGGTTTTAAAATCATTAATATTAATGACACCATTATTACCAAGACAAATTATATATAGAAAATATGCACTTCCAATTATTTTTGTCATACAATATTAAAATATATGCCAAAAATAAAATAGGTAAAAAATTGCAGTTCAATAAATAAATAGAATTGGAGGGTCTCACATCCTACTCATCTTAGAATAATTTCGTCCTCGAAATTTAAGATCAATCTCCATTTCGTTGGTTATTACCATTTGATCATACCCTGAATCAAACTTCATCTATCTGAAGCAATTTTATATCTTTCCTCGATCTCTACTAGTTCTACTTTGACTTTCCCCTTCCTCATTGAGTACTATTCTTAGGATATTATACCCTCAATGTCCATAACTTGATTCAGGACCGTACCTTACTAGATACTAGGGGATTCTTATAGTTTAGGCTTTTCGAAGGTATTTCAGTCCTACCATTTTTTAAAATTATTTTATCCACAAATATGTGAATCAATCTATGGTTTGAACCAGTATATTACTCCTCAAATATGTGCATATCTCAATATTACAAATCCATCAAACATATTCATGGTAAATTCCAAAAATCTAAAAAGATAGTTTAGAGCTTGAAATTACCCTAGCCTTTATCGCCAAATTTTTTTATCCCTCAAAGGTTACTCAACTTTAATGCCTTATCCTTTATCCTCACTAATACTCCCATATTCCACAAGAACTTAAATCTCAAAACTTGTCCACCGACGAGTTTTACTCGTCACCAGCTACATCTCCCTTGCTCAAGTACAAGAGTTCTTTAAGGTTTATTTAACTTGGGTATATTCCTCTGATCCAACTACGATCCATCTTGATGGAATTCTTTACTATATAATCGTAACAGTCAATAGTCCAATACTCTATCTTAGGGGCTAATTTATCAACCCCATACTCCATAGTAAAATTTTACGAGTCCAAATTATTTGTATCTCTCATTGTCTAACACAACGGTAAAGTATATATATATATATATATATATATATATATATATATATATATATATATATATATATATATATATATATATATATTTTTCTCTCTCTCTCTCTCTCTCTCTCTCTCTCTCTCTCTATATATATATATATATATATATATATATATATATATATATATATATATATATATATATATATATATATATATATTTTATATATATATATATTTTATATATATATATATATATATATATATATATATATATATATATATATATATATATATATATATATATATAGAAATTCATTATTTGCCATATATATATATATATATATATATATATATATATATATATATATATATATATATATATATATAGAGAGAGAGAGAGAGAGAGAGAGTCTAGTTCACCTAGTCATCAAAACACTACATGTGCTAAATCCTTAAGATCGCAATGTATATTACTCAAATTCTTTATTCGCAGTTGTAACCGTCAGTCTTATTATTCTATTGTAGACATAATGTCATCAAGGTATATTCCAGCGATAAATTCCTTCTGTACGCTTCTTACAATCACTCTTAATAGGCTCTAAGTTCTATAAAAAAATATATATATATATATATATATATAGAGAGAGAGAGAGAGAGAGAGTGAGAGTCTAGTTCACCTAGTCATCAAAACACTACATGTGCTAAATCCTTAAGATCGCAATGTATATTACTCAAATTCTTTATTCGCAATTGTAACCGTCAGTCTTATTATTCTATTGTAGACATAATGTCATCAAGGTATATTCCAGCGATAAATTCCTTCTGTACGCTTCTTACAATCACTCTTAATAGGCTCTAAGTTCTATATAGTCAATCCCTTGTACCTAGCCTTGTAGCATAACACGATTAACCTTGAAGGAAACTTACCCCCTCCTAACTACCCAAGCATCATAAATACACCAATAATATATCTCAGTTATACTTTATAATATAACATAAGGGTTGTCTAATTCAGCCATTATATCATGAAGGTAATAAGGACCTAAGGCTAGGTCGAGAAATCCATACCATTATAAATCATGGTTAGGGTCAAGCAAAGCAGGAAGATAGTCGAAATATTTTCAAGAATGGTATGAAGCCAATCGAGATGCATAGGATGTAGTCTAGGTAAAACTCGAGAACCATATACCTCTGTGATTATGTCACGTGAAGTTACTATCAAGCTAATGTGCATGTGGCTGCAAATAACTTTCTTGTTCCATAATATGAAGGATGGCTGCAGTGCACAACTGCCACGCCAGATAATACAGGTTCTTGGGCTTATCATAGCCAAATTCATGAAATGTTTCCAAATTAACATTTTACGAAAACATGAGAAGAGGTCAATCAAAATGCATAGGATGTGGTTCAAGTAGAATCCGAGAAACAAATGTAATCTTGATACCGTTATTTGAAGTCCTGTATCGCCAGTATATCTTTGGCTGCAAAAAGTCATGATTCCATAATACATGGATAATATATAATTTCTCAAACTTTCCTTGGACCAATCCATAAGAAATTTTCAACAGTTTTAGAGAAAGATCCATCAGGTTGCCAATAGAGAAGATTCAGTCCAATCACAGGAAGGCAAGAACATGAATGTATTCATGCTGAGAAAAAATAGCATGAAGACAAACATACTGGAAGAATCCTAGAGGAACCTATAATCCTAGTTGTGGATGTATCACCAAATCCTATTTCTCAATTGGTTACAGGCTCATAGTAGTACGACTATCCTAGGTACCACCACGACTTTGCACACTTGTAAAGACAAGACCTGCATGGGCCACCACAAAAACTGTCATGTCCCAGTCCTAAAATGCGCAGGACCAGGCCATGTGGTAATAGCCAGCTACATATTCGACCAAACTCTAGTACGACTCGAATATGTATAAGCTATAAAGAGCAGAACAAGTATCCAAAATATCTATAATATACATCCACAATTTCTAACTAAACTACTATTAAACTAATAAAAAATAACTGCAAAAGATAGAGTGAGAAGGCATCACCAGTCGATACCTGAATCACAAACAAATAGCCCCAAATATCCTATGTCATATATCAGCAAATACCTAAAAGAAAATCAGGTCTTCATAGGGACGTAGCAAGATACATAATATACATTTGAAGGTAGTAGATAGGTAATCCAGGTGATAAACAGGTGATCAAGTAATACTGCTAGTAGACAGGCTAACTAGTATGTATAAAATACACTTGAAGATAATGTTCGATGTAGGGGCTATCTAATGGGTACTCGTGTAGTTGCGCTCCCTCCGGGCACCCATCATGCAGTAACATCAAAGTGAACACTACTCGTAGCCCCTACACCTAGTGACTGTCCTTTCCACCCAATAATACTGCCCGTATCGCATCTACGACATGTACAGTCCGACTCTAACAAATGATAAGTCCAGAAGTCCAGTAAAACATGTACACAGGAAAAATCTATCATCAAGTAAACATCCAGAGATTATAAATGAATCACCTATATGCCATGCAAGATGAATCCGTATATTATGTCTATGTGTTAGCAGGTATAATCATGTAAGCAGAAAGATATGAGCAGGTGAATCATGTAGAAGTATATCCAACGTAAATAACTGGTAAGAAATACATGCATGTATATACTGTCAATCAAAGGCAAGGTATACTTGCTTGGGCTTCGTCTAATGCTGCTGAGACCACGAGTAACAAAAGTCCAATCAGGTCACCCTGCTAATGATGCTAAGGCCCACAATGTCACGTCCCTCTCCCGGAGGAGCGATCGTCCTCGCTACGGCATGATGCCGTATGAGCTTAGGTTGCACTCACGCAAGACAGGTTCCATAACGGTCGATTACAGCTAAGCGACAGGGTCGTCGCACAGAAGTCCCAAAGTAGAAGTATTAAAGAATGAAGGCAACATGAGTATACAAACAAAATTTAATATTTTGTATTAATAATGCAAATGAGATTACAAAGGGCACGGAGCCAGATTACAAGTCACTCAAGCTCACTTTCTCTCAGAATACAATCGTTCAGCTCTCTCTCATCTCTCAATACAAAGCTCAAGGCTGCAACTTGCGGATGCTTCAGAAGACGATGTCCATATATTATGTCCCATATAGGTGAAGTTTTCAATACGGCCGCACGCCTCGAAATGCTAAGGAACTCCGTACCTCAACGTGTACAAGCGAGCTCCGCCTCGACGAGTAAGTACCTATAACCAGGATATGAAAACTGTTGGGTGATTAGTACATAACCGTACTTGTGGTGTGAGCTCCTTTTCCACCCATACAAAACCAATACTTTATTTTAATTTGTGCAACATATCCTTTTTTATTGTCTCTCTAATCTTGCCTTAGAATCAGTTTTAGGACATAGACGTCTGACCTATTGGTGCATCAATGACATAGTCATACCAGTAGTCCCTTCATGTAACATAATCGAGGCAGTACCTTACAACTTAGTAACTTGCCCAAACTTTGTATCGTAACAATGTGATCGTTCCATATCTTTGTTTGTATATCCACATTGGGGCCTCGCTATTTAGTGTGACTTAACCATATTGTCGCCTCACAGCCTTGCCTGTTTCAATCATCAACTGACTAAATCAAGACTTATGAACTTAGTGTCACTGACTCAAGCTTTCTGATGCCATATCTCGTGCCGAAGTACGGTGTCTCCATTGCAGTCAAATCTTAGGTCTAAACATTATGTTGTAAACCATACACACATTTAACATGACTCATTGGTACGGTGCACACAATACTTGACTCAATCCAAAGGCATACACGCGGATCGTCGTTATTATGCCGACTTATCTATATGAAAGTCACTAGCACCACAAGCTATCTTGGACTTATAGTTTTGTTATTCGGTGACCCTTTCAGTGCAAGTAGTGAGTCCCGCTGAAATTTCTCGAATAACCTAAACGGTACCCCTAGCTCAGCTATACCGTATTTTCTCTTAGGCCGAAACGGTCATGTGGCTCCAGGTTTGCTGTCCGAGAAAACTTCCCTTATGCACAAGTTATCCAATGACCATACAAGATTCGACTCGAACTACCGTCTTACACAAATACTATTTTTCTAGTGTTATAAGAGTGAATAGAAATCCAAGTCCAAACCAAAATAGCAGGTATAGCTAAACTTGGTTATTTTGATTACTTAACTTGGTTGCTATTGTTGCACAGGTTGAGTTATCTAGCGTGGTAGCTGACTAGTGGTCTGACACTAGTGCATCTGACCACGTGTGCTTTCGAAGGAGCTGTTCACCAAGAACGAGCCATGTTATGACGAAGGTTTCGATGGCGAACATGTACCTATTAGAATATCTGAAGATCGAGACAGTGGTTATGAACCACCGACAAGGATACTGGAATGCGTATTATACGTACCAGAGATTTTCGAATATTCGATCTCAGGAAGTCTGTTATCTGATACAGACTTGAAAGACGGACAAACGTACTAGCCAGATGGTAATTTCTTGACGAGGAACATGCTTTGAAAAGATGTTCGGTGCTGAAGGGATGTTCGAAATTCTGCTGATGGCGATGAAGTTACTTCATTGAATGGACTGAGAGTTGTTCTATGATAGAAGCAGACTCAAGCTGTCCTACCGGGACCTTATCTTCAGAATGTGGGGGTAAAGAGGTGGAGGAATTTAAGATCTGTGCAGATACAAGACTGTTGGAAAGCTGCTGACGATTGAACTAAAGTACTGATCATCTGGAGTTAGTATATTCAGATATCTGTGAACTTTATCAATTCTCCACAGAGGCCGGTTCGAAGTATTTCTTGAAGTGCACGTTTGCATGACTTTTCAAGTAGAAGGATGCAGTATTCGAGCAGTTCAGAGACTTCAGGGCTGAAGCTGAACGTTAAACCGATCTATAACTACTCAGAAGTGATCGAGATGTAGAGTATAGGTCTCATGAATTTGCATCGTTCTGCAAAGAATATGGAACCATCAATGAGACTACTGCTCCGTATTCTCCTTAATCTAACGGAGTAGCGGAGAGGAAGAACAGAACATTGACATAAATAATGAACTCAATGCTACCAACTGCGGGTCTTCCTACATGCTACTGGGGAGAAGCTGCATTGACGGGCACTTTTATTCTAAATAGAGTGCCGTATGCAACTTCGGACGTAACTCCTCATGAACTCTGGTTCAAAGTTAGACCTAACTTGAATGTCATTCGAGTGTGGGGGTGTCTGGCTTATGTGAAGCTCCTAGATCTGAAGATTCAAAAGTTGGGGACAAGGACTACGAAGACGATCTTCTTGGAATATGCCGAGAAGAGTGATTCTCGAAGATTTCTTAATATTGAGTCAAATCATATCATCGAATCTCGCGATGCTGAATATTTTGAAGACAAGTTTGCAAGGCACAAGTACATTGTTCTAACAGATATTTCGGAGAATGATGAAGGTGCAAAGGAGACTGAGATCTTCAATGAGCCAGTTGTCCAAGATGAACTTGTTGCTGAGGAGACAACGATTGAACCAGAACTCGCTGAGCCATCGTCAAAGCGAGCAAGGAGGCCGAAGAACTTCTGATATGACTTCATCACCTATCATGTGGAAGCAGATCCGCTTACCTATGATAAGGCGATAAAGACCGGAGATGTTATTTTCTGGAAGGAGGCAATAGACAATGAAATTGAATCAATCACCTCCAATAACACTTGGGTGTTGGTTGATCTACCTGAAGGAGCAAAACCTATCGGATGCAAGTGGATCTTGTCACTCCCCGTTCCTAGAATGCGTATTTTTATACATGTGCAACTCATATATATTTATTTAATATTTATCATGTATCATCCTGTATTTAAATTCCTTTAATTTCATGTTAATTAATTATCTGCATTTTATTTCCTGCAATTTTATTCCTGCATTTTATTTCTGTATTTTATTTCCTGCTGTTATTATATGCTTTTAGTCTTGCTTTTAGGTTCGGCCTATGGAGGGTTTTTCTCGGGTTCATGGTGGTTCACATGAACCGAACCCCACAACCCCCAACTACCACCACCCTTCCTATTTAAAGCCCCCATCTCCTTCTCTCTCCTCATAACTTTCCTTCACCATTACTTCTTCTTCCTCACCACTCTCTTCCACCAACCAACAGCAGGCAAGTACATCTTGCTTCTTGCACTTGGAGAACCATTTTTGTGGTTCATTTTTCTACCTCTCATGATCCTGAGAGAGTTTAGTACTTGGCATTTTTGATTTCTTTGGCTGGTTTCTTCTAGATCTAAGTTGTTGTATTCTCGGTTGTCCATGGGTTTTGATCTCCCAACCTGGCGTGCTTTCGGAGCTTCTCATTCTTCACCATTCTGAACCATGGGAACTTCATTTCTGGCTTGGAACGAAGGATCAGTCACGCTCACGTCTTTACGTGTCAGCGTGAATTTTCAGTCACGCTCACGTCTTTACGTGTCAGCGTGAATTTTCAGTCACGCTCACATTCTTACGTGTTAGCGTGAATTTTCAGTCACGCTCACGTCTTTACGTGTCAGCGTGAATTTTTAGTCACGCTCACGTTCTTACGTGTTAACGTGAATTTTCAGTCACGCTCACGTCTTTACGTGTCAGCGTGAATTTTCAGTCACGCTCACGTTCTTACGTATTAGCGTGAATTTTCAGTCACGCTCACGTCTTTACGTGTCAGCGTGAATTTTCAGTCACGCTCACGTTCTTACGTGTTAGCGTGAATTTTCAGTCACGCTTACGTCTTTACGTGTCAGCGTGAATTTTCAGTCACGCTCACGTTCTTACATGAGTACGTGAATTTTTAGTCACGCTCACGTCTTTACGTGCGTGCATGAATTTTAAGCCATGCTCTGCGTGCGTGAATTTTTTATCACGTCTTTGCGTGCGTGCGTGGATTTCTTATCACTTTTCACGCTCACGTTAAGAATCACTTTTCACGCTCACACTGTGCGTGCGTGAGTTACTTTTCACGCTCACGTTATGAGTGCGTGAATTACCCTTCACGCTCACGCTGTGCGTGCCAACGTGAACCACTTTTCACGCTCACTCCTACTAGACTTGGCGTGACTTGTTGGTCTTAGCATAGACTTGTTGGCATGACTTCCTGACCTGGGTGTTTCTATTTGTTCTATAATTTATTCATTTAATGGTGGCATGATAGTTCTCCTATTATATCCTTATGCTTTTGCATGAACTCGATAATCTTAGCATGTTAATATTTTTGATACATATGGTTGTGTAGAACGTGCCTTGTGTCTTGATCGGTTTATGGATACCCAGTAAGACTGGAACTTAACCCTGAGAGTTGTAGACTCGACCCATTTAATACTAATTGACTTTCATGCCTTGTCACCATTGATGATAATGGTTATCTTGACTAAAATTGATCATGCGTTCCTAAGTTGGAACTAAGAGACTGGCTAGTCGTCTTATTGAATTAAATGAATGAGACACGTTCATGTAATGAACTATTGTAATCGATTAGTCGATCCCGAATATTGATATACAGGCATGTGCAGGTTTCAATTTATTTATTTTTCTGCAAAGCAGCATGTGTACTTTATGGTCAAGGCATGATTATTCCGTGGTTAGATTTGATTGTTGTATTACGCTATGTAAGACCTACAACCTAGCCGTACGGATATCGTTGTAGAGTTGCGCATATCGTACCCCGTACGAAAGTACTCATTTGAATGACCATGATCCACGGCATGGGATTTCACTCAACGTAGAGACTATTAGGTTAAATAAAATAATGATTGCATGGAGAGAATGGATCTCCGAGTTCTTATATGGCAGCCCTCTTGGGACTAGTAATGCCCGACAGGCCGGCTGGTTCCCACAGATACTGTAAACCTGCCACACGGGCAGGGAGCGGTATCTGCTTATATTATTATTGTATATTATATATTGATGATGGGCGTCCCGCTGGGACTCGTCTAATTCATGATTGGCGCAATTGATTGACTGAATAGACTAGCCTTGCTCGTACATAGTAAGAACTGAGGAATCCCTATTTGCATAATTCCAGGATAACTTGGGACTCACAATAGCAAGCCGTAGGAGTTGATTGGCTGTTCAAGATGATTTGTTTGTGTACTGTACCTACTCTGTTGCCTAACTGAGATGATCAGAATGTCAGGACATGACGGGCCAACTTCTGTCCTTGTTTGGTTGGGAGGTTGGTTCGGAGTGTCGTGATATTATGTGAATCCTAGTGGAAAGCAGAGATCTATTATTATATTCTCTTACTTACTGGTTTAAATCCTTCATACCGTGCTTCCTTGTGGTACTTGCTATTAGAGGTCTAACCTCTCTGGTTTTGTATGGCCAGATTTAGAGCCGGTTCCCGAGGACTCAGCTTACTTCCACCTCCAAGATGGTCAATACTAGGGAAATGATCGCAGGAGGACTCGAGTGGGTTCCTTACTTTACCGCTCGTTTTGTTATTTACTTCATACTTAGCCGTTTGGCACCGACATATTAGTCGGATTGTCTTGCACTTACTTTTACATAATTGTAATTAAGTCAGACTGCAGCTGATAACAATTGTGTATATGTTACTATACCATCTGGCTATGTTTTGTAAAGCCAGATCTCAAGAACATTTTGACTAAGCGTTTGGGATGCCTTACTGCTTTATATTACATGTTCTCTATTTTTGCTTCTTGTTTGAATGATTGAGACAATAGATGTGAAGTGACCTTAGTAAGACTTTCATGTAGTATGCACCCCCTCGTCTGGTTAGACAGTATTGATCGTATTATACGGTATTCATCTACCCGTAATACGTAGCTGGCTGAGTCATTCCCCCGCTCTCCAGTATTCTGGTTCTGGGGCGTGACAAGATTTTAGTGGTGGCCCATGCAGGTCTAATTTCAGACTTGTGGGGTGTCTTAATTTATAGGATGTCTCAATCACACGTGTTCCCCCCTTGATCTTATGATTCGTTATTCTCAACCCTTGCTTGACATTCCGGTATCCTTTGACTTCATTGATCCTTCATGTCCGGTTGTTTGATTGTTCTCTTGTCCCTTTTCTTAGGGGCACTTCGTCCGCATCGGTCAGAGCTGGACAACAGCAGGAGCAACATGGACAACCTGACCCTGTTGGTCAGCAACAAGGGCCGGTACTAACTCAAGAGGCTATTCAAGAAGAAGTGATAGTGGAAGCAGCAGCTGGATCGCAGTATCCGGATGTTCCACCACCACCAACAGTTCCACTTACCCAAGTGGACACACCAGCCCTTCTGGAGATCATGAGAGGAATGATGGCTACTCAGCAACATCAGATGTTGGCCCAGCAGCGCATGCACACTCAGCTACAAGAGCAGAATGTGTTGCTCAACCAAGGATTACAGACGGCTTTGGAAAGAGGAGTGAGGACTGATTCAGGAGCATCAGCCAGGTTTTGCAAGTACAACCCCCGCCGTTTCGAGGGCACGGAGGATGCCATCTCAGTAGATGCATGGCTTAAGGATATTGAGGCTATTCTGATAGCAGCTAAGGTGCCGGCAGAAGAACGTGTGGATCTAGTGAAGTTGTTACTTCAGGATCTCGTACGTGATTGGTGAGAATCAAAGGAAGTGGGTATCAGACATCTTGTGGCTTGGGACGGTTTCACTGCAAGATTCAAGACCAAGTATTATGGAGTTGTGGCACGGTTTGAGCTACAACAGAAGTTTATCAACCTCAGGCAGGCCGGCAAGACTGTAGATGCTTATGCAGCGGAGTTCTGCAGATTGAGTAGATTCGCCCCAGAGATGGTAGCAACAGAGAGCCAGAGGGCCATGATGTTTCAGCAAGGGTTTCATCTTGAACTCTTGCAATTGATAGAGGGGCACAATTACCAATCTTTTGACCAAGTATTGACGGCAACTCGAAGGCATGAGATCACCATTCAGAGGCTTGCGACAAGGACTGGCAGTCAGAAGAGATCCCACAGTCAGATTGAAGGAGGAGAAAGAGCAGCACCCCGAACAACAGCACCATCCATCGGCATTCGTATCCACGATGTGGCGATACGAGGACCACCACCACCACCCAGGCAGCAGCAACAGCAACAAAGGAAGAACCAGTAACCCCCGACAGGCTGCACTTATTGTGGGAAGATAGAGCACACTAGAGATGTGTGTCGGACATTGAATGGACTGTGTCTGATATGTGGAAATCCAGACCATCGGGTTACCACATGTCCCATGAATTCGAGGTCAGGAGGACCAGGGCAGCAGTTTCCTGCTCTGCCAGCACCAGGGGCAGGCCAGTATCGAGGACCAGCGGTGGCAGTAAGGCCGCTGGCACAGCGTCCGTTAATGCCGCAGGATCAGATGTTTCGGCAGCAGGGGCCGCCGATGCAGCAACACCAGCATAGACCACCCCAGCATCATCAAGGAAGGGGCCAGCAATAACATCAGGCTAGGCCGCAGCATGGAAACCAGCAAGGAGGTCGAGGGCAAGCATTCACTCTGTCCTTGGAGGAGGCATTGGCATCGGGAGATGTTGTGGCTGGTAACATTCTCGTCGCCTCATATCTCGCAGTAGCATTGTTTGATTCGGGAGCATCCCATTCATTTATATCTGCACAATTTACGACACGACTAGGAATGGAGTTCGAGGCTTTGCCAGGGAGGTTAAATATACTCACTGGTAATGGGCTCGTAGGAGTTAGTAGAGTTATTTTAGCATGTAGTATTGTAGTTTGCGGGCATTCCTTACCCTCCAGGTTGATAGAATTTCCTGTTAGAAATTTCGACGTTATCTTAGGTATGGACTGGCTGAAAGACAGTCATGCGATAATAGATTGTCGTAGAGGGAGTGTATCTTTTGATATTTTAGGCATGAAGCAGTTCACCTTAGTCAGATCAGGGGCAACTCAACAAGAGCAGGGAGTAGTAACGATAATAAAAGAAGTTCAGATTCCGAAGGTAGTTGAAGAGTTTCTCGACGTATTTCCTGAAGAACTTCTAGGTCTACCACCGGTTAGGGATATTGAGTTCAGTATAGAATTGGCACCAGGAACTAAACCGATATCAAATCGAGTTTACAGAATGGCGGATTCAGAGCAGGCCAAGGTATATCAGCATATAGAGAAACTGAAGGAGAAGAAGTTCATCCAAGCTAGCATATCGCCGTGGGCAGCCCCAGTGGTACTTGTAGGGAAGAAGGATGGGTCATCCAGATTGTACATTGACTACAGGAAGCTTAACGTGGCAACAGTGAAGAACAAGTACCCATTACCCAGGATCGACGACTTATTTGATCAGTTGACCGAAGCTAGAGTTTTCTCTAAGATAGATCTTCGTTCAGGGTACCATCAGGTGAGGGTTCGGAAGGAAGATATTCCCAAGAAAATATTCAGGTCGAAGTATGGGCATTATGAATTCTTAGTAATGCCGTTTGGTTTGACCAATGCTCCAGCGATATTCATGGATTTGATAAATCGCATCTTTATGCCATACTTAGACCAGTTTGTCGTTGTGTTTTTCGACGACATTCTCGTATACTCTGCTAGTGAAGAGGAGCATGAAGACCACCTCAGGAAAGTATTGCAGGTTCTGAGAGAGAACCAGTTGTATGCCAAGCTCAGCAAGTGTGAGTTTTGGTCGGATCATATTTCATTTTTGGGTCACATCCTATCAGGAGCTGGAGTAGCAGTAGATTCCAGGAAGATAGAAGCAGTAGAAAGTTGGCCAGTACCTAAGACCGTAGCAGATGTACGGAGTTTCTTGGGATTAGCAGGATATTACAGAAGGTTTGTGTCAGACTTTGCAAGGCTTTCAGCACCCATGACCCGCTTGACCCGGAAGGATGTACCATTCGTTTGGTCGGCAGAATGTCAGGCATCATTCGAGACTTTGAAACAGAAGTTGATATCAGCACCTATTCTTATATTGCCAGTTGGACCCGAAGGTTTTACAGTATATTGTGATGCGTCAGGTAAAGGACTTGGATGTGTCCTTATGCAACATGGGAAGGTGATAACATATGCATCTAGGCAGCTTCGGGACCACGAGAAGAATTATCTAACTCATGATTTGGAGTTAGCGGCAGTAGTATTTGCTTTGAAGCTATGGAGGCATTACTTATATGGTGACCGAGTGGACATGTACACAGACCATAAAAGTTTGAAGTACATCTTTACTCAGAAGGAACTAAACATGAGGCAGAGAAGATGGCTGGAGTTGATTAAGGATTATGACGTGGAGCTTCAGTATCACCCAGGCAGGGCTAATGTAGTAGCAGACGCTCTTAGCAGGAGAGGCAACGCATTTATGTTGACAACACAGAGGCATATCTTAGAAGACCTTCAGGAGATGGGCATCAAAGTTATACTTCCTAGTGATGTAGGAGTTCTAACAAGTCTGCAAGTTCAATCCGACTTGGTAGACAGAATCAAGGCAGCTCAGGCACAAGACCCAAGGATTCAGAAGCTTAAGGCAGAATGTGAGTCAGGACTCAGGAAGGAGATAAGAATTCATGAAGATGGTACACTTAGGTTTGGATCACGTCTATGTGTGTCTAGTGGAGATATCAGACAGGAGGTTATGGCAGAAGCTCACAGTTCTCAGTATTCTATTCATCCTGGAGGGACCAAGATGTACCAAGATATCAAGCAGCATTTCTAGTGGAACGGGATGAAGAGGGAGATAGCTAGATTTGTTTCCCGTTGCTTGGTATGTCAGCAAGTGAAGGTAGAACAGCAGAGGCCAGCTGGATTATTGCAACCGCTTCCTATTCCGGAATAGAAATGGGAGCATATTACAATGGACTTTGTGACCGATTTACCGAGATCACCAAGTGGTAAGGACGCTATTTGGGTAATAGTGGACCGACTTACAAAGGTGGCACACTTTCTTTCTTTCAGAGTAGGGCAATCTACAGAAAAGTTGGCAGAGTTGTATATGCAACAGATAGTCAGGCAGCATGGAGTCCCTGTCAGTATTGTGTCGGATCGAGATACCCGTTTTATATCATATTTCTGGAAGAGCTTATATTATAGTCTGGGTACCAAGTTAAGATTTAGCACGCTTACCATCCGCAGACGGATGGGCAATCAGAAAGAACGATTCAGACTTTAGAAGACATGTTGCGAGCTTGCACTCTAGATTTTGGAGGGTCTTGAAAGAGTCACCTGTACTTAGTCGAGTTCTCATACAACAATAGTTATCAAGCCAGTATCTAGATGGCACCATTTGAAGCACTATATGGTAAGAAGTGCAGGTCACCGCTTGCATGGGCTGATATCGGGGAGAGAAAGATGTTAGGCCCAGAAATGATTATTCAGACGGTTGAAGTGGTTAAGGGAATTAAATAGCGACTTCGAGTTGTGCAGGACCGGTATCGTCATTGGGCGGACCAGCATCGTAGGCCGTTAGAGTTCTCTGTTGGGGACCACGTATTCTTGCGGATCTCACCTACTCGTGGGGCCATTAGATTTGTCGTTCGCAGGAAATTGAGTCCGCGGTACGTGGGCCCATTTGTTATCCTTGATCGGATAGGCGATGTTGCTTATCGTTTATCCCTCCCACCTTCGTTACGAGAGGTGCATGACGTGTTTCATGTATCTCAATTACGTAGGTATGTACCGGACCCAAGCCATATCCTCGATCATTCTGAGCTGGTTGTTGGTACTAACATGTCTTACGAGGAACAGCCTGTGTCCATTTTGGACCGAAGAGAGAAGATACTTAAGAACCGAACAATTAGTCATGTCCGTGTTGCTTGGGGTCATCACTCCTTGGGAGAGTCAACGTGGGAACGTGAGGATGATATCCGATCACGGTATCCACACCTATTTGGCTCACAAGGTATATCTCTTTTTGTATACCTTGATTGTCCTGATTCTTCATGCTTATCACCTTATGGGTAGAGCTACTTGATATCGTGGATTGATGAATTTACATATATAGAACTTGCTTTTGATATGGTAAAAATGATTGCTTGCTCACTAGAATTGCTCGTATTAGTTTAGCTCCGATATTTCTACCTGCTTGGACTTGAAATTCCGAGGATGAAATTTTTCTAAGGTGGGTAGAGATGTCACTCCCCGTTCCCAGAATGTGTATTTTTATACATGTACAACTCATATATATTTATTTAATATTTATCATGTATCATCCTGTATTTAAATTCCTTTAATTTCATGTCAATTAATTATCTGTATTTTATTTCCTGCAATTTTATTTCTGTATTTTATTTCTGTATTTTATTTTCTGCTGTTATTCTTTGCTTTTAGTCTTGCTTTTAGGTTCGGCCTATGGAGGGTTTTTCTCGGGTTCATGGTGGTTCACATGAACCGAACCCCATAACCCCCAACTACCACCACCCTTCCTATTTAAAGCCCCCATCTCCTTCTCTCTCCTCATAACTTTTCTTCACCATTACTTCTTCTTCTTCCTCACCACTCTCTTCCACCAACCAACAGCAGGCAAGTACATCTTGCTTCTTGCTTCCACTTGGAGAACCATTTTTGTGGTTCATTTTTCTTCCTCTCATGATCCTGAGAGAGTTTAGTACTTGGCATTTTTGATTTCTTTGGCTGGTTTCTTCTAGATCTAAGTTGTTATATTCTCGGTTGTCCATGGGTTTTGATCTCCCAACCTGGCGTGCTTTCGGAGCTTCTCATTCTTCACCATTCTGAACCATGGAAACTTCATTTCTGGCTTGGAACGAAGGATCAGTCACGCTCACGTCTTTACGTGTCAGCATGAATTTTCAGTCACGCTCACGTCTTTACGTGTCAGCGTAAATTTTCAGTCACGCTCACGTTCTTACGTGTTAGCGTGAATTTTCAGTCACGCTCACGTCTTTACGTGTCAGCATGAATTTTCAGTCACGCTCACGTTCTTACGTGTTAGCGTGAATTTTCAGTCACGCTCACGTCTTTACGTGTCAGCATGAATTTTCAGTCACGCTCACGTTCTTACATGAGTGCGTGAATTTTTAGTCACGCTCACGTCTTTACGTGCGTGCGTGAATTTTGAGCCACGCTCTGCGTGCGTGAATTTCTTATCACGTCTTTGCGTGCGTGCATGGATTTCTTATCACTTTTCACGCTCACGTTAAGAATCACTTTTCATGCTCACACTGTGCGTGCGTGAGTTACTTTTCACGCTCACGTTATGAGTGCGTGAATTACCCTTCACGCTCACGCTGTGCGTGCCAACGTGAACCACTTTTCATGCTCACTCCTACTAGACTTGGCGTGCATTGTTGGTCTTAGCATAAACTTGTTGGCGTGACTTCCTGACCTGGGTGTTTCTATTTGTTCTATAATTTATTCATTTAATGGTGGCATGATAGTTCTCCTATTATATCCTTATGCTTTTGCATGAACTCGATAATCTTAGCATGTTAATATTTTTGATACATATGGTTGTGTAGAACGTGTCTTGTGTCTTGATCGGTTTATGGATACCCAGTAAGACTGGAACTTAACCCTGAGAGTTGTAGACTCGACCCCATTTAATACTGTCACTCCCCGATCCTGGAATACATATTTTAATACATAAACCGATAAATTGTATTTACTTTATATTTATACGATATTTATATGCTGTATTTCTTCATGCATTTCTCAAAATATTCGACAAAATATTGTTTCGTAATTTATTTTCTGCATTTGGGCCTACAGTTTTTGCTCATTTGGGTAACCTATTCTTGGTTCACCAATGGTTCATCATGAACCCCTTGGTTCATCATGAACCCATGGGTTCAAGATTCTATATAATAACTCATCTCTCTCTCTCTCTCTCTCTCTCTCTCCTCTCATTTATTTTCCTCTCATTTACTTTCCTCCACCAACCAAGGCAAGTACCAACTTGCTCAAGAGAGGGATCCATAAATGTTGTGATGTTTTCTTACAAAATTATTTGTCAAAATATGTTCTTCTCCTCATTCTATCCTAGTTTAGAACTTAAAATTTTCCATTTTGAAGCTTTAATTTTTGTAGATCTAAGTTTTAACCATTTTCAGATCTTCTTGGTTTTGATCTAGCAAACTTCATTATTTTCAAGTTTTTATGGTTCCATGTTGTAGAGAATTTTGTTCTACCCAATTTTGACCTTTGAAAAGTTGGATTTGGACTTATTTTGATCAAGTTATGGACTTTTGAAGCTTTGGGTTCAACCTATGGAGTTCTTGCTGTTTGGAGAAGACGGTGAGCAGTGCGCGAGCTTTTTAGCTTGTGCCACTGAGTTACACGCGCTCTTTAGCGCAGCGCAGTCCTCATACGCTGCCTTTTGGGAGCGTATGTCTTGTATACGCTCACTTGTGTGACAAGGAGTCGTATGGAGTCCATACACTGCCTTTTGGGAGCGTATGTCTTGCATACGCTCACTTGTGTGACAAGGAGTCGTATGGAGTCCATACGCTGCCTTTTGGGAGCGTATGTCTTGCATACGCTCACTTGTGTGACAAGGAGTCGTATGGAGTCCATACGCTGCCTTTTGGGAGCGTATGTCTTGCATACGCTCACTTGTGTGACAAGGAGTCGTATGGAGTCCATACGCTGCCTTTTGGGAGCGTATGTCTTCCATACGCTTACCTGAGCATACGCCGACCTGAGCGTAGGCCGACCTGAGCGTAGGTTGACCTGAGCGTAGGCCGACCTGAGCGTACGCTGACCTGAGCGTAGGCTAACCTGAGCGTAGCCTGACTTGAGCGCGCTCTGACCTGGACTCCCCTATACCTTATATTTTTAAACGTATATATTATATTGTATATATATATGTAAATGTTTGTGTATGCTATATATCCTTACGCCTTTTGTCCTGAGCATGATATGAGCACTAATATGCCCCTGGTGAACAAAGTGTTCCTACCTGATACTTGTACCTGAATGTCCCAGTTCTCGTTCATGCTCGCCAAATGACTCGTAACTCCACGTGGCATATTTGCAATGATGCATTACACCAAGGAGGGTAGAACATGTTGACATACTGATTGACATGGATCCTCTTTTGGGGTACTCTTACTTGAGTACGACATTTAGGAGGATAATCATGCAGGCCACAGCATGTGAGTCCAAGATTTCACCTAGGGTTAAACTAGGCAACTAAATATACTAGATGCATGGGGAGGGCAGAATCCCGAGATCGTGTTACACCAGCCGCCTTGAGATATTGTCTTGACGCGCCGGCTGGTCTCCACGGATACTGTGTCATCCGCAACGAGTGGATGACTGTATCCGATTAATTCCTGCTATATATTATATGTCTTGGCAAGGTGGCCTTACGAGGGACCTGTGCTCAATGACACCTGTCTACGCGAACCCCTGGGTTGGCTAGCCTTGCTGGAAAGATACGATCTGAGGATTTTGAATTAACATGATGCGAGGATAACCTCGTCCCACTAGAAACTCGTAGACTTGATTGGCCGCGAAAACGACTTGTGTGTATCTTATTACCTTCCGTGAATAACTGAGGGAAGCGGACTGTCATGGTACGGGATCCAACCCATGTTTTTGTTTGATTGTTGGGTTGGTTATCGTACTATGACAGGCTGTGGACCGAAGTTATGAACGGAAGACTTATTCTGGTTGTGAAGTGCTACTCCTATGAATGACTGAGGAACATGGTCTATCATGGTACATGATCCAACCCATGTTCTTGTTTGATTGTTGGGTTGGTTATTGTGCTGCGATAGGCTATCGACCGAAGTCACGATCAGAAGACTTTATTGTTTATACCTTTTAACTTATGTGAAAGTTATAGAGTACGACACGTCCCGACTCCATGCGACACCTTTTGTCCTTGTTTGGTTGTAAGGGTGCCATATGGGTTCGAGGATGTTGCGCTACCCTATAATAGTTGTATAAGTATTACTATTATCAGTCATTCTATTAACTGGGTTTTTAATCTTAACTCTTGTGCCCCTTTGGCGGTACTTGCTATTCGGGGCTGACCCCGCTGGTTTTGTTTGGCCAGATCTCGTAGCAGAGCCAGAGGACACGATCTTCCTTCCTGACATCCATGGTGCATACTAGGAGCATGGCGGTTCGGGGACTCGAGTGGGTTTCTTCTCCACCACTCCTGCTTATATTTTTGTGCGGCATTTAGCCACCGGCACCTGTTAGCCGGATTACTTGATATTTTGTGTCAGTACATAATTGTAATTAAACAGACTGCAGCTGTGTATAATTTTGTACTCCTGACTCTCTGAGATAGCTAAATTATAAAGCTAGTCTCTCATGATCATTTTGATGAAGCGTCGGGGACGCCTTACTGTTTTATCTTTAATGTTCATTTATTTGCTGGTGTGATTTGATTGATTGAGACATAGAACTCTGTGGGACCATAGGAGACTTGATTGTAGCATGTATCCCCTAGTCTCTCGACAGCCACGATCGCCGTATGACGTTACGTACCTCATATGGAGTAGCTGGCCTAGTCCGTCTCCGTATTTCGGTACTGGGGCGTGACAAATACTAATTGACTTTCATGCCTTGTCACCATTGATGATAATGGTTATCTTGACTAAAATTGATCATGCGTTCCTAAGTTGGAACTAAGAGACTGGCTAGTCGTCTTATTGAATTAAATGAATGAGACACGTTCATGTAATGAACTATTGTAATCGATTAGCCGATCCCGAATATTGACATACAGGCATGTGCAGGCTTCAATTTATTTATTTTTCTGCAAAGCAGCATGTGTACTTTTATGGTCAAGGCATGATTATTCCGTGGTTAGATTTGATTGTTGCATTACGCTATGTAAGACCTACAACCTAGCCGCACGGATATCGTTGTAGAGTTGCGCATATCGTACCCCGTACGAAAGTACTCATTTGAATGACCATGATCCACGGCATGTGATTTCACTCAACGTAGAGACTATTAAGTTAAATAAAATAATGATTGTATGGAGAGAATAGATCTCCGAGTTCTTACATGGCAGCCCTCTTGGGACTAGTAGTGCCCGACAGGCTGGCTGGTTCCCACAGATACTGTAAACCTGCCACACGGTCAGGAAGCGGTATCTGCTTATATTATTATTGTATATTGTATATTGATGACGGGCGTCCCGCTGGGACTCGTCTAATTCATGATTGGCGCAATTGATTGACTGGATAGACTAGCCTTGCTCGCACATAGTAAGAACTGAGGAATCCCTATTTGCATAATTCCAGGATAACTTGGGACTCACAATAGCAAGCATAGGAGTTGATTGGCCGTTCAAGATGATTTGTTTGTGTACTGTACCTACTCTGTTGCCTAACTGAGATGATCAGAATGTCAGGACATGACGGGCCAACTTCTGTCCTTGTTTGGTTGGGAGGTTGGTTCGGAGTGTCGTGATGTTATGTGAATCCTAGTGGAAAGCAGAGATCTATTATTATATTCTCTTACTTACTGGTTTAAATCCTTCATACCGTGCTTCCTTGTGGTACTTGCTATTAGAGGTCTAACCTCTCTGGTTTTGCATGGCCAGATTTAGAGCCGGTTTCCGAGGACTCAGCTTACTTCCACCTCCAAGATGGTCAATACTAGGGGAATGATCGCAGGAGGACACGAGCGGGTTCCTTACTTCACCGCTCGTTTTGTTATTTACTTCATACTTAGCCGTTTGGCACCGACATGTTAGTCGCATTGTCTTGCACTTACTTTTACATAATTGTAATTAAGTCAGACTGCAGCTGATAACAATTGTGTATATGTTATTATACCATCTGGCTATGTTTTGTAAAGCGAGATCTCAAGAACATTTTGACTAAGCGTTTGGGACGCCTTACTGCTTTATCTTACATGTTCTCTATTTTTGCTTCTTGTTTGAATGATTGAGACAATAGATGTGAAGTGACCTTAGTAAGACTTTTATGTAGTATGCACCCCCTCATCTGGTTAGATAGCATTGATCGTATTATACGGTATTCATCTACCCGTAATACGTAGCTGGCTGAGTCATTCCCCCGCTCTCCAGTATTTTGGTTCTGGGGCGTGACAAGGTTTTAGTGGTGGCCCATGCAGGTCTGATTTCAGACTTGTGGGATGTCTTGATTTATAGGATGTCTCAATCACACGTGTTCCCCCCTTGATCTCATGATTCATTATTCTCAACCCTTGCTTGACATTCCGGTATCCTTTGACTTCATTGATCCTTCATGTCCGGTTGTTTGATTGTTCTCTTGTCCCTTTTCTTAGGGGCACTTCGTCCGCATCGGTCAGAGCTGGACAACAGCAGAAGCAACATGGGCAACCTGACCCTGTTGGTCAGCAACAAGGGCCGGTACTAACTCAAGAGGCTATTCAAGAAGAAGTGATAGTGGAAGCAGCAGCTGGATCGCAGTATCCGGATGTTCCACCACCACCAACAGTTCCACCTACCCAAGTGGACACACCAGCCCTTCTGGAGATCATGAGAGGAATGATGGCTACTCAGCAACATCAGATGTTGGCCCAGCAGCGCATGCACACTCAGCTACAAGAGCAGAATGTGTTGCTCAACCAAGGATTGCACACGGCTTTGGAAAGAGGAGTGAGGACTGATTCAGGAGCATCAGCCAGGTTTTGCAAGTACAACCTCTATCGTTTCGAGGGCACGGAGGATGTCATCTCAGCAGATGCATGGCTTAAGGATATTGAGGCTATTCTGACAGCAGCTAAGGTGCCGGCAGAAGAACGTGTGGATCTAGTGAAGTTGTTACTTCAGGATCTCGCACGTGATTGGTGGGAATCAGAGGAAATGGGTATCAGACGTCCTGTGGCTTGGGACGATTTCACTGCAAGATTCAAGACCAAGTATTATGGAGTTGTGGCACGGTTTGAGCTACAACAGAAGTTTATCAACCTCAGGCAGGCCGGCAAGACTGTAGATGCTTATGCAGCGGAGTTCTGCAGATTGAGTAGATTCGCCCCAGAGATGGTAGCAACAGAGAGCCAGAGGGCCATGAGCTTTCAGCAAGGGTTTCATCTTGAACTCTTGCAATTGATAGAGGGGCACAATTACCAAACTTTTGACGAAGTATTGATGGCAACTCGAAGGCATGAGATCACCATTCAGAGGCTTGCGACAAGGACTGGGGGTCAGAAGAGATCCCACAGTCAGATTGAAGGAGGAGGGGGAGCAGCGCCCCGAACAACAGCACCATCCACTGGCATTCGTATCCACGATGTGGCGATACGAAGACCAACACCACCACCCAGGCAGGAGCAACAGCAACAGAGGAAGAACCAGCAACCCCCGACGGACTGTACTTATTGTGGGAAGATGGGGCACACTAGAGATGTATGTCGGACATTGAATGGACTGTGTCTGATATGTGGAAATCTAGACCATCGGGTTACCACATGTCCCATGAATTCGAGGTCAGGAGGACCAGGGCAGCAGTTTCCTGCTCTGCCAGACCAGGGGCAGGCCAGTATCGAGGACCAACGGTGGCAGTAAGGCCGCTGGCACAGCGTCCGTTAATGCCGCAGGCTCAGATGTTTCGGCAGCAGGGGTCGCCGATGCAGCAACACCAGTATAGACCACCCCAGCATCATCAAGGAAAGGGCCAGCAACAGCATTAGGCTAGGCCGCAGCATGGAAACCAGCAAGGAGGTCGAGGGCAAGCATTCACTCTGTCCTTGGAGGAGGCATTGGCATCGGGAGATGTTATGGCAGGTAATATTCTCGTCGCCTCATATCCCGCAGTAGCATTGTTTGATTCGGGAGCATCCCATTCATTTATATCTGCACAATTTACGACACGACTAGGAATGGAGTTCGAGGCATTGCCAGGGAGGTTAAATATACTCACTGGTAATGGGCTCGTAGGAGTTAGTAGAGTTATTTTAGCATGTAGTGTTGTAGTTTGCGGGCATTCCTTACCCGCCCGGTTGATAGAATTTTCTGTTGGAAATTTTGACGTTATCTTAGGCATGGACTCACTACAAAAAAAGTGACCTTTGGGGACAACAAAAAACCGTCTTAAAAACTGCAATTACCGTCCCAACAAATATTTGGGACGGCCTTTGGGACGGGAATGGCCGGTCCCATTAGGGTGGCGTGGCAAAAACTTTAGGGACGGATATTGTCGTCCTAATTACTGTTAAAGGACGGTTAGACAAAATGTCTCAAAAGTTTTCAAATTTATGCTTTTGTGTGACGGTTTATTAATTTGTCCCAAAAAACAAGTTTTTGTAACAGATATATTTCGTCCTAATAAATAAGGGACGAAATTTTAAAAAGTACTGTAATCGTGCGAAAAAACTTAACAATTGTTTAAATTATTATGGAATTACTAATTTCATGTTTATATATAAAATATATAATTAAATTTTATATATAACAAAAATTCATACAGAACTATTTTATTTAATCGAAAATGCATATGGTAACCGCAACATTAACAAAGCGTAGCCGCAACATTAACAAAACAATTTCTATAAAACATATTTAAAGGCAATATCCCATTGTTCACAAAACGAAATCCAAGTCTTACATCACTGTTCCCATCAAGTTTTACATCAGCAAGCATTCACTTAATTTACAAAATAAAATCTACGACTTTTTACACAAGTCCAAAACATATATATTTGATTTTCCACATCCATTGACAAACCGATCCACACATCCATGGCTGCCAGCAGCATTGGCTACCTGGAAACAAATGAATAAGCCAGAAATATGGTTAGTTACAAGTTAATTGGGACCTCAGATTCATGAAAAAGTAATTTGCGACAGAGACTTACTTGAGTATATCAGGAAGGCGGAAAGCACCCACAAACATACTTGCAACTTGTGCTTTGAGCTCAGTGCTAAGCTCACTCTTCATCCTCTCGAGCTCTTCCTTATGTCGAGCCTCTTGCTCAAGACGCTCAGCTTTAAGATCATTTGTCATTGTCTCAAAGATTGTTCTACCTGTTAATCAAAAAAAGGATCTTAAACTAGTGAACACAGAATACCTCTGTTGAACACATGAACCATTAACCATAAATACGTATCTTGAAATACCTCTGTTATGATACAGTCACAAGCTCCCATTCACTTCTCCATCTGAGTTTCAAATCCTTGAATTTGCAATTAGTTTCTTTGAGAGTAAGTTTACTGAAGTTGGAGAATATATCTAAATTTTGAGTTAGTATAGATATAACTCATAAAATAAAGAGAATACCTTCACAAAACTTTCAAATTATTTCATTGCAATTGGAGCTTAACTTCTTATATATGCACATATCACAAAATGTTGACCAATCGACCTTTCGAGCTGATCATTGTCGAAGAGTGCCTCTCCTAGTGCCCTTGCAGTTTTCTTGACCGGACCCATGCCCACACTGCCTCCCATCAATAGCACCATAGGAAGAATGGGGGGGAGCGTCTATCTCCAGTTCATGTCTCAAATTATCCTTTTCCAACAAAAATTTATACTTTCTTGAGAGTACTACTTAGCAAGAGTAAGAATAGAAACTAATGAAAAAAGAAGCACAAACCTTGTTGAGGACTATGCAGCAAAAGGATGGCCTTAATGCCAAACCCCAATGGCTTTATATCTCTTTCTGAATCCAAAATACAAGCATGAGACTCAATTTTTCTGGTGGCAACCTTAGTTCCATCACCATCAAGATTTCTCTAGAAGTAAAATATCCTGGAATTGATACACTAAGATTATTAGAAATAGAAAAATAATTCGAGAATACTATATAACCATAAGTCCCCCAAACTACCTTTACAGCAATCTGAACAATGTCATCTGAGAATACAACAAGAGTGTCTATAAGACATCCTCTAGTAAAAAAAACTTCCATGCCTTCATTTCCCTATTTTTCTTGCTTTCTTTAGTATAAATGACTTGACAGAAGTAACATTCTAATATAAATGAGTTCGAGGGGATGATTATACATGCATTCAACTTTCAAAACCACTAATATAAACCTAAAATTTGCAAAAACAAATATATATATATGACATCAACTTGCAACTACACCAAAATGTTCTCTTATTGCAAGTTGCCACTTTAGTGGTTAAGAACTATTACTACATGTCTCTGGAATATAGTACAACTTTGAATGACTTGCAGGATTCTTATACTACAATATTTGTTCATCATACACTTCCATAGACACCACATAGAAAAGGAAGCTGGTAGAGGCTATGGAACTTACATAGAAGTTGAATTTGAAGAGCCAATCTAGCTATTTTGGTATTGCAACAGTAGTTTAACATACTTGAGTAGCCAAAAAACCTAACTTGTTTAATATTAGCATACTACAAAGACTAACAGAAAGCAAACCAAGAAATTTACTCATCCATGTGGACTTCACTGGTACATGTAGGAAATATTAGCACTGGAATATAAATTATACAAGGTTCGGTCCATATTTGAAAATTTGATATACAAAACCTAATCTCCATGTAACCAAAGTTTAGAATCTCTACTTGTCCAATCTTATGTAACTCACAGCTCAGTTTCGAGGCTGCAACAATATCTAATGAAAAAGAAATCAAGTTTTTGTTGCAATTTTTTTTCAACATCAAAAAGTCCGTCGTTGCATATTGTACCTTGAAGAAACTGACCAAGTTGTGTGTCATAAACTAAAACAAGGCCAGTGGAGTAAAAATGTATTGTCGTTCAAAGGCCAACTTGTGCTAAGAATATCGTAACTTTGTCTTGATATTATTTGTTTGAATGAACATATAAATGTTGGTGATCCAATATACTATATATAAAGAGTCGACGTTAATTTGTGAACATGTTAAGTTATGATACATATTAAATATATAGCATCTCTACCAGCAAATGATCCTGACTTTATAGTGCAACAAGCAGTATAACTTTATGATGCGACAATCAGAGGCATAATAATTAGTACCTGAGCTATCATGTCCTATCATTTATAGTTGATAGTTGAAGGCTTAACACCAGTTCTTGAGCTTTTGCCAACAGTGGAGGAGTAACATGTGCCAAAAATCTAAAGGATAGAGCGAGTTATATAAATGTGAGATGGCATTCGACGTAACTTCATTGAAAATAATTAATCAAATATCAAATTCAAAACTCAAAAGTCGATACTTCTTTATAATATGGAGCACCTTCAGGTTTTAAAATGCAGAAATAGGAACTCTTTTCTACTTCATTCATCAAGCTCGTACCAAGAACTGTTGAGAGAGAAGCATCATTGTTCTTATGATAATTTTACCAATAAAATGTCCAGCAAAGCAAAGTTTTTTTGTCTCTGCAACCTCCATTACTTGAAAACTTATTCATTTTCTTTCTAAGGAAGGTAGTAACCTCTTCTGTCAATCTACTTCCCATTTTCCTAAAATCGTAAGATATTTTATATAGCCCATTTTATGTGAATAATCTTATAAAAAGCACAAAAGAATTGACAATTTTGAGTAAAAACTAATGATATATACATGAAACTTATCATTCTTACAAAATTCAAATAACATCAATCAGAATTGATGAAAGATGAACATATCATTGTTGTTTGTGTTTCAAATTATTTCAGGATTTTGAATAGATGAAATATTATACATGAAAAAAAGAAGTTCTAGTAATTTTATTTTATGAATATAGGAAATTCTGAACTAAGATGAACACTAGCGTGCTTTCTTCTTCAACTTTGTCTCTTTGCATTTTCATTAACAAACAACAAATCTGTTACTTCATGAGATTGAATATGGATGAATTGAAGTGGACTTTCATTAATAGCATAGTTCGCAGTATCGTCCGATACCGATCCGATTCGGCCGATACCGATACGGTTTGACATGTCCCAATCCGATACTGACTGATACCCGATACGGACCGATACCGACATTGAGGGTCTCTTTTTCTATCAATTCGACAAAGAAAATTGAACGAAAAAGACCAATCAACAAGGTATAAAAGCATGTAAAAGAAGAAATCTTATCTATCTTAAGTAAATCAATCGGTAAGGGTGACTACTATTACATTCCAATTTCAAAACTACTAAGAAACAATTTCAAAACTACCAGGAAACAACACTGAAAATATTAAAATTATGCCTAAATGTATAAAATATATTTTCTACAATGTTAATAATTTATTAGTAATTATTTACTTTTCGATACCAAGAAAATCGATACTCCGATTCAAAACCTCTATTATTGCCAATACCGCCGATCACAATACTCATAGGAATGGTCCGATACCGATTCCGATACCGATACTTCGAACCTTGATTAATAGGCAGTTTGACGTGAAGTCTCCTTCGATGTTACTGCCTGGATCAGTGAGAATAGTTGGAGTCAAGTGGAATTAGGTAATGCCACGTTGAAGGTGGCCTGTTACTTCAGTGTTTATGTGTAGTTTCAGAGGTCCTATTTTGATCACTCTTTGCAGTGTTCAAGAAGATCCTCGTTTTTTAGCAGTATTTATCAATTAGGCTACTGCAAAATATTATCCAGTCCCATTGAACCAATAGGACTCATCTCTTGATGAATTTTTTACATGTAAGGAATAATTCTTACATCAATAAGTAGCTGAATATAGTCATTTTAAGGATTTGTTTTTGTGATTTCCCATATATATTTAGAGTTGATGACATATTGTACTCTTATTTAACCCACTTATGCAAAATCAACTTATGCCACTGAAAAATAGAAGATATGGAAAATTAGCTTAAACAAATGTTAGCTAAAGATGCATAAGAGAAAAGCAAACAAGAAAAACCACAGCATAAATAGACTAATGTGAGACTATAACTAAAGGAACTGGACATACTTGGAATCCCTCTTTTATTGTGTCTAACTGCCTGATTGCCTTTGAAGTTGGATGCTTCCACCTCTTTGGGTCATCAAAGTATGGTGTTGTCGAATGCGAAGCCTGACATATCAACATGAAACCTTCGAAGTCTTTTACTCTTTTCATTTGTATGCCACCCAATCACTTGGCTTCCGTTACATACTGGGCCTTCTAATGTTGCTTTGTTTTTGCTTTGAGCAAGCATGGCGACAGGCCAAGTGCCAAATCTCCTGTAAATTACAACAGTATAAAATCATGGTCTAAAAAAGAATATATAACAATAACAAACCTGAATCAGGTATCGTAAAAGAAGCAGGCCCAATAATTATACTATTGATTGCAGTATAAATAAGCATCCCTCACTTGTTCAGGTGCCTGATCAGCCTGGACCTATTCACCAACCCCGTCACGCTCAACATTAACCATATTTTAGAGATTATATAATTTGTTATTGCTATTGATTATAGGGTTTAGCCTTGTCCGTGTTCCTAGGACTTGAGAAACCTTTTTCTTTTAGTTACTTGGCCTTAAGTATCTACCTGATACTTCTACGACAATGCTGGGTTGGTTCCCTTTGCTTGTTTACATGATTCGTATAATTTTCTTATGAAATCTTTAGTCAACTTTCTCTGTTCTCAGAAATAAAATCTTTTTCTTCTTAAAATTTTTCGTTGGCTGTCTGGTTCTTATACATGAGTGCACATATTTGATATACATAAGGCTGCTTAATTAAGTTGGCCGGATAGATAGTTAATTATATCAAAAGTAGTAAATAGTAAATGCAAGAAAACAATTTAATGGGATCCCAAATATAATTAAGCATGGTTCTGCTTACCTACGTGTATAAATGGAATTGCCGCTTACCTACTTCAGCTGCTATGCAAGAAGCCAGAGTATAACCTGCAAATGGTGCATTCCCATTACTGTATTTTCCTTCTTACTGTAATCAACTTAGTGATCATGTCATCAACTAGGACGCATACCATTTTCCTTCTTACTTGTCCACTTTCCATTTTCTATCCAACAAAAAGTTGATGCCACATGAATTTTGATGTCCAATATTATGGATCCATTCAATAAGGAAACATCAAATGCATCCATTTCTCTCTATTTTCAGCAAAAGTAAAGGTAGATTGGTTCGTTTCCATAGTTAGGTGTCTATGTTGTGTTGGTTAGTCTTGATCTAATATATATGAAACCATAGTAATGCCAACTAAGTTACTTTTACTCTAAAAAACTTCGAGACTATTCTATCAATTACAATTTGACAGTCTTTTTAGCTACTAATGCCTAGTTTGGCATTGCTGCTTTTTTTTCAAAGAGCAAAAGCAGAGCAACCTCATTCTGCTTCCAAAAGCTGTCCATATACGAATAAGCTTATCAGAATAACCGTAAGTTTTAGTAAACAACTTTTGCTGCTTCTTTCAAAAATAAACAGACTCAACACTGCAAAGCAGTGCCAAATGCAGCTTAAAAGATCATGGTTGTAATATAAACAGAACACTATGGGTCAGGTTCAACTTCGATTGACACCAGTATATGAGTTATATTCTTACACCAATACACCAACTTTACATCAATGTCAATCCACTGGTAGATAGTTCTCTCAACTAAATATAGAAAGCTCTCAAGTTCACGTTGTTGTTCCTGCATTGGTATTTCTTTCCTAAAGAGCTTTCTTTTTCCTCCTCTTTCTTTCATATTAAAAAAATTCTAAACGAAAATTACAAAAACCTATATCCATCTCTGATTTTTCAGGTCCATGGAGAGTTCCAAGGATGAAGACTAGAAAGCTGGGAAGGCAAAATAATCGCAACTTTTCAGTTTAAACATGAAAACATCCATATGCACCATGCTATTGCTAACTCACCGGTATGTACGGACAGTAATTATTCAGTTTCCCATCAGTATTCAGTTGGATCCTTGCTTAGGATAATTCTTATTTCTAGGATCAACCCCACCATCAAGATAAAAGCAATAACCTATTAAATAAAATGGCGATTAAACAGTCAAACAATGAGGCTAGAGCTTTACATTTTACGTGTTACAGTGTTCAACAAGTTTATGCAAGATTTCAGAATTACTCTTATAAGCGTAAGACCTAATTGTATTATATCCTTAGACTTTATTATAAAACGAGAAAAATTATCTAGTAAGCAAGAGGAGTCATGTAAATTCTATTACCGAAATGGATTGGAAGATCAAATAAGAATCTTTCACATATTCCCAGAACAAGTGATCAAATTTGACTTCTTAAGGATAACCATGATTACAACAGAATAAAGAAAAAAGTGGGAACTTATAACTGATTTTAATAACATTGGTCATAAAATTACCATATTTTAAGTTAAGGATGCTTTAAAGAAAATGAAAATGGAATATTTACGGACCTAATAATGTTCCTATTTGGGTTTAGAGATGATTAGAGAGAAGGAGCATGTGTCAGTTTTGATATAATACTGGTGTTTGCTAATGATATAACATCAATGAGAGTAGGGAAGGGTTAACTTCTAAAAGATAATTATGAAGATTTTTTTTTTTTTTTTTTGGAATCTGAAGTTAAAAATAGTAGAGCACGAAACAATAGTGTACTAAATGTAATTTTAATCACAAGCCAAAAAGAGGAAAGATGCAATATTGATGGGCACGAGATACCCAATTAATGATATTTTCGGTATTTAGGATGAACGATTGATTGTATTATAAAGATTGAAAAAAAATGTTGCTCATAGAAGTAAAACATGATGGCTAAGTTGGAGCATCTAGAGTACTTGATCTCACAATATACCCTTGAAGTTGAAAGAAAGATTCTATAAGACAACTAAAGACCAATAATGTCGCATACATCAGAGTGTTGGGCAATTAAAAAAAACATGTTTAGAAAATGAGTTGTTGAAATTAGAAATGATGAACAATAAATGAGTACACTGGTAGGAAGTTGAAGGTGACATCGATCAGCGATAAGTTTAGCAAAAAACCGACTTAGACATCTTGGACATGTTCTACATAGACCAATAGATGCAGGGTTAGGAGGGATGAGATATTGGTTAAAGGAGCACTAGAACATGTGAATGAGCCTAAATGAAATTGTGTTTAGGTTGAAAAGAATGACATGTTTTGTTACTGTTACAGAGGTGCTAACTAAATATGGACAAAAATGCATTGGCCCTCTATAAGATACTATAAGCATGTGTATTGGTGCATGTGTGTATATGCTAGTATAGTTGGTTTGCTTGGGAATTCACAAGCTACTTGGCAAATATGAGAGATAACATGATCAACCAATATGCTTGTATACTTTTATCGAAGAGAAAGTCAGTTGTTCAATTTCTTCTATGCAGCTAAACAGAATATAACAAGAATAAGATATGAAACAATAGAAAAGCAAAGTAATAACTATACAAGAAGCCAGAGTACAACCTATAAATGGTGCATTCCCATTACTGTATTTTCCAATCAAGTAGATCTTTTATATAGATAGGGAATAAATTACAGAGAGATAAGACGTTCAGGTTTACTTAGTTTTTTAACAAGTTTTGCTTATTCAGACACTAGAGAAGGAAAAATCGAAGAGCTTCAATAACCTTCTCTGGCCTGATTAAATGGAAGTGAAATCCCAGGTGAGCACTCAACCATGTCATAAGAACTAAGGAAGCACCGAGAGTATCTAGAGAAGAAGAGCACCAGAGAATAAAAGATGACATAATCGAGTTTGACATTACCAGACCTATATGTTGATTTCTTCCTATAACCCTAACTAACAAAGAAACCCCTAAAATCATGATGGATTCTATTTTGATGCTTAAAAAATACCCTAAGTATTAACCCTAGATAACAAAATCAAAAAAGAAAAACTCAAAAAAGAGGGGAGTGAGAGATACCTAGACGGCGGCGGTAACGTCAGTGTCGACGGCGGTGGCGTCGGTGACGGCGACGGTAGTGACGATCGAAATTAGGGTTTGCTGCCTAACCTCAGAGATGTTATCGGCTGTGAGGGAAAGAGAAAAGGAGAAAAAAAAATCAAAATTAGGGTTTGCTGCTCTCTCTCTCTCTTCCTAATGTTATCGGCTGTGAGAGAGAAAGGAATAAGGGAGCAGGCGCATATGTTGTCGGCTGTAAAAAAATTTTGGAGCGGTAAATGGAAAAATAAGGTGGGAAATGAAATTTTATACAACACTTTAAAAGTGTTGTATCTAGAACGTGAAAAAAATGGTGGGAAATAAAATTTCAAACGACATTTTTTAAGTGCTATAGTTAGTATATAATATTATACATCATTTTTATGTGTCAACAAATGTGTAGTTGAATTTATATTTATGACATTTTTAAAAAGATGTCATAGATTATGATAAATACTTAATTATAATGATATATTTTGGTAGAGTGTCGTTACTACGAAACAATTACAACACTTATTTAGAAAGTGTCGTAAAGAAAGTGTCGTTATTAACCTTTTTTGTTGTAGTGATTGAAAATAAGTGAGGGTTTGGAATGATCGGAGGGGGTCTGTGTAACTCTTTTATGTGAATTAATTTGTTATGCTTTGGGCCGCCAAATAATTGCCATTCCCGCTGAGATTATTTGAGACAGTCTCAAAATTTATTTGGAACGAAAATTATTAATAGTCCCAAATAAGATATCCATTTTTCAATCTGTCACCAATAAATTCGTTTTTTGTTACAAAAAAATATAGCAGTCCCAAATAATAATTTTTTAGGACGATTAAAACTAGAGTTCTTAAAAGTGTTGTCCCAAAAGCCAACTTTTTTTGTAGTGACTGGCTGAAAGACAGTCATGCGACAATAGATTGTCATAGAGGGAGTGTATCTTTTGATATTCCAGGCATGAAGCAGTTCACCTTAGTCAGATCAGGGATAACTCAACAAGAGCAGGGAGTAGTAACGACAATGGAAGAAGTTCAGATTCCGAAGGTAGTTGAAGAGTTTCTTGACATATTTCCTGAAGAACTTCCAGGTCTACCACCGGTTAGGGATATTGAGTTCAGTATAGAATTGGCACCAGGAACTAAACCGATATCAGATCGAGTTTACAAAATGACGGATTCAGAGCAGGCCAAGGTATATCAGCATATAGAGGAACTGAAGGAGAAGAAGTTTATCCAAGCTAGCATATCGCCGTGGGCAGCACCAGTGGTACTTGTGGGGAAGAAGGATGGGTCATCCAGATTGTGCATTGACTACAGGAAGCTTAACGCGGCAACAGTGAAGAACAAGTACCCATTATCCAGGATCGACGACTTATTTGATCAGTTGAGCAAAGCTAGAGTTTTCTCCAAGATAGATCTTCGTTCAGGGTACCATCAGGTGAGGGTTCGGAAGGAAGATATTCCCAAGACAGCATTCAGGTCGAAGTATGGGCATTATGAATTCTTAGTAATGCCGTTTGGTTTGACCAATGCTCCAGCGATATTCATGGATTTGATGAATCGCATCTTTATGCCATACTTAGACCAGTTTGTCATTGTGTTTCTCGACGACATTCTCGTATACTCTGCTAGTGAAGAGGAGCATGAAGACCACCTCAGGAAAGTATTGCAGGTTCTGAGAGAGAACCAGTTGTATGCCAAGCTCAGCAAGTGTGAGTTTTGGTCGGATCATATTTCATTTTTGGGTCACATCATATCAGGAGCTGGAGTAGCAGTAGATCCCAGAAAGATAGAAGCAGTAGAAAGTTAGCCAGTACCCAAGACCGTAGCAGATGTACGGAGTTTCTTGGGATTAGCAGGATATTACAGAAGGTTTGTGTCAGACTTTGCAAGGCTTTCAGCACCCATGACCCGCTTGACCCGGAAGGATGTACCATTCGTTTGGTCGGCAGAATGTCAGGCATCATTCGAGATTTTGAAGCAGAAGTTGATATCAGCACCTATTCTTACATTGCCAGTTGAACCCGGAGGTTTTACAGTATATTGTGATGCGTCAGGTAAAGGACTTGGATGTGTCCTTATGCAACATGGGAAGGTGATAACATATGCATCTAGGCAGCTTCGGGACCACGAGAAGAATTATCCAACTCATGGTTTGGAGTTAGCGGCAGTAGTGTTTACTCTGAAACTATGGAGGCATTACTTATATGGTGACCGAGTGGACATGTACACAGACCATAAAAGTCTGAAGTACATCTTTACTCAGAAGGAACTAAACATGAGGCAGAGAAGATGGCTGGAGTTGATTAAGGATTATGACGTGGAGCTTCAGTATTACCCAGGCAAGGCTAATGTAGTAGCAGACGCTCTTAGCAGGAGAGGCGGCGCATTTATGTTGACAACACAGAGGCATATCTTAGAAGACCTTCAGGAGATGGGCATCGAAGTTATACTTCCTAGTGATGTAGGAGTTCTAACAAGTCTGCAAGTTCAATCCGACTTGGTAGACAGAATCAATGCATCTCAGACACAAGACCCAAGGATTCAGAAGCTTAGGGCAGAATGTGAGTCAGGACTCAGGAAGGAGATGAGAATTCATGAAGATGGTACACTTAGGTTTGGATCACGTCTATGTGTGCCTAGTGGAGATATCAGACAGGAGGTTATGGCAGAAGCTCACAGTTCTCAGTATTCTATTCATCCTGGAAGGACCAAGATGTACCAAGATATCAAGCAGCATTTCTGGTGGAACGGGATGAAGAGGGAGATAGCTAGATTTGTTTCCCGTTGCTTGGTATGTCAGCAAGTGAAGGTAGAACAGCAGAGGCCAGCTGGATTATTGCAACCGCTTCCTATTCCGGAATGGAAATGGGAGCATATTACAATGGACTTTGTGACCGGTTTACCGAGATCACCAAGTGGTAAGGACGCTATTTGGGTAATAGTGGACCGACTTACGAAGGTGGCACACTTTCTTCCTTTCAGAGTAGGGCAATCTACAGAAAAGTTGGCAGAGTTATATATGCAACAGATAGTCAGGCAGCATGGAGTCCCTGTCAGTATTGTGTCGCATCGAGATACCCGTTTTACATCACATTTCTGGAAGAGCTTACATCATAGTCTGGGTACCAAGTTAAGATTTAGCACGGCTTACCATCCGTAGATGGATGGGCAATCAGAAAGAACGATTCAGACTTTAGAAGACATGTTGCGAGCTTGCACTCTAGATTTTGGAGGGTCTTGGGAGAGTCACCTGCACTTAGTCGAGTTCTCATACAACAATAGTTATCAAGCCAGTATCCAGATGGCGCTATTTGAAGCACTATATGGTAAGAAGTACAGGTCACCGTTTGTATGGGATGATATCGGGGAGAGGAAGATGTTAGGCCCAGAAATGATTATTCAGACGGTTGAAGTGGTTAAGGGAATTAGAGAGCGACTTCGAGTTGCGCAGGACCGGCATCGTCATTGGGCGGACCAGCATCGTAGGCCGTTAGAGTTCTCTGTTGGGGACCACGTATTCTTGCGGATCTCACCTACTCGTGGGGCCATTAGATTTGGCGTTCGTAGGAAATTGAGTCCGCGGTACGTGGGCCCATTTGTTATCCTTGATCGGATAGGCGATGTTGCTTATCGTTTATCCCTTCCACCTTCGTTACGAGAGGTGCATGACGTGTTTCATGTATCTCAATTACGTAGGTATGTACCGGACCCAAGCCATATCCTCGATCATTCTGAGCTGGTTGTTGGTACCAACCTGTCTTACGAGGAACAGCCTGTGTCCATTTTGGACCGAAGAGAGAAGATACTTAAGAACCGAACAATTAGTCTTGTACGTGTTGCTTGGGGTCATCACTCCTTGGGAGAGTCAACGTGGAAACGTGAGGATGATATCCGATCACGGTATCCACACCTATTTGGCTCACAAGGTATATCTCTTTCTGTATACCTTGATTGTCCTGATTCTTCATGCTTATCACCTTATGGGTAGAGCTACTTGATATCGTGGATTGATGAATTTACATATATAGTACTTGCTTTTGATATGGTAAAAATGATTGCTTGCTCACTAGAATTGCTCGTATTAGTTTAGCTCCGATATTTCTACCTGCTTGGACTTGAAATTCCGAGGACGAAATTTTTCTAAGGTGGGTAGAGATGTCACTTCCCGTTCCCAAAATGCGTATTTTTATACATGTACAACTCATATATATTTATTTAATATTTATCATGTATCATCCTATATTTAAATTCCTTTAATTTCATGTTAATTAATTATCTGTATTTTATTTCCTGCAATTTTATTTCTGTATTTTATTTCTGTATTTTATTTTCTGCTGTTATTCTATGCTTTTAGTCTTGCTTTTAGGTTCGGCCTATGGAGGGTTTTTCTCGGGTTCATGGTGGTTCACATGAACCGAACCCCACAACCCCCAACTACCACCACCCTTCCTATTTAAAGCCCCCATCTCCTTCTCTTTCCTCATAACTTTCCTTCACCATTACTTCTTCTTCTTCCTCACCACTTTCTTCCACCAACCAACAGCAGGCAAGTACATCTTGCTTCTTGCTTCCACTTGGAGAACCATTTTTGTGGTTCATTTTTCTTCCTCTCATGATCCTGAGAGAGTTTAGTACTTGGCATTTTTGATTTCTTTGGCTGGTTTCTTCTAGATCTAAGTTGTTGTATTCTCGGTTGTCCATGGGTTTTGATCTCCCAACCTGGCGTGCTTTCGGAGCTTCTCATTCTTCACCATTCTGAACCATGGGAACTTCATTTCTGGCTTGGAACGAAGGATCAGTCACGCTCATGTCTTTACGTGTCAGCGTGAATTTTCAGTCACGCTCACGTCTTTACGTGTCAGCGTGAATTCTCAATCACGCTCACGTTCTTACGTGTTAGCGTGAATTTTCAGTCACGCTCACGTCTTTACGTGTCAGCGTGAATTTTCAGTCACGCTCACGTTCTTACGTGTTAGCGTGAATTTTCAGTCACGCTCACGTCTTTACGTGTCAGCGTGAATTTTCAGTCACGCTCACGTTCTTACATGAGTGCGTGAATTTTTAGTCACGCTCACGTCTTTACGTGCGTGCGTGAATTTTGAGCCACGCTCTGCGTGCGTGAATTTCTTATCACGTCTTTGCGTGCGTGCGTGGATTTCTTATCACTTTTTACGCTCATGTTAAGAATCACTTTTCACGCTCACACTGTGCGTGCGTGAGTTACTTTTCACGCTCACGTTATGAGTGCGTGAATTACCCTTCACGCTCACGCTGTGCGTGCCAACATGAACCACTTTTCACGCTCACTCCTACTAGACTTGGCGTGACTTGTTGGTCTTAGCATAGACTTGTTGGCGTGACTTCCTCACCTGGGTGTTTTTATTTGTTCTATAATTTATTCATTTAATGGTGGCATGATAGTTCTCCTATTATATCCTTATGCTTTTGCATGAACTCGATAATCTTAGCATGTTAATATTTTTGATACATATGGTTGTGTAGAACGTGTCTTGTGTCTTGATCAGTTTATGGATACCCAGTAAGACTGGAACTTAACCCTGAGAGTTGTAGACTCGACCCCATTTAATACTAATTGACTTTCATGCCTTGTCACCATTGATGATAATGGTTATCTTGACTAAAATTGATCATACGTTCCTAAGTTGGAACTAAGAGACTGGCTAGTCGTCTTATTGAATTAAATGAATGAGACACGTTCATGTAATGAACTATTGTAATCGATTAGCCGATCCCGAATATTGACATACAGGCATGTGCAGGCTTCAATTTATTTATTTTTCTGCAAAGCAGCATGTGTACTTTATGGTCAAGGCATGATTATTCCGTGGTTAGATTTGATTGTTGTATTACGCTATGTAAGACCTACAACCTAGCCGCACGGGTATCGTTGTAGAGTTGCGCATATCGTACCCCGTACGAAAGTACTCATTTGAATGACCATGATCCACGGCATGGGATTTCACTCAACGTAGAGACTATTAAGTTAAATAAAATAATAATTGCATGGAGAGAATGGATCCCCGAGTTCTTACATGGCAGCCCTCTTGGGACTAGTAGTGCCCGACAGGCCGGCTGGTTCCCACAGATACTGTAAACCTGCCACACGGGCAGGAAGCGGTATCTGCTTATATTATTATTGTATATTGTATATTGATGACGGGCGTCCCGCTGGGACTCGTCTAATTCATGATTGGCACAATTGATTGACTGGATAAACTAGCCTTGCTCGCACATAGTAAGAACTGAGGAATCCCTATTTGTATAATTCTAGGATAACTTGGGACTCACAATAGCAAGCCGTAGGAGTTGATTGGCCGTTCAAGATGATTTTTTTGTGTACTGTACCTACTCTGTTGCCTAACTGAGATGATCAGAATGTCAGGACATGACGGGCCAACTTATGTCCTTGTTTGGTTGGGAGGTTGGTTCGGAGTGTCGTGATATTATGTGAATCCTAGTGGAAAGCAGAGATCTATTATTATATTCTCTTACTTACTGGTTTAAATCCTTCATACCGTGCTTCCTTGTGGTACTTGCTATTAGAGGTCTAACCTCTCTGGTTTTGCATGGCCAGATTTAGAGCCGGTTCCCGAGGACTCAGCTTACTTCTACCTCCAAGATGGTCAATACTAGGGGAATGATCGCAGGAGGACTTGAGTGGGTTCCTTACTTTACCGCTCGTTTTGTTATTTACTTCATACTTAGCCATTTGGCACCGACATGTTAGTCGGATTATCTTGCACTTACTTTTACATAATTGTAATTAAGTCAGACTGCAGCTGATAACAATTGTGTATATGTTACTATACCATCTGGCTATATTTTGTAAAGCCAGATCTCAAGAACATTTTGACTAAGCGTTTGGGACGCCTTACTGCTTTATCTTACATGTTCTCTATTTTTGCTTCTTGTTTGAATGATTGAGACAATAGATGTGAAGTGACCTTAGTAAGACTTTCATGTAGTATACACCCCCTCGTCTGGTTAGACAGCATTGATCGTATTATACGGTATTCATCTACCCGTAATACGTAGCTGGCTGAGTCATTCCCCCGCTCTCCAGTATTCTGGTTCTGGGGCGTGACAGATCTTCAAGAAAAAGATGAAAGCTGATGGAACCATTGACAAGTTTAAGGCCAGGCTAGTGGCAAAGGGGTTTTCTCAGAAGCAGGGGATCGACTACTTTGACACGTATGCTCCCGTAGCCCGGATGACCACCATCAGATTGTTGATTGCTCTCGCACCGATACATAAGATGGTGATACATTAGATGGATGTAAAAACGACATTCCTGAATGGCGAGCTGACCGAAGAGATCTACATTCAACAGCTAAAAGGGTTTGTCGTCAAAGGTCTCGAAGACAAAGTCTGCAAGTTGGTGAAATCTCTGTACGGTTTAAAGCAAGCTCCCAAAATATGGCATGAGAAGTTTGACAAAGTCATAAGGTCAAATGGCTACAGGGTCAGTGAAACAGACAAGTGTGTCTATACGAAGTTTACTGACAGAAGAGGAGTCATCGTTTGTCTATACGTGGACGACATGCTAATCCTAGGTACGGATATAAGCTGGGTCACGGAGACAAAGAAGTTCCTCTCGACGAAGTTCAATATGAAGGACTTGGGGAATGCTGATGTTATCTTGGGACTCAAGATCATCCGAACAGATACTGGACTAGCGCTGTCACAGTCTCATTATGTTGAGAAGATGATCACTCGTTACGGGTATCAGGATCTTTCAGGGAACGATACGCTATACATGTGTGATATGAAGCTGAAGCCTAATTCAAGGGAAAGCGTTAGGAAGCTGGAGTATGCAAGCGTAATCGGAAGTTTGATGTATGCTACTACTGCCACAAGGCCTGACATAGCTTTCGTCGTGGGAATGCTGAGTCGTTTTACGAGCAACCCAGGCATTGAGCACTTGAAAGCTGTGAAACGGGTTATGCGATATCTCAAGAAGACTCAGACATATGCACTGCACTACAGCGGAGATCCGTCGGTAGTAGAAGGCTTCAGTGATGTCAACTGGTGCTCAGAAGTGGAGAGCGAGAGGTCCACAGGTTGATACATTTTTACAATAGGTAGAGCTGTTATATCATGGAAATCGAAGAAGCATACTATGCTCTCGCGGTCATCCATGTAACCTGAGTTCTTTGCACTTGATACCGCAGCAGAGGAAGCAGAATGGCTTCGGGAGCTCATGTATGATCTTCCTGTGGTTGGGACGCAAATATCGGTGATACCGATATACTGCGACAACCAGACGACTGCGGCGGTAGCATCAAATGACCTCTTCAATGGGAAGAAGAGGACTGTACGGTTGAAGCACAGGGCAGTACACGATCTCATCAAGAGAGGTGTTATTGCAGTGATTGATGTTCGGAGTCAGGAGAACCTGGCGGATCGTTCACCAAGGACCTCAAGCGCCAGCTGGTCGATGACACAGCTTGTAAAATAGGCTTGAAGGCATTCTGATATTGTGTTATTACATTCCTACCATAAAGTTTTATGCTATTAGTTCAAAGAGAAATCTACTAGGCATCTAGTTTTTGGTTCAAGGAAGGACTATTAACCGGAAGAATATCAGGAATGGTGGATACTTGTCCTTTGGGGCATGGAGAGGTTATGATCCTACAACCACTGTTGTCTAGTGTTGTTTTCTACGAAAAACGGATCATGTGGGAAGGTTGGCTTAAATGCCTTAATGAGTTCTCAGGCAGAATGAATGCCTGGAGTGCTTTATAGGAAGTACGGTAGTGCAGCACTACAAGGAGTGTAACTCTATGCTATAGTGGGGTGACTCCACCATAAGGTTTCCGGTTAGGGATAATGCCTCGGCTTTGTGAGCCAAGTCACAGCGGAGTAGCACCGCAAATAGGAATGTAGCATAATGCTGTATGATAATCGTAGTAAAGAGAGGTAGACAACACTACAAAGAGGACGATGTCCTCATGTTATAGTGGCATGACACCACGAAGAGGTACCAGGTCGGGTAAAGCCTCGGCTTTGCAAGCCATGTCATAGCAGCGTAACACCGCACGGAAGCGCAAGGCTTCATGCTGGGTAGTTTGGCACTACAAAGAGGCTCGTGACCTCATGCTACAGTAGTATGACACTACGATGAGGTACCCAGGTGGGGTAAAACCTCGTCTTTAAGCCATGTCATAGGGGCGTAGCACCGCAAAGAAGCGCAATGCTTCATGCCATGACTCTTTATAAAGAACTCACCTATAGTGTATGGACAGAGATATCAGGCTGTCTCTTGAGGGTAAACTTGTAGACGTCCAAAAATTATACACTAAAATCAGGCTGACACAAGGCCTTTAATGTGCAGCCAGTTGATGTCATTATGTGAGTAGGAAGAATTGCAGTTATGGTGCAGAATTCAAGGATTAGTCCATTCTTGTATCATGCTGTTATTTAACCTATGCGGAAAGATTCAAGTCGTAGCAACATTTCTCCTAATACATAATGGACAGTCACTGTGGGGAACGCTCAACCCATATATCGAGATATGTGGGAAATTGTTGGTGGTTTTGCCTTTGGACTAGAAAAGATAGTCTCACATCGGCTATACCAAATGGTTTTTGTTGTGCGGACTCGGACTCGGACACCAGGATGTCTCGTGCATGCACGGGAGTGTTCGAGGGGTAGGCGTGGACTGGCACACTTTTATGCTGATTGTGGGATGATCTAAAATATCACTCTATTTTTTAGTATTGGTATTTTAGTCCCACATTGGATAGGAGAAGAGGCGAAGTCTCACTCCACTCTATAAATTGAGCCCCTTGGCCTCCTTTGAAAGATGCACAAAGAAGAGAGTTAAGGGAGTCCGTAAAGTCCAGAAAGTCCGTTCAAGTCTCAAATATTGACTGACGAGCGTTCCAGAAGTTCTCTAGAACTTGCTGGTTCCTGGAAGCAGATCGTATATAGGCGAATCTTGCTTTGAGCAACGGTGATCTTATCACCCCAGCAAAGCAGCCTTTCTTTTTCTTCTTTCCTTCTCTTCTTCTCTGATCTAATCAGATACTTCTTGTGGGCTTTCGTCGTTGTTGCTGCTAGGAACTCGATTTTCGTTACCTAGAATCCTCCAAGGATCTCTGTTGTGCACCTTCTTTGAAAACTTTGTTGCTATTGAGACAACTATTTCGTTTCTCTATTTTCCATCAAAAGTTACGCCTCGGGAATAACAAAATATATATCTTATTTTTCCCAACAAAGGATTTTCTGGCTAGCACACCGCATCCTAAAAACTCCAACATCTGGTGAATGCTAATACCACCCAGAGAGGAATATATTGATCGAAAGCGAAACAGAGAATATCAAGTTCTCAAATTTTGAATTGGAGGTGCTCTCTGTCTCCGCAGCTGTCAGAATACTAGTGGCCTGTTAAACTGTCAAAAATATTTTTTTTAGATTATTAGATTTCATATGAAATACGTTATAATTTTTTCTAGTAAAAAACCCACCCTAAGATACTGTTCATTAAGTTTTAAATTCCATCAATGGAGGTTTGAAACTTCAGAATAGATACGGTTATGTTTAGGATGATGGAGGATTGTCGACGATCATTAAGTAAAAGTTCGTTCCAGAATGACAAAAGGTTGGGATGCCCATTACACTTATTACACAGCAAATTACACTTATTACACAGCAAATTAACAGTGTGACAATTACAAATGTGAAATGTATGTCCAGCAGACAATGGAAAGTAGTAGGCTTGCTTGCTTCAGGCAGACAGGATCTAGTTCAATACTGCTCAAAATCAAGAAAAAACTGAGGCAGTAACTGTAACATACGACAGAGTACTCTCATTAAAATATTTCCACAGCCAACATTGAAGGCAACTCTCACAAACTACTGCTGAAGGTATTCATCTGCCATCAATCACCATTGTCTGATAATTTGCCAACATATATAATCAAGAGGTGCTCAAGAACCTGCCCCAACCTCTATCATCAAGTATTGACACATGCATGGGAACATAATCACACGAGAATACTGACCAAATGCTCTGAGGAGACAACTAAAGAGCCAACTCTTTTATCATTCAAGCACCGATCCCTCTTCATATATATAAAAATATATATCACACTCTAGTCCCAAAACTACAAGGACTATCACGTGACTTGGCCAACTGGTACGAATCAATAGATAATCCTACTACAAAAATCCCATGATTTGTACGTTGAAAATCACATGATTCATACTTACGTTGTCCATATAGGACTCAAGTCCAAATCCTTAACGACACAATTAAATTTCATCCACAAGATATAAAATCAACTAGATCAAATATATATAAAGATGATAAAATACAAGTAGCTCCAAGTCCGGTACTATCACAAATCCATTACTAGTATGCGAGAAAAATAAGAGAAACAAAAATAACGCGAAAAGGAAATAAAAAGATAGCATGAACGGAAGTGGCACGGTGAGACGGATCGATCTCCATGTGGTCAGAAGGGGGTGCACCTGCATCGGTTCCCGGTCCGTAAACCTGCTGAATACTCCTCGTTTGCTAAATCCGGAGAAAAGTCCACGTCCTCAGGGAACATAACAAGATACATAGTATGCAGGCCACTAAACAACCGTAAATAAACATGCTACGGGAATGGGCAACAGGTTTGGAAGTGGCCAGTACATTAGCCTGGTTACCATCTTGACAGCAGCATTCTGCTAGCAAAGGTGATGCTGATATCCCAGGTGTGCCAACAAATGGTTGTGTCTGACTTGGTGCTACTGCAGGTATTTGCGGATGGCTGATGTGTCCGGCATTTGGTAGTGACCAAATAACAGAAACCTGTTTCCCGGAATCGCCTGGCACAGAAGACGAGGAGAAGGGAGTTGAAGGAGATGGGACAATAAAGGGCGAGTTTGCAGATGGAAGAGAAGGGAGTGGAAGATTTTGAGAGGAAGCAGGAAAATTAACATAAAGGGAGATATTGTGCTGTGTTGTTGAGCAACCAAAATGTGTTGGTAAAGGCATGGATACATGTTGCATACTAGACCCACCAACAGAGTGCATTGAAGATCCTGAGCCCTGCATATTGATTTGTTGCAACTGGTTTCCATGATTGTCAGGTTGCTGTAGCTGAGTAACTTGAGATGGTTGCAGTTGAGGAGTGGACTGAGAACCACCAGGATGTTGGAATTGTTGTTGTGCCTGTGGTTGTGGAGTGGCCTTCTTGAATCTATGGTTTTGCAACATGGTTACTATTTGTTTCTCATACATAGGGAGTTTGTCCTTCATACCGACCGGAATATTAGGCTTTGAAATCTGCAGGAGTGTCAATATCCTCTCTAACATTGCCTTAAAGCTTTTCAATTTATCATACTGTTCTGACTGCTTTCCAGGAAGCATGAGTGCTTCATGCTGTAGACAAACAGGACATACAAAGAATAATCAGTTTTATCAAGAATGACAAACTAATATATATATATATATATATATATATATATATATATATATATATATATATATATATATATATAAAAGGAAGGATCAGGATCCCCGCATTTTTGCATCCCCATGATCATAATAAGTCATCTAATTTTAACCATTTATTTGAATGATTCAAAACAACGGTTAAGATTAGATGACTTAAACAATATCCAACGGTTGTGATCAAGGTTCACGGTATCGGTATCGGACTATTCCTATGAGTATTGGTATCGGCGATATCGATAGTATCGGCAGTTTAGGATCGGAGTATCGAATTTTTTTGGTATCGGAAAACAAATAATTATTAATAAATTATTTACATTTAAAAACATATATTTTATACATTTAGGTATAATTTTAAGTATTTTCAGTGTTATTTCTTAGTAGTTTTGAAATTAAATGAAATAGTACTCACCCTTACCGATTGGTTTACATACAATAGATTGATTTTCTTCTTTTACATGCTTTTATAACCTTATTATGCTAAACCCTTGCTGATTTGTCTTTTTCGTTTAATTTTCTTTGCCGAATTGACCATAAAAAAGACCCCCAATGTCGGTATCGGTCAATATCGGGTATCGGTCGGTATCAGATCGGGACATGCCAAACCGTATCGGTATCGGCCGATACTTTAAACCAATTGTGATCATGGAAAATTTGGGGATATATAAGAGTGGGGATCCCGATCCCTCCTCATATATATATATATATATATATAGGGAGCGGATCGGGAGCCCCGTCCCCCTCGATCGTTGGATCAAGCGGGTGCGGGGGGGGGGGGGGGGGGGGGGGGGGGGGGGGGGGGGGGGCTACCCACGGGCGGAAAATATAATATATATATATATATATATATATATTAGAGTTTGATGAGAAATAGCTAGCTTCCAAACATGAAAACCTGCTGCAACTTCTGAGCAATCTTTTGATGGAACTCACTGAGTTCTGTGAAATACAGCTCCTTCATTGATTGTATCTGCCACCAATGAAAATCAATCAGTATTCAGTGATAAAGGTCTGCATCCGCACACAGTTTGAAAAATTAAATTAGCTCTAAAAAAGAGAGTGCAAATGATGGCTAACATCACCAGAAGAAAGGGCATTTCAGTGAAATGATTTATTGCAGAATTTATCAGAGCACACATACAGAGAGAGGCCAGCAAATTTAGGTGTTGTGTTTGCCAAACTTGGAATTTTGTCAAGTTACCTTAACTAGCAAACAGAAGTTAACTATAATCTAAAACGTAACTACTGTAGTCTATCACTTGGCTGCGGCCCACCAAGACAGCTTGCTTTCTATCTCCCTCCCTAACATTATTCTTATAACCAAACTGAGCTATCCTATTTTTCTTTAAAATAAACCACACAGATGAGTTAAATGAGATGGTAGACAGTTATAGGTAGCATAACTGACAAAATTCTAACCATTTCATAAATCTCACACTTACCTATAGAGCAATTTGTAGGTTGTGGTTTGACCGATTAATTAGTTAGAATTTCTATCATCAGTTGTCGAAATCTGCAACCCCACTTTGGATCACCTTTGATCTAAATTGGGATCAAAGTGAAGCAAATGGCATCTCTCATATTAATTGAATGTGCCCCATGTAACTAAATATGTAGGGTCCAGGGCTCATATTCAGCAAGTTCAATTCTCATGAATGCTTATATACATCACCATGTTGCAAGTAACAAAGCCAGCAATCAAAGGGCTAAAATTTCAAAGGAATTAGTTATAGATAATATATTACAGACAAACAAATCTTTTGTTAAAGGTTGGACACAGAAAGTGCCCTAATTTAGACCTTGGGATCAAGGTGCGCAGTATCGGCCAATAGTGTCGGATGTATTGTATCTGTTAGAATATTATAAGTATACAACTCAGTCCTCACTGGAACTCTAGAGTTTTGGTGCATCTGTAGGGACTTTAACATGGTATAAGAACATGACCCAAGTGCGAATATCATTGGCGCGCATTTTAAACAAATCTTGTTAAAATATATATATATATATATATATATATATATATATATATATATATATTGCTGTGTGAATCCAGTTCTGTCAAAAATGGACCTTCAACCTGTGAGGGCTGGGGCTAGTTAGAATAATATAACTATATAACCCTCAACCCTCGGTATAACTCTAGGGTAGGGACTTTAACCATATCGTTTTGGGACTGCCTTTTGGATCTGATATTGAACCCATGATACTGAAATTGGGGCTCTCTTTGATTCAAAAAAAAAAATTGAAAAAACAATGTTGCCACAGTAATATATCTATAAATAAATGGTATGCATCCATCCTATTATTGTTCCATTAAAAACTATCTACTACGATATACTTTGTCTAATACAGTAAAAGAAACAACAATATTTATCGAGGGTGAACTATTCGACAATATTGAATATTATTCCATTAAAACTAAACAACAAATACTACATAAATATTATGTATATCAAATATCTTCTAATTTTTTAACAGCTTTTTATTATTTATTTCTATTTCTGAAACCAAGAACTCCGATCCAAAACGGCCGAAACTGCCGATAATTACAAGAAGGGTCTGATACTGATTGCGGAACTTGCTTGAGATAGCAGACTCCACAAGATGTGACATAATATAATAGTTTTTATGAAATGATGAGGAAAACACATATTTGTCAAAATTTAAATTTTAAGTTTCAAGCAAACTGTAAATCCACCATAAAACTTACTGGTCATAAAAGTAGAATATCCATTAGTAGACTAAACGACATGTTACGGGACCAAGACGAGGTTTGTATTAAGCCATAAGAAACCAGCAAACAAACAAGCACCTTCAAGAACCCATGAAGGAAAAAGAAGAGTGCTTATTCATTCACATGAAAAATATTTGGTTCCTCAAAGTTCTTAAATATGAAACATACGGATATCTAAGCTGCTGAAAATGTAACTAGTTAACCTCAGCTGTACCGTATGAGAAAAAAGAAACTTGTCAAAATAACATGAAAAAGAGGTACATAATCTAGGACATAATTAAAACACTTAACAAGAACTCCTCTCACCTTCTGATGGCACTCCTCTTGCCAATCTGTAGCCCCTGCATGTCCTGTCTGAGCTGTTGAATCCATAGATGCTGTGGAAAAGAAAAAGATCAAGTTTGTTGAGAACAGAGTAGCACATACAAGACCTGGCATTACTCAGATAATCAAGTGCCGCTTCACCTATTACATCAATCAACCAAAATGGTGTTGCTTATAACGGAAGTTATTCCAAGTCAACTACTTACGCTTTCAATCAGCATAATCGCATTTGGCAAAGACAAGAATGGAGTAGATTGGGAAGTTCCATCCATGACTACCTTCTCCACACACAAGAAATTTCAACCTCAAAATGCTCACTGTTTTTGTCTAAACCATATTACTTGATTCACTACGAATAACGAACAGTCCAAGCTAGAGCCATGACTGTATTGAACACAGCTTGGACATGAAATGGACAAGCTATGCACAAAACAAAATTACACAGTGTAGAGCATGTCATTCAGACCTCATGACTCGTTAGGCATTTACACTACTACACCTTCAAAAGTATGTCTGCTTAGATAAGACGCATAACATCTAATATGGTAACTGTCTAATTTTAGTGGACTTGAACTCAATGCAATTAAGACAACTGCATGTTACAACTATTAAAATGGGATACGTAAACTATCATCGCAGGCAGGCTATGTTTAAATGAACTTGGGTTACTTAGCGATGTTGTAGGAGAAACTTTGCTGGAACTATTAAAATCAGAAAGCAGAAGCAGACATAATGCCAGAAAACAAGGTGGGTTTAAACAGTAGCTGCTCAGATTCAGGGGCACACAAAGAAGAACTGCCCATGTTCACACTAGGTTAGGCGCACAAATTGATTGGGTTAATAAAAAAAAATTAGGTTATTTAATGTTGGGAAGAAATCCATATCGCTTATAAGATTATTTTGGGTAGCAAATTAGTTCCATTTAGAAGTAGAGTTAGGCTAGGATTGGGCAATTTTAAGATTGGGTGGAACCTTTATATATATATATATATATATATATATATATATATATATATATATAGGTTTCTTAGAGAGCAAGTATTGTGCTAGGGAAGGAATTTCCGTTACTTTTGGCTTATATAAAAGTTCGCATATATCTATTTTATCATGAATGGTTGATATTAATATAGAAAGCTATTGGGAAATGCCCACTCGGGGAATGGTGGGAAATTCCTTGTTCTTGGTGTGGTTCCAATTTTTATTCAGCATTGGACAATTAGATATCAGGTGATCGAGAATGACCCTTTCAATCAAGTGATTGAAAATAATTGCAGAATCTAGATGTATCTCATTACCTAGACTAGTAAGAACCCTATTTGTTAACAAGCAGTAACTTCTGGCAAAGAAACATCAGTCCCCAGACTAGTAGACAGAATCTCTCTTTGCTAATAACCATTATACATACCAATATCACTGTATCCCCGCCATCTCTAGACAGTCTCTGTCAGTACTTTAATACCAATGAGCAGAAATGTTGCAAAATCTACCCCTGGGCAGTCTTTTCATGTTAATTTATGTTGTGGATAAGTAACATAAACGACTTGTTGATCGTGATAATAACATTGACAGCTCATTAAACCTGCAAGGTTATGGCATTTGATTGCTGCAGCAAAAGACGAAATAGATGACAGAGGTCAAAGCTTTTCTGTCAAGAAAACGCCACAGAATAAATCCATGGGCAATAGATCTTGTTACGTAGGCAGTTGCAATTTAACTTGCTACAGCTGTCCTAAACAAACTCAGACCTAAGAATCTTTAGAATATATCTCGAGTAGGGGGTATAAGATCATCTTAAACTAAGAGATGTCATCTTAGACCAAGATATGAGCTTGGAGTAAAAGGTATCATATCATATAGACTAAAAGAGTTCAGATTAGGGATTCAGGATATGTGAATCTCTCCTACATTGTCAAACCTTAAATATCTATGTACAACAGAGCCTTTGTCCAAATTTTGGGATTGGCATTTTGAATCATTTTCTTCCATTCAGCTCCTTTGAGGGCATGCCATGAGTACCATTAACAAAAATCATACCCTGATTTACAGCCACAATCAAGGTTCACTTAGACTTACCCCTTAGTTATACAAGAACCTTTAACTAAATTTGGTGCACTATTGGTTATGTTGCACGCGTCCAAACCACCTGAGACAAATTTCTTACATCTTGTCCCTAATTGGCACCTATATTGCACGAATACGTACACAGTACACATGATACTGATACGGATACGGATACGTACACATGATACTGATACGGACATTTTCAAATAGGTACAATAGTAGTTACCGTGTTGCATGAATACAGACATAGATGCGGGTATGAACATAATGTGGATATGAACATCATTTTTTCGTGTTCGTGCAACATAGATTGGCATCACCTCCAACTTTCCACGAATATACTCATTTCTTGTTATATCTTTCAACCTATTGTCACCAATTCCATCTTAACAACTATAATATTTTTCGAACTTGTTTTCTAATTACCGAACACTATCTTATGAAGAAAGAAAAGAATTTTTCTTTCAACTTCAAGTGTATCATGTGATTACAAAGAACTCCGTAAGAACTATTCCATTTCAACCTTCATGTTCTAATTCTATAAACATTTGTATTAATCACTCGAGAACAATGAATGATTGATCCTAACTTCTAAGTACCAAAAACTATCATTGATAAAGTAACTCTTACTATTTACTTCTTTATTTCCTTTTGACTTTTAGTTGAAGGAAAATTCACATACTCTGTTTTAGTGTCAAGTTCAATATTGTTCTTCCCTTCAAAATCCTATTTTAGAATCTAATCATTCTCAACTTTCATCAATCAATACAGTCACATTACTGTCTCAAAATTCTGGGTTGGCTCTTTAAATCATGTCCATTCAACTCTATTAAGGCCATGTCCTATGTAACATTAACAAAAAAACAAAATTACATCAATTTTTACAGCATTAATCCAAGTTCCTTTAGGCCTAATCGTAGCTAGCTCTAGCAGTTCCTTAACTAACACTTAATGCTTCTCCTAATAGTACATCTATTGTTCTATGTTATGCATGTCCAAACAAACAACATATCAAAACCAACTTAGCCAATTTTCATTTATCTTGTCCTCCCTTAGTGCCGCCTCCAATTTCTCACAAATTTAGTCATTTCTTATCCTATTTCCAATGCTCATTTTCTAAAATGTTTTATGATTGTCTGAATTCTCATTTAAATCATTTCAGGTACTTTCATTTTCTAAACATGCTTTATAATTGTTCAACAGCCCAATGTATGGAGTATGGTTGGTTTAATAGTTGACTTGTAGATTTTCATTTTTCCTTCCTTTGAAGGTACCTTGTGATCACAAACTACTCCAAAAGCACTCAATTTCAACCATCATACGTGATCACAAAGCAGTCCAAAAGCACTATATTTCAACCATCCTACTTTACACCTGTGTATAACATCATTTTCAATCTTTGCGTCATGAAGAATGGTTGATCCTAGGTACCTAGGACTACCATCCCTAGATATTGCTTGTCCATCAATCTGTACTCCCTCTTCTTCTTCTTTTTACTTTTTACTTTTTACTTAATTACATTTCATATCCTTTTCGTGTATTAATTTTCATCGTCTTCATCATCCAAGACTTCTCCCATCAGAATGGGGTCGGCTATGGAGCATAACAAAACTCCATGAAAGATTTGACAAAGTTTTTATGACCGCATGTCGACCTAACTATCATCCCAAGATTTTTGTGTATTAATTTTGAAACCCTTAATTCCAAAGTTTCCCTCAACTTTATTTTAGAATGTAATCTTTCTCTACCCACATCAACCAACATAGCATCATCTGGAAACAGCATACACCATGAACCTCCTAAATATATCTAGTAACCTCATCTGTAACTATTAACTCGCACAAAAAATTAGAGGGTTTAATGTTAATCCTTGATGTACGCCAAGAGTAATGGAAATGGTTGGTATTTCCTCCAATGGTTTGCACAGTAGTCGTAAGTCCATAGTAATCCAAATACAACTACTACATACTTGTTCCTACTCTAATATTCGCTGCATTTCCTCCTTCCTAGATAAATAAAAACCATATGTAGATCCATCTTTTCTCTAACTTTTTCCAGTAACCTTCTTAGCAAGTGGCTACCATAGGAGATCCTCCTGCCATGAAACCAAGATTATTATCTGATATCTTAATTTACTCTATTAACCATTGTTCAGTTACTCTTTTCCAAAATTTTCATGGTCTTGCTCATAAGGTTTATTACCAATAGCTAGTACAAGTGTGTATATCTCCCTTGTTTTTTATATATAGGTACTACAATACTACATTCATCAAGCATCTTTTTAGTCTTTAGGATTTGGTTGGATAAACACGTTAACTCTTCCAGCATAAACATTTCCGATCCTTGATAGAGATATCATCAGGTCATACAACTTTTCCAGTTTTCATTTCTTTAATGCATCCTCAACTATGTAACAGCTATGTCATATTAAGAAATGAGAAAATGAACTGTAAAAAGAAATAGAAAGGGGGACAAAAATGTGGAATCTGTGTGTAAACCTAAGCAAGTAAAAAAAGACGAGCATCATGTACCATGCACCATTCATTTCCACTTTCAAATATTACTCATCATATCAACAACACGAATATGATTACTTCAAATATAACCAATATGAGCAAGGCTAGCCTAACTAAAACAGACTCAAACTAGAACTCTATAATACAAATTCAACACAAATCCTTAAAAGTGAGAAAATTGTTTGGGCTCTACTTAATAGAAGAACAGTTTAAGGTAACTGATGAGACGAGTGCATTTGAGGTAGGCAGCAGGCACGAGTTCAAGGCTGCAGCTGTAGTAAAGACAATTTGTGATTTAAGAGTGCCAGCAGCAGCTATGTTACATGAATACGGACATGGATACGGATAAGGACACGATACGGGTACCAAATAAGGGCATTTTCATATATGTATAGTGTAATCAGTAATCACCTATATTACACGGACATGATACGTATAAGGACACCATTTTACCATGTCCCTGCAACATACGTCATCAGCAAGTACACCTCTCTTCTTACACCCAAGAATGAAATGAATTAGAAAAATATCTGTTACTAGACATGAGATTATAAAGTGTACAACTTACTGCTAGATGAGACCTCTGGAAGCGCTCTTTGTGCCTGCATGAACGGCTTTTCCACTGCATTCTGAGATTGATGTAAATTATTTGAAGCTTGAAGTCTTTGATGCATTGCCATCTGTTGCTGCAATTGTTGAGGCTGAGACTGAAACTGAGACATGATTTGCAGTGATTGTTGACCCTGTGATTGCATCATTGATAAAGATGACTGCTGGGGTAGTAGTTGCTGCTGCTGCTGCTGCTGCTGTTGTTGCTGTTGCTGCTGCTGCTGTGCTGTAATCTTTTGCATATGCATTGAACGCTGATGTGGTTGCATGTTTGACACATTAGGCAAAGTTCCAAGTAATTGTTGATGCTGATTCTGTGAGCCTAACAGCTGCTGCTGGCGTAGAGACAAATTCTGCTGATCCATCAGCTGCTGTTGTTGTTGCATGCTCAAAAGATTGTTTTGCTGGACTGGCAATCTTTGTTGCTGCTGCTGTTGCTGAATGTCTGCAATACTATTTTGTTGCCCAAGAAGCTGAGCCTGCTGCATATTTGACATATTTCCTTGCTGTCCTATCAACTGTTGTTGCTGTGATGACAAAGCTGATTGCTGAGAAATGGAAGTTGCATGCTGCTGAAGCGGTGTTTGTTGGACTATGGAAGGTTGTGACTGCTGTTGTCTCCCAACTGACTGAGAATGCTGCTGCAGCAAAGGTGGTACAGATTGTTGAATTTGGTTCTGTTGAAGACCAGGTTGTTGAGTGGACTGCATAGTTGCATTCTGTGTCTGCTGCATTGTAGATTGATTAGATTGAAGACCAGATGAAATTTGCATGAGAGACTGCTGAGCAGATTGCATTTGGTTTGGTGGCACGAGAGATTGTTGTTGTTGTTGCAAGAACGAAGAGTGTTGCAAATTCTGCTTCAGCATTTGCTGCTGGAGCTGATGCTGTTGCATAAGTGGATTTTGTGATTGCTGCTGCTGAGACATTAGTTGTTGCTGTTGTTGCCTTCCCTGTATCTGCCTTTGGGCATTTGAATAAATATCTGAAGGAGCGCCTTGTCCTACAGAATTACTTACAGATCCCTGAGGTACGCCAGGCATGTTTAGCAAGTTTGATGCCTGTGTAACATTGGATATATTGGACTGACTGAGACCTGTAACGGATGGCAATGATGGAGGCAGGCCAGAAGAACCTTGTACAGCAGAAGTGTTGCTTTGGAGGTTCGGGGGTAGAAGTGATTGCCTATTAGGAATTCCTAATGTTTGTCCTGGATTGACTTGTGGAATGCCAAGTGATGCTGTTGAATATCAAATTCGATGTCAGTAAACCTAATAATTGGAAATAAAAGAAAAATAGATTAAACCAAACATAGAGAGAGTGATTTTTAAAAAAAGGCAATTCTAATTAGATTAAAAAAAAGTAGGAGCCGAAAAGTCACAGGGATATCAGAAGCAAATATACCCCAAGGCTTGAAATATTTACGTATATAGTAACTCAATACATCCCAAACATGGAGAAAGTGACTTTGTAAAAAACGGTGTATTCTACAACAAAGTAAAACTACATAAAGAAAGAAAAACTAGAAGCCCAAAAGTGGATATCAGAAGCAAATATATTCACATTGAGTTCCAAATATTCACGATGCAATGAAGGTGAGATGACAAAAGATTGATCTGTAGATGATATTTCATATATAGCAAAGAGTAAAATACACTTTACAGTATAATTATTAACAACATATGACAAAGCTTCATAAAACTAAAATGAAGTTTTTCCCTAACCCAAACCAGCCAAGTTTTTCTCCACTATGCTGAATGTCTCTGCATCTACAAAAGTTGAAGGTTTTCAAGTCAGTACCTGGATCTGCAGAAGCTTGATTCATAACACCAGAATTTGGAATTGCGGGATTGATTGGAGTATGCCGAGTCTTTATCTCCATATATACCATTTCGAGAGAGATTTTCCGCAGGTAGTCTTGCTGAGATATGTAAATTAAAAAAAAATCATCTTTTGTGGAATGCCAAATTCCTACTAATGAGAATTTTAAAATCAGGAGTATCAAGTTCTCCCTGGTGAATTAACCCACAGAGATTGACAAAATGTACTCTGTTGAATAACCCGATAATTAAGTGGGGACAAATTAACCATTCAAAGTTATTTACCATAAAGGGGCATCTCATTACCACGAGGCTGCCGCTTATGAAGCGTCTAGGGAGGGTCAAGATGCACACTCACGTGAACACGCGTGGCTTGAACCTGTTATTTACCATAAAGGGGCATCTCGTTACCACGAGGCTCCCGCTTATGAAGCGTCTAGGGAGGGTCAAGATGCACACACACGTGAACACGCGTGGCTTGATCATGCATCCTCCAAGATGCAAACAACAAGCCGAATTAATTACCATCATTAATCGAAAATTATGTTTGGATTGTGAAGGGGAACTTAGTTTGACAATAAAAATAAAGACTAAAAGCATATTTTGCACAAGGTAAGTGGACAATTCTCAAAATGCAATTATACATACCAAAAAAAAGAAAATCAAGAGAGTAGGGCCTCCTTTTTAATGACATGAAAGGTAACAGGACAATGACATGAATCTTTCTCTATCTTTCTAACATTATAATAATAAGTTTGCACCTAGCCAGGATTGCATTTGGCTACTCGATATGCAAAGCTAAAGACAGGTAGGCATACTAACAAGTACACATATATAGGGCTTAAAGTAGGATAGGGTTTAACCCAACCTGACCCTGACCCAACCAAAAATGACTCCGGTTGGGCAGGACCTTTCTTCAAATCAGGTTGGGTATGGGCCGAAAAAACTCAAGCGAATTGAAGATAGGTCCCCAAGACACAAATCTACTCCGACCAACTCAACCTGATCCTACCAAACAAAAAAAGAGTAAATAGATTAATCATAAAAGAGAAGGAAATGTGCATTATCTTTTCTAGAGCCTCTTTCTCTAAATTTTGACTCGTCCTCCATCTCGTGTTTCCCATTTCTTCCGACTCGTGTCATAGTACTTCAATCAGAATGACTATCCTTAGGCTATTATGGTCTGTTGAAAAACTATAGAGCTCAAGGATATGGACATAAGTCTTTCGAAATCTTAAGAATATGGTTGTAACAAAATGTTAAGTTTTGAAGTAAGTCACATAACAAATCAGTATATCTCATATTTCCTTAATTTAGACATGTTGATCTTTAGTACAATCCTATGGTATATTAAACATGAGGCGAGGCAAGCCGACGAGGCTGTCGCCTCGCTTAAACGGTGCTTAGTTAGCGCTTCAGCATACCACTCATTTTTACCTACCTTTGCTCCTACATGTAAAATACCATATATATACATAAATTTTAATATTTTTTTTCATACAACCCTACTAGTATATGCATGAATAACAATACCAATTATCAATCAAGCAAAGTAACAATATAAATACTAGAATCAAAATGCAAACCACAAGCCACACAATGCATACATACTACATAGTCATCAAAATACCATCAAACATAAAAGCTAAGTCTCTAAAGTTCCTACTTAAAGTTTTTCAACTATCCAACTATGTAAATAACATCAAGAGATCGAAGAAGAAAATGAAAAAAATCAAAGAAATGAAGAAATCGAAAAACCAAAGGCGCTTTTTCCAGCGCCTAAGACTAGGTGATAAGCTACTAAGCGATGCCTAAGCACCGATCGCTTTTCTGGGACGAAATTTCATTAAACAAGACGTCCTAATTCTAATGCTCGCTTAAGCGGCACTCACTTTTCATAACATAGAGACGATCATACGATATTTTTAACCTGGCTCAAACTAATTATACAGAATAATTTGACATTTCTTTGTTAGAAAGCACATAGAGATGCATTGCTTAGGAGTGGTCGGCCCACTAGCCAAATGTACTTTTTGAGGCAAGGATACACCTAAAAGAACCTGGACTAAGGCTATTAAAAAGGATATTGTGTTTGCAAAAGTGAGAGTAGAGATGACTGTTAAGAGAGCTCAATGGAAGATAACTGTTCATGTGGCAGACCAAAATTTAGATAGGCTTTGTTGTTGTTGTGAGTTGATCAACCAATTTCAACCCTTCCAACCCAAAGTTGGTTTGTAGGCTCGGGCTGGGTTGCATATAATAGTGCCAAATGAGGTCAGGTGGGGTTGAGGTTTACAGAGATCAAGTTGGGCTTCAGAATACTTCCAACTCGACCCAACCAGCCCAACGAACATCCCTATTCATTTCAATATTATAGTATTCAAAAGTTTCCAAAAGGTAACCCTAGAGTTCTAAGTCACGCATAAAGCGTTCTATAATCCATTGCAACCACCAACAACCGAAGGTCACCAGTTCAGTTGGGGCTTCAATTTGTTTGGCTCCAGTTTGGATCAAATATTAGACATTGTTTGGTTTATTGAGACTATTGAGCGTATTTTTAGATTTGATCTTGTTTTAGTAATTTTAGTTTAGATGTGAGTTGTAAGTTAGACTAGATTTGGTTTGATAGTCCAAAATTGTTCTCTGAGTTCTCTGTTTCTATTTGTTCTTGTATGTAGGCAAAGCTATATGGCTATACCTATGTTGCATGGATACTCGTTAGGAGGACCCCGTATCGGTGCTCATCTGACATGTACAGGACATGATACGCCTTTGACACTCCTCTCAAATATGGCTCACTCATGTCTAGACTCCAACGAGATCCAAAACATAGTTGAAAGTAGTTTTGACATACATGTGATCATGCCAGCATAATTGAGATATAAAAAAAGGAAACATTTCTTTGCATTGATCCTTTCTAGAACATTTTGCAACCTAGTTACTATATATATATATATATATATATATATATATATATATATATATATAATTGTGCAAGTTGTCTCCTGCACTTTGACTTGACCTGCTATAGCATGTCATGTTAACCTGCTAACTTTTTTCTTAAGAATTATTTGTATTTACCCCCCCCCCCCAATTGCTAATCATATCTTTACTTTCTCCCATTTTTATTTTAATCAGCATTACCCCTCCCCCCAATCTTCGGATAAAGTGCAAACAAACCCTCCTTAGATTTACGTTTTTGCATTTACAGACCCCTTGTTTAAAAAAAACTCACACATTTTCATTTTTGCTCAGTTTGCAACCCTGCTGTTAACAACCGTTAAAATACGTCTAAAAATACGATTTTATCCCTCCCCCCACTCTCCCTCCACTCTCTCACGTGGCGGGGGCGGGTCGAGCGGAACCGACCAGAGGAGAGGGGAGGGCGGCCGGCCAGAGGGAGGAGGGGGCAGGTCGAGCTAGGGGTGAGCATTCGGTTAATTCGGTTCAAACCGAACCGAATAACCGAAAAATCAAACCGGATTGACCCATAACCGAATCAAACTGAACCGAATTAAATCGGTTCGATTTTTTGTTTATTCGGTTTATTCAATTTTTCGGTTTATTTGCACTTTTTTTGTTAATATATATAGTAATTAAATATACCTAAATTTATTTAATATATATATATATATATATATATATATATATATATATATATATAAGGACGCACCGGGAGGTTGGAAGGGGGCTGACTTGCCAACGTATTATCCGGAATGGTGGTTGGTGTCCTGAGTCCTACCGCCATACTGAGGAGCTTGGAGAGGTTATCAGCACGGTCGCGATTAACCCGGCACTGCCAGCTGATTACTGGATCTGGGATCCGTCGGGAGATGTTGTGGGTTCTGGAGAGTTCAGGTTCTAAAGCTGTTATAATCTCATACGGCATACATTTCCTACTAGTGCTGACTATGAGTTCATATGGCGTAAGGGTCTAGCCAGGAAGATGCAGCTTTGTGTGTACCGATTGCTACTGGGCCGCCTACTGACGAGGGATCGTCTTATTTCGTTTGGGATTCAGGTACCCAACCCAAAGTGTATGCTATGCGACGTGGAGAATGAATCTATGAGGCACTTATTCTTTGATTGTGAGGTGACCTGGCACATCTGGACAGAACAATGCAGTGCGCTGGGCGGATGTAACTCTGGAAAGTGGATCGGTGATATTATCATTGTACTTCGGGACAGAAGAGGGAGAGGGCGGGACTGGTTCAAGACCGCTAGAGTTCGACTGGCTGCTGTTGTCTGACATGTTGGAGGAAACGAAACCGACGCATCTTCGAGGGACTTATCACCCCTCCTGTAGGCATCCTCTATAACATCAAGTTTGATATAAAATCTATGGAGAATTGATGAGTGGGACACCCACTCTGAGTGTATGATTGTATGATTATATATTGAGTTCGAATAAAATTTACCCTTTCTCCAATATATATATATATATATATATATATATATATGGTAACTAAATTTCTCTTATATATATATATATATATATATATATATATATATATATATTTATATGGTAACTAAATTTCTCTTATTCGATTTTGGACCGAAATCGAATAAGAAAATTTAGTATTTTCAAAACCGAAACCGAACCGAATTTTTTTAAACCGAATCAAATCTCTTATTCGGTTCGGTTCGAATAATGCTCACCCCTAGGTCGAGCATGGCCGGCCAGCGGAGGGAGGAGGGGGGGCGGTGGGGCTGGCCAGCGGAGGGAGGGGGGCGGTCGAGGGGGGCGGCCAGCTGAGGGAGGAGGGGGATCGAGTGGGCCGGCCGACGGAGAGAGGGGGCGGCGGGTCAGGGGGCGTGCCGGCGTAGGGAGGAGGAGGCTGGCCACTACTGGTAGGGAAGGGAGCGCATTTTTTTATTTTTTTTAAAAAGTCATTAACGGTCATTTCTAAGGGCAGGGGTACAAATTGAGCAAAAATAAAAATGTGAGATTTTTTTTTAAACAAGGGATCTTTAAATGCAAAAACTCAAATCTAAGGAGGATTTGTTTGCACTTTATCCGAAGGATTAGGGGGTAACACTAATTAAAATAAAAATGGGGGAGTAGAGATATGATTAGCAATTGGGAGGGTAAATACAAATAACTCTTTTCTTAAAGCATGAAAATGTATCAATGACCTGCAACAGGAGGTAACCAACAAGTCAAAAAAAAACACCGCATTAAATGATGTTCCCTCATAATGATTGCTCCTAGTAATATTACAAAAAAGCTCTTTCAATAAGAACCATTGGATCATAAATTAATGGTTAAAACCGTTGCTTGTATTGATACAATTTTTTGGAGTTTATATATATATATATATATATATATATATATATATATATATATATATGTATAAAAATATGTTTTCACGCATATATATAACTGTATTCGTGCCAGTATCCCAAAATTTTCAAAAATTTCGTATAACGTTTTTTATCGTGTCCGTACCCGAATCCGTGTCTATGCAACCTAGGGCTATAGAAACATTTATCTAAGAAGTGTTGAGATGTGTTATTGTATGAGTTGAGTGCCACCCTAAATAAGTCATTTCCTTTATTTACCTAAGAAACCGCCTTGGTGGTGGTGTTTTCTGCAGAACCAGCTCGTGGGCCCTCCTGGACATGTGACTGCAGAAAGTAGAAGAACCCCTCCTCCCCTGCCTTGTTGTTGTTGCCGATATTTACTGCTGCAATCATTGTTTCTCTGTCTTGTAAAGCCTACAACGGACCAGAACCCAACCCAACCCCTTCCTCCTTTTGAGGCCCATGCAACCAAGATTTGAATGGGATTCAAACAGCCCAGGTTCAGCCCCGGTTTTCCTTTTGCAATTTGCCATCGACAAACTTAACGTTGTTTTCCTTTGTGGCCTTGGTAAATCCGAACCCGGTTTTGTCTTCAACTGTTAACTTTTTGAAATCGGCTAGGGTTATTAGTTACTTGTTATTTGTTAGTATATTTTAATAATTAGTGTATCATAATTAAGCTTCGGTAATCTCAAACTCGGACCATTAATTTGTGAGTTTTACCCATCCAAGTCACCCCCACAGGTATTGTCATGCTTCACAACATTCTTGTGTGCCACAAACACGCACAAAGTTAAACCAGCTAGAAGTAAGTCTAGCAAATATTTCTTGCTGGCTCCAATCATCCAGATAGGTGTTTTGATTCTGCTATTTGGATTACATGGTGCCTCAGAGTCGTAGTTCAGTTATTCGGCATAAAGTAGGCCAAACATCCATGAATCCTTCTAGTTAGGCTCCACAATTGACCAAATTTCAACAAGAACGGCTATGATATTGGCACTCGTTGTGACGTCCCACTCCGCGAGGTGGCATTTTTAGCGTATTGACTTGAATGGCCTACCTGGATTTGGATTCATGCGGAGAAATTATTTCAGAAATCTATATGATCGGGATCGAAAGACAATTAGCATTCTAAAAATCGACCTGCGCGGCCATCTAGGCGCTAAGTAGCCCTAGGCCGAAGAGAAAACCCCACGTTCGACGGGTTTGTGCAGTTGTGCGGCCTATACGGCTATTCGAATTTTAAGATTTTTTTATGCTTAGTTGTATTGTGAATGTATTATTTGGATTTTAAGATTGGGTTTGGATTTAGAACACTGAAATTTCAAATTCGTGTTATGGACACGGTGATTTTAGAGTATCAGTTGATGATTTCTTTATTGAGTGTGTTTCATTATGATATAACACTATATAAGTTGTTATAAGAAAAGGAAAAAAAACATGTTCGACACCTAGGCACACCTCCTCCGTACCGAATCTGCATAGCGAATTTTAGAACACTGAAGTCAGTTCGTAAAAAGGTGAGTGGTTTTGATCTTGCTTTCATTTATCTCCACTCCATAATAAAAGAAACAGTATTGTTTCCCTTGCAATGTCCCTATGATAGTTAATGTCAATAAAGAAAAGAACTAAGAAGAGATTATATACGTGCTTAAGCTCATGTCGATTTATAAGTAAGCAGTGATGAATAAATGAATTTATTTATGTAGTAGAGATTGAAGTGTCATTGAACTGGTTGGTTGTTCTATGAAGATGGATCATTTTGGAACCTTCGGATCGCCAGTGATATTTTGGGACCGTTGAGTCAAACTATTGTAGTAACCCTGGATTTGGGAGTATGGAATTTTGAGTGATGGCTCAAGGAATATGGAAATACAAATGAGAATGTGTTGCACAGTTATTTCAAATTTCGATTATCATGCATACTGTATAGCTAAATTACATATACATATATGGTCATGAACTTGTTCATAAAGTTTTAGCTCCTCAAACGGTATTTGCAGCTACGAAACCGGTTCATCCTAGAAGAAACAGGGATAATTGGTACAAACATACAAGCATAGGAATTACGGAACCTTCGATAGGACTCGCTACCTGCACTAGAAGGATCGATGTAATTCCTAATGAATAGTTCAAAATGGTGTCACCACTGACCGTCATATAGTTAGGTTGGGTGCTAATGACAAATGTCTTGCAGGCCTAACAAATTGATGCACGGACAAACTCGTGGCACCTATACGGTGAACTCTATTATTGTCTTATAGAGACGAAAAATTATAGAATTTATAATTGGTATGGTATCCTAATCCTTGTTTTGCAGAGAAAGATGTGGTAGCCTTGGATAAAACTCGTTGCATTGGTGACTTGTTTATGCTTCATGATTATGCCATGCAAATTGTTAACCGACCCAAGAAAAAGTAGAAAGATCATATAATAATTTTACATGTTATCACATGATTATTGTATTGATTTAGGTGAGTCAGGTTGAGACCGCTCACCGGTGCATTTCTCAATTGACCCCCTCCTCCACAGGTGTGGAGAGCCATTGGATATTTTGAGGTGTTCGGAGCTCAATAGGGATCTTGAAGCTTTTCCCTCGAAGATATTCTCTCTTTGTAATAAAAGACATAATGTAGGAAAGATTGTTAATTGTACGAGATGCATGAGTTGTTAGCCATATTGGCAAATTTTTGTGGGTTATTAAAAACCTTTGTAATTCCAATGCAAAGGTATCAATAAAAAGATCATTTTTACTATATTTGTTGTACTTCAATTTGTCTGCTCATTGTTTCGTTGTAACCTTGTACTTGTTTTGAGTTGATCCATCAATGGTACACGTTTATGTCTTGTACAAGTACAATTTAGACTTGTAGGACATTACATCCAATGACGATTTCTTGTTCTGTGAAACCGGGACGTGACAATCATAAACAAAATTTTAGAACTATACGCTATGTTTCTAATTTGATATGATTTTACTAAAACTATTAGCCTTGTTTTAGGCCATAAATCACCAAACAATCCATAAGCCCTATAAACCTAATAAAATTCTATGCTTTAGTATTTCTCCTAGGATTGATTGGGTAAGAGAATGTTGCTCCTAAATTTTCAAATTTTCTGGAGCATATTTCCTATCCCTAAAGATTTTTAGAAAGTTATAAATGAATTGTGGCGCAACAAATTGAGTGCTATAGGAATTGAACCCTAGGGACTAGTAGTTAGACCTTGAGCCAAGAGTCTAATATTGTGTTTATGGTTTGTTTGTGTTATGTTTACCATAGGGGTAGTAGAGGTCAATATAATCTCCATGCTATGAGTTAGTGGTCAATATAATTTCATTTGAAGGTTACATATGTAAGTACTCTTACCTAATGCATTTGGTTTCGGTTCTTATACATGCTTGAAATTTGTGTAGCTAGAATCGTACATCTATTCTTCATCATTGTTAGAGTCTATTTGATATTGTATCTTGTTAGTGACATTGACTTGTGAATGAGTGGGAAGGGAGGAATGATTACGAGACGTGTGGACAAAATAGTGTCGTAGATCTTGCATTCGTGTGATATCGGTGCCCCTCGGTGTATCTAAGTGTTGTTCATTGGCATGCACTCACGTATACTAATGTTCTGTCCCCAAATGTCCACATGTTGAGCAATAGTTTCTTACACACAAAGTAGCACATAGTTTACTAGTATTGTTTCTTGTCATAGATTATATTTTCATGTTATTCACTTCTTGTCATATCTTTGTTCACGTTCCTATGTATTGCTTAGTTCTTAACGTATTTCGTTTTCAATGCATGTATACTAGTATCATTCCATGGTATGCTTCATTCCATGATTATCCTATCGATTTCATTCCATGAGTATCCTATCGATTCGTAGATAGTACTTTTCGTGTTATACAGTTAATTGCATATATAGCTTACGGTTATTTACTTTCCTTAGCTTTGCGTATTTGTTCCAATTCTGATGGGATTAATGTTAACAGATTTAGACAATAGCTACTCCATGCACTACAGACCCTTTGATGGAGATATGGCTACACCTTGGAGACCAATCTTCGACCATGGGTGGTTGGATAGTTAACTTCTTTAAAACCTTGAATTCAATCTTTTAATTATTTAGTGGATTTATTTCCGAGGTGACGGTTTTATATGTAGTGGATGTTTGGTATTCTTAATCATTTGTGAATTGTTACTTATATTCTCTGTCTTGGTTTATTTTCTCCATCATGTCTTTGATTATAATTATCATTGTGAATGAGCTACAGATAGTCAATTGTGTGAATGTTGTGGTATATAGACTTTGAAGTATTAATTGAGACCTAGATAGCATACTACCGCCGATATAATTATATTATTTAATTGTAAAGCTTATAAAGATATTTATATAAAGAAAGTTTTGAAAATATTAAATTTAAATAGATATAAGATTTATTATCTGTATATTACAAACTTCTAACCTATCTAATTTGAGATATATAAATTTGTTATTATGCATCTGAAAATGTTAAGATAGGCTAAAGTAGTTTAATGATAACTCGATTACCTTCATCCAAATAAATTTATAAAAATTTTGTAAATTCTAACAATTCATAGTGTTGTAAATAGGTACTCTAACCTACTCTATATTATAGGATCACCATTATACACTATAGTCGACATGTTAGTTGTTTCAGAGGATCTTCCTATAAATCTAAATTACCGAAATACCATCTAGGCTAGTTCCTATGTTCATTAATGAATTACTATTTAAAATAAATTGGGAAAAAAAAATCCCCAATTCACTCATTTGTTTTCTAGGGTAGCGGATGCTACAAGCTACCCCCCTTAAAATACTTTTGTCCTCAAAAATTTATTCAACACATGTATCTAAGGAAACAACCAAACACATCCAAACAAGAGTAACATATGGTCAATCTAACTACCCTATAATACTAGTCCACTCATGCTCATACCAATTCCCTTTATAATCCCTTTCCTATCCTACCAGTCTTGTCAATTGGTCACCTAGATCAGGATAGCTAATAAAGTTTGGTACAGTTCCATGATATATTTAAATTTAGACATCAGCCAATCACCTTAACCTTGAACTTTGCATGCACACGACATCAAAATGTGTGTGTGTGTGTGTGTGTGTGTGTGTGTGTGTGTGTGTGTGTGTATTTTGGATCCTTTGAAAGGGATTCGAGGGATCCTTTGAAAGGGATTTGAGCACATGTGGATTATCAACAAACAAAAACTCATCAATTAATCCACAAAACGAATGGTTCATAATGAGGACTTAATAAACTACAGTATAAATATTACAAATCAACTAAACTCTTGTATGTATTCTTGTTCTTATATTTTAATTCTGCTTGTGTTGTGCTTAATGTCTTGTGTTTTCACTCCATTCATAGTATGGATAAAGGAGCAGGATTGTGTTAGGTATTCGCCAGACAGCTTAAGACATTGTCGAGTCTCTATGACATGAAATGTTACAGCAGGTATGGCCCTTAACGGAGCTGAACAGAAGAAAATGATTCAAATAGCAGGCCACAGTCCTGTGGTTTCTTTTGTTGGGCATTTAGATCAGATCCATGATTTGGGTTAACAGTCTTCAGAACTGTACCTATATTCAAACACTATTCTAACCATTCATTTTCACTTTGTGAATTTGCAAGCAACCTCCAAACTATTTGGTTTTTGTCTTATGGATAATTCCAATCATATAGATCACAATGAACGGAACGGATGTTCAATTGAATGATTTTTCTTTTAATTTTTGCGGGAGGGAGGATAATGAATCATCTCAAAACTAAAAGGTTTGTGTGCACACACACAAACACACCGAAATGAATATATGCTAAAATTCTCCTAAGTTCTGCAAGCATTGTTTCTGATTGTTGGAACAACTATTCAAATATCAATTCAATTTACGCATTTCCCAACTTATCTTATGAAAAAATGGAAAGAAAAGGTTGAGTGATGCATAAGAATATACCTGACTAGTTGCAGCACTATAAATCTTCTCTTCAAACCGAACAGCAATTTTTTTTAGTTCATTTAGGCCCTCAGGAACAGATATAGGCAAATGCCTCTTTGAAGTCTCCATTCTATGAAAGAAAGCAATGAGTAATCACTTTAACAGCTTCAAATGACATGCGCAACAATTTAACGAGGAACTACTTAGCATTACAGTAATGTATATTACAACTGCACGAGTAAAGACTAACAAACAAATTCGGAATGATGGTAATACTACAATATAAAGTAAATATTATTAGTGGGATGTACAGAATACAGGATAATTATTTCTACCAGTCGAATCCATTTTGCAAGCAATAGTTGTCAAACATTCATCTATGTTAACATTTAGCCCCACATTGACAAGGCAAACGGAGTAGCAGCAGAGTTGAAAACTAGTATATGCAGAGTATTCTCTCTTTTCATATGCTTGTTTGACGTGGCCACCTTATTATTGAAATATGAGTTCCGAAATATCTTTGGGGTGATGCTCATATAGTTCCAAAATAAACCCTAAAATTTAGTACTGAAGTCTAAATGTTCAGTTACAACCTGTATTCCCGAATCTCTATTGCAACGTCACATTCAACAAAGCATTTACGACAAAGAATTCACAAAATCAAAGAATTTCCCCAACGAAACCAATAAATACCCGAAATACAAGCTGAATCCGTAAAAAAAGAAACTAAAAAACCTATCATCTCCAAGAACCATCAGATAAACCCCATAATCATAGAAATCAAAGAATAGACTGATCCTTACATGGTCAACCCTAAATATTTTGACTAAGCAATTCCCAAATATGGTAGTGAACCCTAACATAAATACCCCAATCAACAGTCGGCGTAGGTACTCTTAGGGTCTGCTTGGATTGAGGGTTAAGAGAGTTAAGTGAGGGGAAGTTAAGTGAGGGAGAAATAAAACCATGCTTGGTTTGAGGGTGAGGGTTTAGGAGGGAGGGTTATAGAGGGTTAAGTGAGGGTTTATTTCACCATCTTTCGTCCATTTTCTTTAACCCCCAAATCGGAGGATTAACAAGGGGGATTGAGGAGTTTTGTTTAAAATGTCATAAATACCCCTTATTTGTTCTATAAAATATTTTTTTTTTCTCATTCTTTCTTGTTTTCAGCATGTTGCTTCATACCTTCCTAATTTGTGAAGATATTTTGACAAGTTCTAATTAAAATTTAATCAAATTTAATTTTATGACATGTAATAAGGTTATTTTGGTAACTATCATATTTTTACTAATCCTTCTCTCACTCAAAACCTCTCATCCAAGCAAGAGTTATTAAACACCCCCCACTTAACTCTCCCTCCAATCCAAACAAGGTTCTATGTATTCACTCTACTCCCCCTCACTCTACTCTAAGCCAATTAATAACCGAAGAATCGACCGAAAAAAGAGCAAGATCGACCGAGCATCGCCTAGAAATCAGCAAACAAACCCTAGAATCTTGGACTGAACCCTAAATGTCCAATTCCAATATAGATTCCTGAATCTACACTCGAAAGCAAGTATTCTTCTTCTAATATCCCATTTTAACAAAAGTATCTGAAAGTCCCAGACTTTCCCATAAGCAACCGAAATCAAAGCAGAATCCCTTGAGAGAGAAAAAAAAGGACGATCAACCGATCATCGCCAAGAAGCCATCAAAGAAACCCTAAAAGTCAAAAAGAAACCCTAAATTAAAGCAGTAAACCCTAATTGGAGCAGGATCCACCGAAAAATTTTCAAGAAAGCACGGATTTTTTTTTCCCAATCAAGAACCGAAATTGGAGCAGGATCCACCGAAAAATTACCGATCGAGCGGTCATCGCCTAGGTACCACAAAACAAGCCCTAGAAACCGAGAAAGATGTCGGAGAAATCGAATCTTACATCTTGTTGACGATCCTCTGCCGCGCTTACGGCTGAAGCTGGCTCCTCCAGTCGACTGCCCCCGCCGAGTCCATGGCCGGTCCCTCCCACTGTGCTGGTCTCCAGCTGTTCGCTTCCATAATGGAGAAGGAGGAGAGAGGAGAGGAGAAAGGAGAGAAAAATAAATCTGTACTTCCTCGTCTCGTTTTTTCTCCAACCCTATTTTTTGTTTTGTGGCACGAGCACAAGACAATGTCTTTCCTATGTGACAAAATAAGACTATTTATAAGAACACATAAGAAGTTTATTAGGGTTAGCCAAAAGTAAACTTTGATTCATTTACAAGTTTGTCATTGAAAAAGAAAAGAAAAAAAAAAAATTGACTTATCCCCAACATGAATTACCCTAATTCAAGGTGCACCCCACAGTTTTGCAAAATGTATAGCACCCCCCATTTTGGACGGAAACCGTCAAAAAAATATTTTTTTGACCAAAATACCCCTGCCTTCCTCTTTCCACTAACCCACTCCCCCCTACGGCAACCGCCCCTCCCGCCGTCGCTGATGCTGCCGCCGGAGGCCACTCCCCCCCTCCCAGTCCCCGCCCCCACCCCCCGCGGCCACCGCCCCTCCCGCCACCGCTGCTGCTACCGGAGGCCGCTATCCCCCTCCCCGTCTCTGCTCCCCCCTCCCCTCCTCCGCCCCCTCACCTCCCTGGTGGCAGCAGCTGCAGCATCAATAACAGTAGTAGTGGTGACGGAGCAGCAGCGGCGGGAGGGGCAGTGGCCGCGAGGGAGGGAGGAAGCGGGGAGGGGGGAGCGGGGACTGGGAGGGGGAAGCGGCCTTCGGCAGCAGCAGCAGCGACGGCGGGAGGGGCAGTGGCCGTATGGGGGGGAGCGGAGGGGTGGAGCGGAGACGGGGAGGGGGGAAGAGGCCTCTGGCAGCAGCATCGGCGGCGGCGGGAGGGGTGGTGGTCCAAAAAATATTTTTTTGACGGTTTTCTTCCAAAATGGGGGTACTATACATTTTTGCAAAATTGTGGGGTGTAGGAGCGTAAAAAAATGCTTCATAGACCAAGTCAAAGAAATAGAGCTTTACGCTCAACAGGCTACTCTACGCAGGCTATTCTACGCAGGCTACTCTACGCAGGCTATTCTACGCAGGCTACTCTACGCGAGCTGTTTTTACGCAAGCTACTTTACGCCAGAGACATGCTGTCAGATCATGCATTTAATGCAAGTGATAATGAATCTGACATAATGATTTGCTGACAGCGTATAACACAGAATTCGAAGAGATTTGATTTACACAGAAACCAACATTGTCGTTTAGTGTGTGGACTGGGTTACTTTACGCTCAAAAGATAACTTCTTTTACTCATGAATACTACATGAGCTTTTTACGCTCAAAGTTGACGTGTGCGTAAAGTTTATTTGGGCTACATTTTACGCCCAAGGTTGTTTTATCAGCCACTTTACGCTGGAAGTATATTTTGGACTATTTTACGCCCGATTGTTTCTGACCACTTAAGAACGTGGTTTGCCCACGTAGCTTTCATGCCACACTTATCGAAGGACGTGTGTACGTACCCTTCTTATTTTATTGAGGTAATGGGACACGTATCATCCCACGTAATGTTCATGAATGACAGTTGCTAGCATAAAACTCCAATTTGGCTGCTTTTTACGCATGATGCGTTTTAGTCTATAAATAGACTGATTTTTGGAATCAAGGAGGGATCAGAAAGACAGGAGAGAATACATAGAGATCAGAGCCCAGAGACTTTGATTTTCCAGAGCATTCTTCTTCTTTTCTTCCAGAACAGAGTGAAGCAAAGTAGGAAAGCATTCGACCTCGCCATCAGTGCCCAAGTGCGTCGATACCTTTCTGGTGACTTAGTTCTTCCAGCTGTTCATCTTCTAGCAGTACTCTTCATCATCATCGTATGGTCCAAGGAACAAAGTGATCGCCTTCAGATCAGACCTCCATAGCAATACTTCCTAGAACAACTTGTACTTCTTGTACTTTTTCTCGTTTTATTTCAAAAGCCAATTTTAGGCATTTTGTTAAGTGAAACAAAATAGCGACTCTGCTGAGGACGACCTTCTCCTCTGATGAGAAGGCAATTGCTCAATATGATGATGATGTGTCGATCGGATCGACAAAGAAAACTCTGGTTGTGCACTTCGACCAGACTGCCTACGAAGAAATGCTCCGAACTGGGGGTAGTACTCGCTGCTCCAATGTTCAGAAATTGCGGAAGGCACAAAAAGTTTGGATTCCCAAATCCAAAGCGTCCTCGGATCTCCCTAATGTCTCTGAAGGCAAAGGAATCCTTCCTACTCCTGTTGTAGGGGCTCCCGTTTGTAACGAGGCAGTCTTTACTTCAGTGTTGCGCCCTGAGCATAAAAACCAATCTCCTGTCTGTGACAGGGAAGATTCCCAAGTTTTACGCCCAACGCGTAAAAACCAAGATTTACGCCCAGCGCGTAAAAACCAGGTTTTACGCCCAGCGCGTAAAAACCAAAATTTACGCTCTGTGCATAAGAACAAGTCTCCCGTCTGTGACGTGGTGGACTCCAATACTTTACGTTCTGAGCGTAAAAATAAGTCTCCCGTCTGTGACGCGGTAGACACACAAAATTTATGTTCCACGCGTAAAGAAAAATCTCTCGTCTATGACGTGGCAGATACTCATGTTTTGCGCTCTATGCGTAAAGGTAAATCTCCTGTCTGTGACAGTGTAGATAAAATTCACAATGATGCTTGTGCATCTAAAGTGAATTTACCTGCACGCATGAAGCATAAAAATATAGTTGGTAAAACTTCTGTTTTCAACCAACAACCTTCTTACACTGCTTTACGCAAGGTACCAAACCTTCAAATTACGCGTAATGCTGATGGAGTTCTTTGTGCTCAAAAATCCCAAGATTTACGCACGCAACTCTAAGCACGTAAAAATATACAGTTTGGTTCTGCTAATACAGCCAGTAATCTTCTTTATACACAAGGGACTAAACGTTTCTCTACCCCAAATGTAATAAAGAAGACTACTTCCTCTACTCCTTCTGATTTACGCGAGTTGCTAGTACAAAAGCGTAAAAACAGACAATCTCCTGTGACACACCCCCAAGAAAATTATCATTGTGAGTGTCACCAGATTGTAATCAAAATTTGCTGTTCGGCTTCTAAGCGGTTAGTTTTTGACCGATTAAATTTTAATGCGCCTCAACAGCAAGTTGATGACCAAGAACATGAGTTGTCATATGCGTCAGTCAACATGGCATCTCATACCAACAGAGGATGACGTCCAAGACGCAACTCGTCCCAAACTCTAGGTCAACAACAATTCAACAAACTTCTTGATTCCTTTGAAGGAGTATATCAGAATACTCGATCAAGAAGACAAAGACAGTTGCAGATTTCTGATTCAGAAGCTGGGGGTACTCAATCTTTTGAGTCCGAAACTGATAGTGTCGATTCATGCCTCTATACCAATCCCTCTGTATCTTCAAGAAAGGTTGAATCCTATGCTATTGGAGATGAACCGGAAACATCATCTGCTAATACAGAACATCGTCTCTCTGCCGTTGAGCAATCACTAAAGGACATGCTTACTATGATGAAAAGCATGCACCAGATAATAATGACTCAGTAAACTGCTCAACCGGTAGTAGTAACACCGGTGCAGGTAGCAGCACAAACTTAAGATAGTTAAGGGGTTGACATACCTTTGAATAATTAAGAGCCTATTGTTAATCAAAATTCTGCATCTCCAGATCCTATCATTCCAGAAGATGTACCACCTCCGATGGGGGTCACGGTACATCCAACAACTATTCAATCAAATGTGCTTCCTCAAACCAGTGAAGCTATTCAAGCAGTGCGTGAACTAAAAGCACAGTTTGAGGTTCTGAAGCACAAGGATCAGCTCCAGAGATTAGGGATTAAACAACCTTATCCTCCTCATTGGAATGATGTACCCTTTCCTCCGAAATTCAAGCCACAATCGATGGTATTGTTTGATGGAAAGGCTTCTCCTAGTCAGTATATCAATTATTTTGATATTATGACTGTGCATCTACAGAAAAATGATATTCTTCTCACTCGAGTGTTCATCGGGTGCTTGACGGGTTCAGCTTACGACTGGTATCGTAGTTTACCCGATAATTGTATTTCGTCTTTTGACGAATTTAAAGCAATATTTCTCTCCTTCTTCTATGAAGGAGGTATGGATATGAATATGTCCTCCTTAATAGAGATCAAACAAAAGGAAAAAGAAGATACTCGGACGTTCATCGAACGTTTTCGACAAGTGACTCTGAAAATGCCGCCTGGTATACCAGATTCAGCATTGATCGATACATACAAGATGAATCTGCGACCATCCATTGCTGTCTTCACGGGTTCCCAATTCATAGACTGGGCCTCGTTTATTATAGCAGCAGTTTCCGCCGAGACCAATGGTAGGTTGGCTCGTGAACATGGGATGATCTTTGCCTCAGAGGACAAAGGAAAGAAAGGCTCTTCTGGTAATAATTTCGGCAATCATAATGGGAAAAGGAAGGATACTCTTATGGTTAATCTTTCAAAAAACAAAACGACGCCGAATAATCAGGAGTCTTCTAAGCCAAAAGAAGAATACTCTTTTGACGAGAGCGATATCCCAGGGATATTCCAATGTCTGGTAAAGAGTGGCAAACTCCAGATTCCGGAGCCAAAAAGGCCTAATGAGGTGAATCTGACTGACAATCCCAAGTATTGTATCTATCACAGATACATAAATCATCCCACCAAGGCTTGTTATGTCCTAAAGAAGAAAATCCAAGAGCTGATAAATGCCAATGCCATCGCTTTAACTAACGATGAGCATACAATTACAACCAATATGGTTTCTCTTCAATTCGGAGGTTTTCCTCCACAGTAAGTCCCAGATGGGATTGTCCCAATTCCGAAGGCGACGATGAAGATTGTGAATATTCCGCCTGCCAGAGAGCAAAATGAAGGATTGTTGCCTCTCACACTAAAGAATGGTGAAATCATGTGGGTACATCCTGACTTAGTACCTGAAATGGAGGATGAAGGTAAAACTTCAAAATCCAAGAGAGGTAGAAAAGTTAAAACCTGCAACATGATTTCTCATGTTATTCCAAATTCTGATAATTTTGATCATCTTTGGGATGGCATTCCTTTGGAGGATAGACTGAAAGGTTTAAACATATGTCCTCCAAGTTTAGCTCCTCCTACCAAGCTCAAACTTACTCATCAGCAGTGGTTAGCTATGAATAGTGTCCCTTTATATAGGGCACAACAAGTTTTTGCTGCTTATGAAAAAGCTCCTACAGGGATTTTTTTCTCGTGTCCCGAATATTCCTTTTTCTGGGGTTACAGAGGTTTTTGTCTCTTCTTCCTCTGTTAAACCATCCACTGAAAGTCTACTGCCCATTCATTTATATAGTCAACAATCGGTCCATCTCATAAAAAAGATGGGCTATGACTTTCAAAAGGCAGAGGGTTTGAACTATGATAAAGGAATGCGACTTCCTTTACAAATTCAAAGTCAAAAATCTACTGTGGGATTGGGTTCTGAGCTTTCTCATAAAAATTCTCGAAAGAAGAAGACTAAAGGAAAGAAGACTAAATCCTGCAATAGGGTACTTCCTTCTTCTGAGTCTGAGGAAGAAAGCTTTGCTAGTACAAGATCTGGAAAAGAGTACCATAAAGATTATGAAGGATCTTCCAAAGAAACAGAGGACGTAGTGGAAACACTACCAGTTCAACCATCTCTTGTTCCTTCTAAACCAACGGTGGTTGAGAAAGGGAAACAGAAAGCAGTACGCTTTGATGTTCCTCTGAAATCTGCTTCAAGTCAAGGGGTGGTGATGAAGCCCTACAAATTTGATATTCTAGCCCAGTTAGCCAATACTCCGGCTAGACTATCTATATTCGAGCTGCTTCGTCTTTCTAAAGAAAGCAGGGAGACTTTGAGTGAAGCTTTACTACAAGCAGATTCATGTTTAGCTCAACTCAAGAGTCCTGATAATGCACCAGTGTCGTGTCCACAATGTCATAGTGTGATGGAGGCAATTCCTAACATTACCTTCACACAAGAAGACATGCGGTTGAAGCATAACAAGCACGACAGGCCTTTGTGTTACACTGGGTATATTGAATCCACTGAAGTTGACAGAATTTACATTGATCCTGGGTCTTTCATTAGCATTATTCTTCAAAGTATGCTAAGACCTTTGAGGCTTCCTACTAGTGATTTGACTTACACTAATACCACAATAGTTGGTTTCAACTCTGGTAAGAGTAAACCACTGGGGAAGATTCGTCTGAAGATTCAGATTGGTGATCTTCGAACTATGGCAACCTTCTATGTTATCAACTCAGACGTATCCTACAACATCCTTCTCGGGAGACCGTGGATACATGAGCATAACATCTGCCTTCAACTCTCCACCAATGCTTCAAGTACGTGGATTTCCAAGGGGTTGTGAAGACTGAGTTTGCTGATATCAATCCTTTCAAAGGTGTTGAAGCCTATTTTTTGACTCAATACTCTACAAACAAGAGCATGTGAAGGAGATATCAGATATGGCTGAAGATCGATCACCTGCCGAAGATCAGTCTGCCAATGAAGATCCTCTAGAAGAGCAACCTATGAAGATCAAAGTCAAAGGTCGAATCCAACCCCAATCTGTCAATGATCAACCTCTGGTTATCAAGGTCAAAGGAAGAACTCGAGCTTCATGTGAGGAATTAGTGAGTATTCCTGTCAAGAGCCAAGTTCAACTTTTATGATCAAAGTCAAGGGACGTACTTCTCGTACGAATGATCCAGAACCACCATTGATCATCAACCTTGACAAGTCTACGCAGAAGACGGACGACGGTCCATTAATGATCAATCCGAAGCATAGCAGTCAAATTGTAAATGATGTAAATATTGATCATTCTGTACTTTCTAATATCAATGAAGATTTCCTTTTTGAGTATATGGCTGTCAAATTTGTTGAAAGAATGACTTTATATCCTGATGATCAAAGTCATTAATATAAAGACGACATAGATACAAAGGAAACTTTATACATTGACCAAAAGGAAAAAAAATTTCTTCTCATGTCGATGTAGGACCTTATGCTCAAAAGTTTCTAATATCTTCTTCCTATCTTCTTTCTGTAGCTGCTTCATCACAAGCTTGTGTAACTTTTAGACGTCACGAAGAATCTTATTTCGTGATTCCGTCTGATAAGAAAAACAAGCACCAAATTATGTTTGGCCTGGCTAGAAACATCCCAGTTGTTCAGACAGATGATCTTAGAGATAAAGATAAAGGAAGAATCCGAACTGACAAATATAGTCAACAATCTCTCAAGATTATCCAAAAAATGGGATATAATTTGAAGACTATGCAAGGTCTCAATCAAGACAAAGGTAGACGATTACCACTATGTGGTGATCCGTTTTACCAGAAAACTCATTATGGGTTGAAATATAATCCGTCCCACATATTTAATGACGATATACAAAAAGAATTCTCTTCTAGTTCTTCACAATCCTCAGATTCAGAAGAAATTCATTTCATCGAATCTGATACATCCCACTCCTCATATGGTGGAGGAGACTATTATGATGAATCTGAGTGTATCTTCTCAGTTAACATGAATCTGAGTGTATCTTCTCAGTTAACATGCATGGTTTAAACTGACGATGAATCTGAGTCATTTAAGAATGATCCTTGGGCACAATAAATGGACACTCAATGGGAGCTCCGTTTTGAACAGCGACAGCCTCCTACGGAGGATGAGATTGTCCAGATTAATGTTGGAGATGGAATTACGTCCAAGCCAATATTTATCAGTAAGAACCTTTCTGAAGATGAAAAAGAAGAGCTGATAAAATTGATTAAAGAATATATCGATATTTTTGCATGGAGTTATGAGGATATGCCGGGATTAGATCCTAAAGTTGCTACTCATAAACTTAATATTCCTCCTAATGCCAAGCCTGTAAAACAACAGCAACAGCATTTTCGACCTGATATGATGGATGCAATTGAAACATAAGTCAAAAAGTTGATTACATGTGGCTTTGTTCGTAAAGAACAACACCCAGACTGGGTTGCCAACATTGTTCCTGTTATGAAGAAGAACAGAAAAGTTCGAGTTTGTATAGATTTTCGAGATCTTAATACAGCTTGTCCAAAGGACGAATTTCCACTTCCAATTACCGATGTCATGATAGACAATACATGTGGTTTTGAACGCATGTCATTCATGGACGGATTCTCAGGATACAATCAGATTAAGATGTATCCAGGAGATAAGAAGCATACTGCTTTTCGTACACCCTTTGGAGTTTACTGCTATACGGTTATACCGTTTGGTCTTAAAAACGCCGGTGCCACGTATCAACGGGCTATGAGCAACATTTTTCGAGAACATCTACGGAAGACAGTTGAATGTTATGTAGATAACATTGCTGTCAAAAGTTGATCAAAAGATGATCACATTCAAGACTTGAAGACAGTATTTGAATTGATGCGCCAACATCAATTGAAGATGAATCCTACTAAGTCTTTTTTAGGGGTTTCCAGTGGCAAGTTTCTGGGATTTGTCATCACTTCTCTGGGTATCCATATTGATCCTGATAAAATCAAAGCAATTCTTGAAATGCATCCTCCACACAATCTAAAGGAACTCCGAGGCTTCCAAGGTCGCATTGCTTATATCAGGAGATTTATATCCAATCTCTCTGGGAGATGTCAACCTTTCTTCCGTCTATTAAAGAAAGGTGTATCATTTGTCTGGGATAAAGCATGTCAGAAAGCTTTCAATGACATCAAGCAATACCTTACAAATCCACCTGTTCTGGTACCACTAGTGGTAGGCAGACCATTTTTTCTATATGTTCGAGCATTAGATCATTCACTTGGTGCTCTTCTTGCACAAAAAAGTGATATGGGTCATGAACAAGCAATTTATTATCTTAGTCGAATGATGGTCGGAGCTGAACATATGTGTACTCCTGTAGAAAAAGAATGTTTGGCTTTAGTTTTTGCTATCCAAAAGACACGACATTATGTGTCAAGACAGACTATTCATGTCATCTCTAGAATAAATCCTACGGGTACTGATGAGAAAACCAAGCATTCTTAACTCCAGGTTAGCTACCTGGGCGATGTTGCTCACTCCTTATGACATGGTCTATGTACCTCAAAAATTAGTGAAGGGTTAAGCATTAGCTGATTTCTTAGCAGCTTACCCTATACCTGAAACATCGAAGCTATATGAAGATATTCCAGATGAAGTCGTGGATTGCAACATGACTTTGAGGGATAATATTTGGCAATTATACTTTGATGGAGCATCACGGGTTGGACCTAAAGGCAATATTATCTCCGGGGTAGGAATCGTCTTGGTTTCTCCTGACAAAATGGTCATATACCGTGCCTATTCTCTTAATGAGCCATGCTCCAACAATATGACAGAATACAATGCTCTGCTGATTGGTCTTCAAGTGGCTAAACAATTGGACATCGAGTTCCTGGAAGCTTATGGAGATTCTCAACTGATTGTTAATCAGGTTAGAGGGACATATGAAGTCAGGAACCCTGATCTCATCCCTTATCATCAAATGGTAATCGAATTAGTCCTTTCATTCAAAGGATTCTTTATCGAATTTGTACCATGTTCTCAGAATTTGGAAGCTGATGCTCTTGCTAGCTTAGCTGCAGACTTGGCTGTTCCAATTCGAAGATAAAATACCATTACTTTGTTGGACCGAGACTTATTCTGTGTCAAAAATAGTCTGCATATTGAACAAAGTTATATTACAAAATCAAGTTCCCAACAGAGGATTGGAGAAGTCCATTTATTGACTACGCAATTCATGGGATTTTGTCTGAAGATCCAAAAGAAGCTACATCAGTCAAGAGACGATCATTCCGATTCTACTATGATTCTTTCTTACATATGTTATATCGTCGTTCTTATGACGGACTTTTGTTATGATGTCTCTCAGAGAGTGAAGCTAAGCAAACACTTCGTGAACTCATGATGGTGTCTGTGGTGCCCATCAACCTGGTCCGATATTACAGGACCGCATTCGAAGGATAGGGTATTATTGGCCATCTATGATAGCAGATGCTGTAGATTATGCCAGACGGTGTAAAGCATGTCAGATTCATGCTGATTTTATTCATCAACCGTCTGAATTCCTCCATCCTACGACAGCTTCTTGGCCTTTCGAAGCTTGGGGCATAGACATTATTGGTCCGATTAACCCTCCTTCTATCAAGGGACATCGGTTTATCCTGGCTATAACCGATTATTTTTCTAAATAGGCGGAAGCGGTTCCCCTTGTTGAAGTAAAAACATCTAATGTGGTTAATTTCATCAAACATTATGTTATTTATCGTTTTAGGATCCCTCGACGGATAATATATGATAATGGACCACAGTTTGCCAGTCAGGCATTTTATCGGTTCTGTGATAAGAATCGAATCCAAAACCTGGCGTCTACAGCTTATAATCCAGCTGCTAATGGTTTAGCCGAAGCTTTCAACAAGACGATCATCAAACTTCTCAAAAAGTTTGTTTCTTCTAATAAACGTGATTGGAATGAGAAACTTAGAGAATGTTTATGGGCTTATCGAACGACAGTCCGACTCCTACTAGTTTTACACCATTTTTATTGGTTTACGGGTGTAAGGCTATCATTCCACTAGAAATCCAGATTCCATCTCTTCGAATAGCCATTGCTAATGAGCTAACTACATAGAACAATGATCGCTTACGACTTCAAGAACTTGAAGGATTGGATGAAAAGCGTCTTCAAGCACAACAGCATATTGAGCTATATCAAGCTCGCATATCCCGAACTTTCAATCGTAAAGTTAAAGAGAGGATATTCAGAGTTGGTGAACTAGTACTAGCTGTTCGAAGACCGATGGTGATGACTCATAAGAGCAAAGAAAAATCCCAAGCAAAGTGGGAAGGCCCTTATGTCATCGAGACAGTTTTCTCCAGCGGTGCCTATAGGTTGTCTAAACCTAATGGAGATTTGCTCATAATGCCGATCAATGGCAAATTACTGAAGAAATATTATGTTTGAATTTCTTCCTCATTCCCCAGCTACCAATGTTTGGTTAAGCTAATTACTTGTCTCCTTGGAAAGAAATTTTGATCTTTTATCTTGCCAGTTGATATAAAAAGTTGGATTTATTATCTATCATGTCCATTTGACCTCTGAATAAATATTAAGTCTGCTTATTTTTCCTATCTATCATGTCCATTTGGCCTCTGAATAGATAGTAATCTATTTTTTTGAGTTGTTACGATCTGTCACGTCCATATTACCTCTGATAGTATTGTGTACTCTAAACAGAAAACGAGATTTCATTATCTATCATGTCCATATTACCTCTGGATAGATACAATTTATTGAGTTTAGAAGACTTGTCATGTCCATATTACCTCTGATAAGTGTTTTCTATCTCATACCTATTATTTAATTTCAAAATAAATGATAGGATCACAAAACAAATATTTTATTCATTTTTTGTGAACATTACAGAATGAATAAAGATAAAAGATTACAAACGCTCCTTATTTGCTTAAGGCGGAGCAGATATATCTTTTAGCAAATTTTAGAGCTCTGCCAAACGCTTCTCACGAGAGCCCATTACATTTTCAGTAGCTACCTTTCTTCGGGCCTCTGGAGTGCAAATGGGAGAAAACTTAGCGAAAGTAGCTATCAGATTATCCCTGGCATCATCAAGGAACTTGATAGTAGATTCAGCTCCAAAAACTTGTTCCTCCAGAATTGAGCTCTGTGTCAAATGTTTATCACGAGCTGCTATTAATTGCTCCTTCTCAGCTTTCAGACGAGCTAGTTCGACCTCCACTTCACGAATTTTATTATTTTGTTCCTGAATTTTTGTATTCGAAGTGTCATAGGCTTCTCTATAACTCTCCAACTTAGGCTTTGCGTCAGCCAAGAAAGCTTTCTCTTTGGCGACTTTGCTGCTGTGTTATCTGAGAGAGTCGTTGAAAGTAGTCTCTCGAGCAGTGTATTCAGCTGATAAAGCGACGTACTCAACTTGAATGAGACTTTCAGTAGTTTCACTTGTCAGCCTCAGATATTCTTTAATAGGTTGCTCAAGTTCTTCTACCACCTTTTCCAATGCAGTTGCTCTCTCAATATCATTAAACATGGCGACGTTCCTGATAGTGGAAACAATTGCGCCTTTCAAGCTTTCATAACTGAGGCCCCTATTCAGGACCATGTCAATCAAAGCCGCCAGTGCCTTGTAAAAAGTTTCAGTATGAATCTCAACTAAGAGATTCATTTCTGTATTTGAGCTCGACGTTGCAACAATCTCTACCAAGTCTCTTTTTCGAATACTAGGGGTAGATGTGGTGGCTCCGGTAGCAGACTGAGATAAAGATGATGTTGTCGTCACTACCATATCCAATTGATCCCTGGGAACTTCAGGGATTATGTCTTCAGTACTAGCAGATATGGTTGCTCCGGTAGCAGACTGAGATACAGACGATGTTGTCATCGCTACCATAGCCAACTGATCCCTGGGAGCTTCAGAGATCACGTCTTCAGTACTTGTTACTCCAGCCGTTTCTGGAGTTCCGGTGGCGGTAATAGTGGTGGATGGAATGACAGTTGTGGTAGCTGGCTCCGGTTCGGGCATTGACTCTTCAGAGACTTGTACTGGATCAATAGTAACAGCGAAGGATACTATTCTTCAGCAGCTTCTTCATCATCTACAGTAAGATATATTCTTTATCCTTGCCCTCAGCAGGAGAGGACACTTCTGGCTGAGCCTGTATTTCTGGCTCTTATTGTACCTCCAATAATGGAGGACATTCTTCTTGAGACTCCACTTCGGGCTCTCGTGCTACCTCTTCTTGAGCATCTCCTTCTTCTGAAGAAGAAGTCTCTTCCTCAGATTCCTCGTTTTCCTCATAAATATCTTCTTGAGGAGGAGGAGGAGCCACAACCTTCGAAGAAATGATAACACCTACAATTAAACAAATAAGTTAATATACAAAAGTCATGGTTTTATATGGATTTTGTATAAATTATATTTACCTGGAGTATGTGTGGAACGCTCCAAGTACGCATCATAATCTCCATCCCAGTCTTCGTCATCAAAAGTGATAGCTGGTTCATCAGATGGGATAAGCACCGAATCAACAGTTTGTACTGGGGCGATGTCTTCAGCAACTTGTGCCTTTTGTGGCAGAGTTAAATGAAGTGCCGAGCTGAGACGTCCGGGAGATAAGACTACTGCAGGTGTTGCTGGTTGAGGTGCTGAAGATCCTTCTCCAGGGTGAACTGAAGAAGATCCTACATGTTGCAGCTCATCCGCCTGAGTGTCACTCTCCGGAGTAGAGGCTCTTGATCTGGAAGGTCTTTTTATGGTAGCCTTTTTCTTCTTCTTCTCCGGGGTTTTCTCTGGAAGTGTGACGGCTGCACTTTGTTTCCGTTTATGGGATTTGCCAATAATAATAGGTTCTGCAGCCTCTTCCCTAACTCCTGTAGCAATAACTTCCAGATATGGATCTGGAACAGCAGCATCGTCAGGGATGTCTGTTGGTACCATGACTGGCTTTTCAACATTGCCTTCCTTGGGCCATCTCAGGCTACCTCTCATATTGTAACCATGGGCAACGGAACAGATAGAAGCGTAAAAGTGAGCATACGAATGAAGAATACGTAGCTCTATAGTGCTGGTAGTGGTTGAGACTCTAAATTTGGCACCAGTACGGGTAGTACTGAAATATCTCCAACCCTTTGCACCATCAAGCAGTTTTCCATAGTGACAGAAACTGGTAGAGGGATTACCAACATGAAGTTGGTCATACCCAAATTGGCGAGCAAACCTACTGGATAGATATGGTTCGAACGTACAATTATCTTCATTTCTGTACATCAGATGAGAGGGTCTGATGCACTGTAGCCATTTGAAGACTGATGGTGGCAATAAAGCTCTTCCTTCAACTTCATCTTCAAATTGAATGCCGAAGCAGTCGGCTGGAACTTGTGGCCGGGTACAGAAAAAGTTCCAACCATAAGAATAGTTCAAAACTGCCCGGGTATCTGCCACTGTTGTGGCAATCCATGTAGCTTTGCTAAATTTTTGGAGGAAGACCTCCGCATCATCACCCGGGCCTGGTGGCAACAATCTGCAGTTGTGGTGCAACAGCCAGCCCATCAAATAAGTATAGGACATTTCTACCCTGGGGAATGCGGTCCGATGAGGAGCATTGTTGATTAACTCCTCACCAAAAGTCCTTAAACCTGCATTTATTCAGCACACCATTACCGATAGTAGGCTAATTCTAACTTTAAATACCAAACGCACTGCTGGCCGTAGTATGTTATGGTGGATTCTATCAACTGCACCAGTTCCCGGTACGACCCATCTTTTCAACCATAAAGAAAGGAAGCCTGCCAGCAAGGCTTTCCTGGAGATCTTCTGGCTACCATATCTGAGGAAGCTCAAGGCTTCAGTTCCAGTAGGGAACTCCCCAGTCTTGGTGGACAATACTTGTTCGGGAATTTGTAGACAGTCATCATATCCCGAATTTTATTAACAGGAATTGTTGAACCTATATTGATAGCCGAAGCTTTGTTTTCCTGAAATCTTTCTTTATCATCCTTGGATATTTTATCCTTATGGAAGAAGAGATACGTTGTCCACTTGTTGATGTATGCTAGATGACATCCACTCTCATGCATAGTAGTACAGATCATGTAGTGGCACATCAATTCTTCATATACCTCAACCAACTGAGGGTTTTTCTCTCTAATTTCAGCAAGTTTCCGGTTGGAGGGAACGTATTCTTCATATGGGGCTTCTCCCATTGGCAGCTTTGAGATGATTTGCATCCCATGAAGTGCGAGACCTATTTCACCTTTCGGGGTCACAAAAGTTCCAGTTGAACTTATGTATATCTCCATCAGGGCCATGAACAAGTTACCGTTCGGTGGTATACCCTGACTGGTGGAAGCCACCACTTCATACAGACCGATGTCTTTTAGCTCTGTCTGGAAGTTCTGTATCATCCAAATGCTAATCTGGATCCAGTTCTGGTTAAATGGAGTCAACCATCCCGGTAGCCTAGGGTTTGTCTGGGGATATAATACCGCAGCCCTTATGAACTTGTTGACAAACATCTGGGTCTGCACTGGTTGGATTAAGGCCGAATCTTCACTCGGAGTAAATCCTGGCATGAGGCCAGAGAAAGAAGTGACACCACCATTTGGAACACTGACGTAATACCCTATGTCGTTGGCATGATCCCTCTTGAATACGATTCTACCCGGCCTTCCATGACTGCTAGGAGTCAGATTCCACAACATTTGTCGAGGGTGGGTGGCATGGACGAATGCTGACAAAGGGTAATCTCTGTCTATGTCAGGGAGATACATTGCTCTATCTCCAGACTTGAACACCCAAGATTCCTTCTTGGGTGTGTCTGTGACTTGCAGTCTATTGCATCCCCAAATAAGAAGGCTGATTTTGCAAATTGTTGTTCATTCAGTGAGGTCAACAATTCTCCATTTATCATGGATAGCAGCATCCTATCCCCTTGGGCAGCTATCAACTGTGCCCTCTCTATGGAGTAGTCTGGATTCGATTGGGGAAACGCTACATGAGACAGATTCTCCACATAATTCGAGCCCACCATACCAACTGATGAGCCAAAGACTTCTGCGAGAGGATGAGCTTGCAAGTCTACTGCCAAAAGAAAAAGAAAAATCAAGTTAGTGAAAATCTAATTTGAAATTTTATGGGTAAAGACTTTGACTTTTACGCTTATTAAAGTTGATAAAAAGTTTTAAAAGTGTAAAAAAGTCTTTGTTTTACACAAAGTCTTTCATTTTTGAAATTTTACGCTAGCACATGTTGATATGAGCGTATTCAAAATTTTACGCTGGCATGTATTGACATGAGCGTATTCTAAACTTTACGCTAGCACATGTTGATGTGAGCGTATTATGAATTTTACGCTGGCACATGTTGATGTGAACGTATTCTAAAAATTATGCTGTCATGTATAGACATGAGCGTATTTTAGATTTTACGCTGACACGTATAGACGTGGGTGTATTTCTTGATTTTACGCTGACACGTATAGACGTGGGCGTATTTCTTAATTTTACGCTGACACGTATAGACGTGGGCGTATTTCTTAATTTTACGCTAACACGTATGAACGTGGGCGTATATTCGTAATTTTACGCTGACATGTATAACGTGGACGTATTTTGTTATCTTAATTTCTACGCTGACACGTATAACGTGGGCGTGAAATGAAAGATTTAGGTCTTCTTCTCCGATGAGTTTTTCGGCCAAAGAGCAGTGCTTTACCACTCATTGGAGGAGCCACGACAGAGTTGCTTTGCTGAGACGCTGATGACCGGACGATATTTTGTGCGCGGTCGACCGACGAGGAATTGACGGCGGGCTTCTTGCCTTTGCTGCCAGCGGCAGATTTCTTGGGGGGCATCGAATTGAATGCAAAAGTATGAAAGGGGAAGAAGAGGATTCGAGAAAGATCGGGATTATGAAAGTAAGGAAAACAAGTAAAGTTTTCTCTCTCCCCGAAGAACCCTATTTATAGGGAATTTTTGAATCGGTTCAAATTCCAGATTTTACGCAGACTGTTGGATATCCCAACTTTTACGTGAATGACCGTTGGATATCCCAAATTCTACACTGACTGGTCAAATCCCGAATTTTACGCTTCTGTTCAAAGTATTTCAAATTTTAAAAATATTTGAAAACTTTGAAGGGGGTCTTGTAGGAGCGTAAAAAAATACTTCATAGACCAAGTCAAAGAAATAGAGCTTTATGCTCAACAGGCTACTCTACGCACGCTATTCTACGCAGGCTACTCTACGCAAGCTATTCTACGCAGGCTACTCTACGCGAGCTGTTTTTACTCAAGCTACTTACGCCAGAGACAGGCTGTCAGATCATGTATTTAATGTAAGTGATAATGAATCTGACATAATGATTTGCTGACAGCGTATAACACAGAATTCGAAAAGATTTGATTTACACAGAAACCAACATTGTCGTTTAGTGTGTGGACTGGGTTACTTTATGCTCAAAAGATAACTTCTTTTACGCATGAATACTACATGAGCTTTTTACGCTCAAAGTTGACGTGTGCGTAAAGTTTATTTGGGCTACATTTTATGCCCAAGGTTGTTTTATCAGCCACTTTATGCTGGAAGTATATTTTGGGCTATTTTACGCTCGATTGTTTCTGACCACTTAAGAACGTGGTTTGCCCACGTGGCTTTCATGCCACATTTATCGAAGGACATGTGTACGTACCCTTCTTATTTTATTGAGGTAATGGGACACGTATCATCCCACGTAATGTTCATGAATGACAGTTGCTAGCGTAAAACTCCAATTTGGCTGCTTTTTACGCATGATGCATTTTAATCTATAAATAGACAGATTTTTGGAATCAAGGAGGGATCAGAGAGACATGAGTGAATACATAGAGATCAGAGCCCAGAGACTTTGATTTTCTACAACATTCTTCTTCTTTTCTTCCAGAACAGAGTGAAGCAAAGCAGGAAAGCATTCGACTTCGCCATCAGTGCCCAAGTGCGTCGATACCTTTCTGGTGACTTAGTTCTTCCGGCTGTTCATCTTCTAGCAGTACTCTTCATCATCATCGTATGGTCCAAGGAACAAAGTGATCGCCTTCAGATCAGACTTCCATAGCAATACTTCCCAAAACAACTTGTACTTCTTATACTTTTTCTCGTTTTATTTCAAAAGCCAATTTTAGGTATTTTGTTAAGTGAAACATGGGGTGCACCTTGAATTAGGGTAATTCAAATGGGGGGTAAGTCAAAATTTCTCTTGAAAAAATTACTCAGGGCTAGCCAATATGTGAGTATATAAGTCAACTTTTTATTTTTTTTTGCTCTCCTCTCTTTCCTCACAAGAAGAAAAAGAAGAAGAACAAGGAGAACAAGAACATTAATTTTTCCAAACCTAGTTTATTTTGTTTTTTTGCTCTCTTCTAATTTCTCAGATCTCTTTCTCCAAACCCTAGTTTATTTTTCTTTTTCTTGTTTGGGCATTATGGATGAAACCCTAGTTGTAGAAGAAATTGGGTAAATCTATCAAATCTATTAATCTATTAGTCTATTAACCAATTTTTCTTTATTAATAGAAGAATTATGCATGAAATCCTAGTTGTAGAAGAAAACTATGGAAGAAACCCTAGTTGTAGAAGAATTGGGTTCATATCAAGACTGCCATAATTTTTGACAGTCCTAGAAGTATTGAGGACTGCCAAAAATTGTGGCAGTCTTGAAATAGACTCGATGTACAACAGGACTGCCACAATTGCTAGTAGTCCTAGAAGTACTGAGGACTGCCAGGAATTGTAGCAGTCCTGAAAGGGACATGCTTTACAGCAGGACTGCCATAATTTCTGGCAGTCCTAAAGTCGAAATTCTCGAATGAAAAAAACATGTTAGGTTTTATTTCAATCTTGATAATAGAGTGAAATATGCATTTTAGGGTTTATTTCTATGCATTCTTTGTAAGGAAAGAAGTCTTTAAGCTTTATTTCCATGCATTTTAGGGTTTATTTAATTTTTTGGGTGCCATAGAAATTAGGAATGAGAAGGAAACTAGGGTTTTGATGGAGATGGTGATGATGGAAATAGTGGAGAAGAAGAAGAAGAAGAAGAGATGAAAACTAGGGTTTTGATGGAGATGTGAGAATGGAAATGGTGGAGAAGAAGAAGATGGATAGAAGAAGAAGAAGAAGAAGAAGAAGAAGAGAAGAAGAAGAAGAAGAAGAGAAGAAGAAGAAAGCTAGGGTTTGTGAAGAGAGAGAGAGTGAAATTTAGAAATGAGATTGATTTTTGGGGTTTGGGGGTGTGGGGTTTGGACAGTCCCCTGAGTGAAATATTTGGATAGCCCAAGTAAAATCTCCTCAAATATTGGCTAGCCCTAATCCTGGCTAGCCCTGATAAACTTTTGGTGTGCCCTTATAAATAGCCCAAAATAATATTCACACAAGACAATGAGATAAAAAAAGTGTTCTTCAATGCAAAAGTATTAAAAAGACAATAAAAAGTATTTTTTTTCAACTTCCAAGACAACTCCTCCACTTCTTCATTTTTTATAAATATTTCTATTCATAATTGATGATATGGAGACAAAGTCATTGTGAAGTGCATTGTCTAGATCTAGACAACCAACTTCATATTGTCATTGTCATGTCAACTTCATGGTTTATTCTATATTGTATTGGAGAAGGATTTTTGAAATGAAAGCTTGTCATTCCTATATGGCAACCATTTTTTTCTAAACTCACAATAGGGTTGGAGATGCTCTTAAAGAGGTCGCTAATGCGTGTTCTAAAATAAGAAAAAGTAATAAAGATTTAGATTGCTTGGGGGTACTCTTGTCCTTTTTTATACTATTATATAATATATATAAAAAAATAGGGTACTCTTGTCCTTATCTTTACTTAGTTAGGGGTACTCTTGTCCTCCTTATCTTTACTTAGTTAGGGTAGTTCACCGTAAAAAGACAAATTTCAAATATGTCCTAAGGACATCTAGATATAATTAAGTATATAATTCTTTTTAAAAAAATATAATTTATTATTATAATGCATTTTGCTCTTCTCGATTGGAGGTCCTGACGACCGAGTTTGGTCCGATTGTCAGCCTGAAGCGCTACAGGTTGTACTCTGCTCTGCTCGTTCTGGGATTTGCGACCTACTGCGCCTTCAGGGAGCTCGGGCCAATGGCTACTTCAGGAAGTTGCTTGCTTTGGCCGAGCAATTGACGCACGTTTGGAGGGTTGCACGTACAAGAAAGTCAAAATGCGCCTTAATGGAGATCAATCTTCTAGTATGCGTATCAAGAATAAAGACGTCTGCACTTTGATGAAAACTAAGTCTATTATAGACTCCTTTAGGGTCTGCTGAACCTGTGATCGATCCTTTGTAGAATAAGTATGATTAGTCATTTACGTATAGCCTTGATGAATCTATACTAGATCTTTGTAGGCATAATAATAACAGAACTTTTTTATGTATCTTCTGTTGTCTTTTAATACTCGGTCTGCGCCTTCGCATCATCTGCGCTGTGGTGGAGAAATGTTATCAGCTAAAAATTTTCATGCTTCTACAAGATCCCCTTCAAAGTGTCCCGAAATTGGGTCAAGCTCGGGATACTTTGAACAGAAGCATGAACATGTGGCATGAGCGTACGTGCTTGGTGATGTTTCAGATTCTTGTCTTTTTTCTTTCTTCATTATAAGGAGGGGTCATTATAGAAGACACGGCTAACCAGAGGTAATATAAACATGGTAGGCTTAATCTTCGCTGGGATGTAGAACAACAATTCAGAAGTAGTATGAACGTGAACTGTTTTCTATATAGCCATGATAATCATAGGATCAATACGGAGAGAACGACTACTCAGAGGTAATATGGATGTAGTAGCCGCATCGTCTAGGTGTAAAGGAGCAATCCAGAGGTAATATGGACGTGAAGTGCTTCATCTACTGAAGGAAAGATATAGAAAAAAGGAATCCCCTTACCAGAACCCATAGGCACTCTTAGCGGATGCGAGAGCCTATGCCAGTTTCATCTTCAGGCATAATACTTCTTTAGGAACTTGTCGTTGATGGACATCATTAGCAAGTCAGCATTAGGTTTGGCTAGTCGATAAGCACCATTGGAGTATACCATTTCTATGACGAACGGTCCTTCCCACTTGGCCTTGAACTTTTTAGCCGTCTTGCGAGTCATCACCATCGGCCTTTGCAATGTTAAGACGAGGTCGCCCACTTGGAATGATCTTTCTCAGACTCTTTTGTTGAAGGCCCCAAAAATACGAGCTTAGTAAAGCTCGATTCTTTGATGTGCTAGCAAGCATTTTTCATCCAACGCTTCCAACTCTTGTAACCGTATGCACTGGTTATCTTCGTCAGTCAACTGATTGGTAATAGCTACCCGTAAGGATGGGATTTGAATCTCCAAAGGGAGCACCGCTTCACTTCCGTAGACCAGGGCGAACGGCGTGTTGCCCGTTGGTGTCTGTACGATCGTACGGTATGCCCATAGGCATTCACCCAACTTCTTGTTCCAATCACGTTTAATAGATGACACGATTCTTAAGCAGTTTGACGATAGTTTTGTTGAATGCTTCGGCCAACCCATTAGCTACCGGGTTATAGGTCGTTGATGCCACGTTCTGTATCGATTCTTGTCACATAACCGTTGGAAGGCATGGCTCATGAACTGGGGGTCATTGTCATAGAGAATTCTTCTGAGGTCCCCGAACCGGTAGATGACGTGGTGCTTGATGAAGCTGATAACGTTCGAGGCTTTTACTTCTACTAATGACACTGCTTTCGCCCACTTGGAGAAGTAGTTCGTGATGGCAAGGATAAACCGATGTCCTTTAGAGGAAGGCAGGCTGATTGGCCCAATGATATCAATTCCCCTATGCTTCAAATAGCCAGGAGGCCAAAGTAGGGTGTAAATGCTCCGAAGGTCGATGAATGAAGTCTGCATGCAACTGACATGCTCGGCACTTCTTCACATATTCCACGACATTTGCCATCATAGTGGGCCAGTAATAGCCCATACGGCACAGTCGGTCTTGCAACTTGGGCCCGGGTTGATGAGCTCCACATGTCCCATCGTGTGCCTCTCGGAGCACTTCCTACGCCTCAGTCTGGGATAGGCACCATAGGAGGTGTCCGTCGTAAGAACGACGGTATAGCATTTTGGTAGCTGTATCATAGAAGAATCGGAGGGAACGTCTTCTGACGGAAGCCGCCTCCTTCGGGTCTTTGGATAGAATCCCGTAGACCGCATAGTCGATGAACGGAAAATGCCAGTCCCGTACGTCTACATAGCCTCCTCTTAGACTGAGTAACTTTGGCATGTGTGTAGAGCGTTCTTCGGACAGACGAGTTCTCGCCCCATCACCGTAACAGTATATTGGGATCTTCCAACAGCTGCGAGAGAGGTACCGAGACTGACGAGGGCGTCGGCCTCCAAATTTTGTAAACGTGGAACGTGTTATATAAAGAAACCTGTAAACGTAGGGATGATATCGATGGCCGCCTGATGGTAGGGGATTAGGTCCTCATATTGCCCTCGAACTTGGCTAATGATCAGCTTTGAGTACCCATAGGCTTCGATGTAGTCAACCTCTAACTGTTTAGCGAGTTGTAGCCCGATGATAAGGGCGTTGTACTCAGCTACGTTGTTGGTACATGACTCCACGAGGGAGTAGGCGCGATGGATGATCAGGCCGTCGGAGGTAATGAGGACAACCCCCACTCCCGTTACAATCTCACCCTTGGGTCTTGTCCTTGAAGCACAATCAAAGAACAGTTGCCATACGGGATTGTCTGAGACAACATTCGATTCTAAGACTTCATCGGGGATGTCATCGTAGAGCTTTGACGTCTTTGGCACATGGTGTGTTGCTAGGAAATCATCCAACGCTTAGCCTTTAACTGCCTTCTGAGGAACGAACACCATGTCATAAGGAGTTAAGATATTGCCTGGGTGGCTAACCTCGAGTTCAAAGCCCCTGGCTTGGTCATGAGGACCTTGAGGAGGTTGATTCGGAAGACGACGTGGATCATCTGTCCGGTCACATAGTGACGTATTTTCTGAATGGTAAAGAGTAAAGCAAGACACTCCTTCTCGACAAGATTGTACCGGTACTCGGCTCCAATCAAGGTTCTACTGAGGTAATAGATGGCCTGCTCATGTCCTTCATCGCTCTTCTGGGCCAGTAATGCTACAGAGAGAGTGATCCATGGCTCGGACGTAGAGTAGAAAAGGTCTTCCTATTATTGGAGCTACCAAAATAGGAGGACTGGTAAGGTACTTCTTGATATCATTGAATGCTTGATGGCACTCTTCGGTCCATATAAAGGAGACCCCCTTTTTTACCAGTTTGTTGAAGGGCTGGCATCGACCAGAGAGGTTTGCTATGAATCTTCTGATATATGCCAGACGTCCTTACAGGCCTCGAAGTTTTCTAAGATTCTTTTGGGGTGCCATGTCCAGGATTCCCTTTGTCTTCTCTAGGTCGATATGGATTTCCTTCGTCGTGACGATGAAGCCTAAAAACTTGCCGCTGGAGATGCCTAGGAAGGACGTGGCCAGATTCATCTTTAGTTGGTACGACCGCATTATGTCGAACACTGTTCATAAGTCGTCCAAGTGGCTGGACTTGACTTTGCTCTTGACGGCAATGTCATCGACTCCACCGTCTTCCGAAGATGTTGTAGAATATGGTACTCATAGCCTGTTGGTAGGTTGCGCCCGTATTCTTTAATCTGAAGGGCATAACTGTATAACAGTATATCCCTTTCGTAGTCCGGAACGAAGTATGCTTTTCGTCCTCGAAAAATATCTTGATTTGGTTATAGCTTGAGAAGCCATCCATGAAGGACATACGCTCAAAGCCACAAGTTTTGTCGATCATCACGTCTATAATTGGGAGAGGAAGTTTGTCTTTTGGACAGGCCGAGTTGAGATCCCAAAAGTCTATGCAGACTCTAATCTTTCCGTTCTTCTTGGTAACCAGCACGATATTGGCCACCCAGTCTGGGTGTCGTTCTTCGCGGATGAAGCCACTCCTAAGGAGTTTATCGAATTCTTCTTCGATGGCATCCATAATATTGGGACGGAAGCGACGCTGCTGCTGTTTGACAGGTTTGGCGTCAGGTAGAATGTTGAGCCGGTACATGACAACTTGTGGGTCCAAATCTGACGTATCTTCATAGCTCCAGGCAAAGACGTCTATATACTCTCGGACCAGCTGTACCAGAGAATCTTTGTCGTCTCTTATGGGTTTAGGGGAAGTTTCATCCCCTAAGTCGATATGGACGACCTCGTCCTCGGTGGGAGGCTCTCGCTGTTCGAAATGTCATTCCTACTGAGAGCCAAGGCATTGATCCCAGGGCTCCTCTTCAAAGAAATCGAGTGCCTAGTCTTCTTCCTCTGTGGGATCGTCTGTGGAAATCATGTTGACAGATAGTACCTTTCGGAGGTCCCAGCCTATACTGGTATCAGAATCCCAGGTTGAAGAGCCGAAAGAATGCGAGTGTAGTAGAGCCTTCAGTTTTAAACTCTCTGAAGTGGTCGTAAGAGTAATATACCCCAACCCCCGACGGGTACGTTGGTAGTAGTTCTGAGGCTTCCCCTTCGAAGTACGAACTCGTAAGGAAAACTGCTGACCTTTGCTGTAGTTCAGCCCTTTGTTGCTGTTCAGGTCGTATCCCATCTTCTGGATGAGATATTTGGCTTGAGTAGCATAGCGGTAAAGCTGCATCTTCCCGTCGTCAGGTTTCGGTTCTCCTGGGGCTAGTCGCTGCTGGTGTTCCAGTCGACCGAAGATGATAGGTTGCTCCTCCGGGTTCCTTGGCGGGACTAGGAAGTAGGAGCATTTGGAGGGGACAACTCGGTTTACAAGGTTGGTAGTTGTCACTTGCGTTTGTAGAGTACATAGAGCATTGTCTAAGAAGTACTTAGTGTTCCAATACGCACATGAGTAATTCGAAGACAACTTTCTATTAATAAAATACAAAATTTTATCCCGAAGGATTACATCATGCCTCGGTATTGGCACAGACATCATCTTTTAGTTCATCGTGGGCAAGAGCTGCTACAGAAAGAGGTGGAGTAGATTTTTGCTTCATCTTGATCACCGCGGAAGACGCAGCCAGAATATCCTGTGGCTTTGAAGTGGGTGTCGGGGCCTTTCGGGAGAGCTTTATTTGCAGGAGCTCTTGGCTTGATGTCGTCGGAGGCGGTCGTGCTGGAGCCTTGCCCCAGAGTTGATGACCAGGGGGGCTGGAGTCTTAGGTGGCTTCCCTTTCAGTCGAACCCTTATGGGTCCTCCCGTGACGGCTGCAGCTTCTGCTTCATCGTTGGCATCGTTGGACTCATCATCCCAAGGGAGTGGTTTGTACAGATCGGCATCCGTACAGTATGCTTCAAGACCTTGAAATGGGTCGATTTCAGCAAACTCTGTCTTGACGGTCGCATCACTGGCCACGTACTTCATGCACTGGTGAAGGATGGAAGGGACGATCATGTACTCATGGATCCATGGCCGTCCAAGCAACATGTTGTAGTTTATGTTCGCATCGATGACATTACAAGTAACCTCAGGATGAAGATCACCTATTTGGCACTTCAATCGGATCTTGCCTATAGGCTCACTCTTCCCTACGTTGAAGCCGCTGATGGTGGTGTTCGATGTAGTGAGATGGTACATTAGGATCCCTAGAGTTTGGAGCAGACTTCGAGGGATGATGTGAGACTCATCTCACTGTATCGGTATTTATATACGGATACGTATTTTTGTACTGTGTTTTGTATTTTCTTGATTTTTGGAACGCTTTAAATTTTTTCCAACTTATAGACTTTCTCCTTGACCGACATACAGCCAGTATACCAGTGTATGCTGACGGCATACCTGTCACTCCTATTTTTTTGTTATGCGTATTTTCAGTATACGTGTACGAGATTCTGACGTTTGTCAGGTGACCCATGTTTAAATTTGTCTTTTTTAGCCTTGGTTTAGTCTTGTACTTGGTTTATTTTGGTTTGGTTCTGTCACGCCCCAACCCGGAATCACCCGAATCATCGTCCTCGCAGGGGGCGTGATACCGCACGAGCCTAGAGTTGCGCTCGTACAAGGCAAGATGACAAGTTCTCAAATGGTTATCTTTTGATTTGATATTTACAACGATAGGAAAACAGAGTATACAAAACAATTCTCTTTATTGATATTCGAAACTGAGATTAAAAAGGCTTTCGATAGCCTAACAACATATGCCAGATTGGCTACAACACTCAGGTTCTCTCTTGCCCACAAAGGATTTCACCGTTCCATACATCATGCCTTCTAAATCTCGGCCGCATCAATCCAGCTGCGTAGTCCGAGCGTCAATGCGATAGCACGCTTCAATGCGCTTCGGCATTCCAAGCCTCAACACGTTCAAGTAATGCTTCGCCGCGAGCAATCCATTCCCTGCACCCTGTATGAAGCTGGTGGGGGATCAGTACGTTCGTCCTCGCATGTACTGAAGCAAAGATCATCTTTCCAAACCGACATTTTAATATTTATGTTGAATCATGCAACTTAGCTTATGATCTTGCTATGTTCTCCTTAGGGTCAATTTCATGGCATCTTCAAAAGCGTAAAGCATGTTATTATAGCAGCATATTATCGAATTGAATAGGCAAGCAAACAAACAATCTCGTGTTTGATTCATGGCGCGACTTACCAAGTCGACGCACTCGCCCTTGTACCGACGCAAGGTGAATACGCCGCATTCCTTCCCTGTCATGTTATATGTGCATCTCTAAGCAGGATCTCTATGCGGGACGTATACGCGCCTACACTTTCAACCCATCGTTCCTTAACTATATGAAGGTCGTGGGCGTATCCGCGCCGGAATGGACTAAAGGAGTTTCTCTTTTATTTTTCCTTACTTTTCTTTTCTCTTATTCTTTTCTCTCTCGTGTTTGGGTAGCCCGGCGTTTCACGGGTTGGGTTGCTATCCCAACAACCGAAACTTACCGCGTGCCTACCATCATTTGCGGCTTCTCACAATTACGACCGAGTGCTAATCGGACTTCGCAGATGTGCCCCTATCAAAGATTATCATCCCTCCTAGGCCGAACGGTCCCGGTGCCCCGGTGCGCCCGTTCGGAGGGAACGTTCCGTGCACGGAAGATATCATCGCAATTATCTCAAGTCCATTCCATTCGACCATGCAACGCACTATCATTCAAACAACCAAGCATAGCCTTGAGTCCAAGACTCAGACTTTATCATCTCGCGTCTCTTTCGTTAACTTTCTGTGTTCTTATATTTCATACTTCGTTTCAATGATTCAATGGCATCGTGCCTCAACTCAATGCTCGTCAACCGAACGACCCGAAGGTCTTGAACACCTTTCGAGGCACCATGTCATATCCGACAGTTCCGCCACATATATGCCACAACTGTATTTTTTTGCAACGAAGCCATCTTTTATTATCCCGTGCACGTAAGCACGTTTCGACCATATTTTCATGTTCTATAACTTAGCATTCAATGTTTGGGCTTGCGCGCTAGGGCGCTCGCCTATTGTCTTTCAATGTTCTAGCCGTCTAACTCGTGCAGCAAAGGCACGGTACGGTTCATGCACTAAGGCACTTGCCGATTACAATTATCCCATGTTCTTACGGCTTGCGCACCGAGGCGCTCGCCTTAGCGATATCCAATGTCCCATAGCGACTCGTGCATATTGATGCACGTTTCATTTCAATTGTTCTAACTTTGTGTTCGACTCACACTATAATTTATCTCCGATCGGACCACGCCCGTGGCGTCGATAGGTTAACTTTTAGCATACAATGATATATTTGATTATCGAATGAAGGAGTAAAAAGAAGTCAATCCTCCCACCTTGAGTCGATACGCTTTCGTCGTTTCGCCGAGCCGAGGCGGCTCGATTCCCTAACTTTGTTGCATGGCCACTCTCCTGACTTAGCCATTCGAGCACTTCGTGCTTCGTTGAGTTATACGCCCAATTCGCCTTAGCATGCCCAAGTCTTAGCCCGTCGCAAGGCGACGATTTGATTTCACGGACCCCTTACTAAATATTGCAAAAGATCGACCTCTAATATTTTCCCGTTAAAGTATATCCTGCACACGGAACCAACTAAAATCAATACTTGCATCGATTTGGACTTGCGCCTTGGTCGATTCGATTTCTTAGAATCTTCGAGCCGATTCAACGTACTCATCCTTCGGGGCAACGCGGCGCTTCGCATCGATTCAACTCGATGCATTCTTTCGGGGCAAGGCAACCCTTCGCATCAACTTAGTTTGATGCATTGCTCGGGACAACTTAACTCTCGTATCGTTTTGCATCGATACATTATCGGGTCAACGCAACTCTTCGAGTCAACGACTCAGCATAATGCACCGTACGGAGCGGGGCATTACAGGTTCAACTTGGCATGAGTTGGTTTGGGTTGGGTTGAGATGAGAAGGGTTTTGTATAAAAACCAACTTCTTTCTCTCTCATCCATTCATTTTATTTACTCCTTCTTCTCTATTTGCTCCTCCTCCAAAAACTAGGCAAGTACATCTTGCCAAATCTTGAACAATGTTAATTTTGTTTGTTCTATTCTCTTCCTTTCATGATTCCAAGCCTCTTTAGAACTTAGAGTTTTTGGTTTTGATGGTTACATTTTTGTAGATCTAAGTTTTAAGATTTTCTTGTTTTTAATCTTTTAAAGTTTGATATTTTCGAAAACTAATGGTTCCATGTTGTAGAAAATTTTATTCTACCCTAGTTAGACCCTTGAAATTCCCGATTTCGACTTATTTTGAGAGATTTATGGTCTTTCTAGTCCATGGGTTCTCATGAACATTTGGAGACTGGTTGGAGAAGATGAGCAGTGCATGCTGATGCATGCTGTCCTGCCGCATGCTGTGGATGGTGCCTTTGGCCCATGGCGCATGTTGTCATGGCGCATGTTGTCCCTGGCACATGCTGTCCTGGCGCATACTGTGGATGGCGCCTTTGGCCCATGGCACATGCTGTCCTGGCGTATGCTGTCTATGGTATATGCTGTCCTGACACATGTTGTGGATGGTGCCTTTGGCCCATGGCGCATGCTGTTCTGGCGCATACTGTGGATGGTGCCTTTGGCCCATGGCGTATGTTGTCCTGGCGCATGCTATCTTGGCACATGTTGTCCCTGGCGTATGCTGTCCTGGCACATGCTGTCTTGGCGCATGCTGTCCCTGGCGCATGCTGTCCTTGGCACATGTTGTCCCTAGCGCATGCTGTCCTAGCGCATGCTGTCCCTGGTACCCCTTTTGACCCCTTGTACCATTTCTTGCCATGATAATTATTGTTACATTTATCCATGCTTGTCACCTTGGTCCTTAGTGTAAAGTTGTAGATCGTTGTCTTGGCTTCAAGAATCTTCTTGTTTCACTTTAATTAGAGTTCATATGCGATTGATAATTTCAATCATAGTTTTGATCTTTTTGGCATATTTTATGTACTTGACGTTTTTGAGGTTTCCCTCGACTGTAATAAATTCTTATCATGATTAGATGATTTTGTATAGTTAGAGAATAGTTGTACCCCCCTTATATTCTTAACACTAGCACAGATTCAATTATTATTTTATGTCAAGTAGTACTTTTTATTTATTTCTTCTCCCATGCCATAATACGTCTTTTATTTAATTCTTTCTATATGCGATCCTTATTGTCATGTTTGCTTATTCGTAGATAGTGGCCCGTCGAGGTGCACTCATGATTTATGTATCTTATTTGCTTATTCTAGATAGTGACCCATAGTGGTGCACTCATGTTACATGTCTTTCCTTGCTTACATGATAGTGGTCCGTAGAGGTGCACTCTTGACAAGTACTCTTTACATGACAAATAAATCTAATCATGACATGCTTAATCAAGATGTTGTTGCAACGACTATTTCTTCCTTGATAATGTAATTCTTTTGGACACCGTGGTTGAATTCATTGTGTATGCGTGAACAAGCTACATGTCTCGTCTTGCATCATGCATAGGATATAGATTTCTGATTACCACGGTCAGGGATTCATACTGAATCTGACTGAGGTAATAACTAGATTGATCAAGTAGTTCATAAAGAGATTTTTTAGCTACAGACAGTCCCGTTATCTGGACGCTTTAATTGGACTTGTAGCCTGCCGTCGAGTAGTGCACATTTCCAGCACACTGTCATGTGTTGCACCCCCAAGTCACCTAATCCAATTCTCTTAACTTGCAACTGGATAACCTGGATTAAGTCTACAGGGCTTGTGGCTGTTGGAATATCTCATTGCATCTTGTTAGTAACTAGGCTTGTGATAACTCTAGTTAGCTAATGTATAAAGTCGTACTCATTACTTGGCCGTGATTGATGGATGGAGTCAGTCCAGTCCAGTCTAGTTTTATCTAGGCAGTGTCCGTATATTTATTTCAGTATATTATTGTTTATGCCTTACTTTTGTCGATAAATGATCGGAGGCTGAGTTCTGTTCAGGAGAAAAGTTACAACCCCAGTCCTTGTTTGGTTTACGGATTGTAACTTGGCTTCCGGAATAGCTCCCAAGTCATCTTATCATTTACCATCCTATTCAGTATTTACACGTTCTACATGATCCCTATGTTGTACAACAATTAGAGACTAAGTTCTGTTCAGGAAAAGGGTTACAACCCCGGTCCTTGTTTGGTTTACGGGTTGTAACTCGACTTCTGGAATAGTTCATAAGTCATCCTGTAATTATTGTTCTATATAGTTCTCACATGCTCTAGTTATCCCAGATGCTCACATGTTCAGTTATCTCATAAGCTATACATGATCCCTATGCCGAGTCACCATATGTTCATGACCCGGCTATTTCATATGCTCATATGTTCAGTTTATTTTACTTTCAAGCTTCCGTTTACTTAACATGTCTGTATTTTACATTACGTCACATGTTAATTACCTTATGCTCCAAGATGCCTTACTTATTGTCTTTCTAGGTTCGGGATAAGTGCATTGGTAGTGCACTAGTCTCGATCTGCTTTTACTTTATTATATCTCTATCCGTTGATATGTTAGTATTTGCTGGTTTTAGTTAATAAGTTTGGCTTCATTTGTGGTACTTGCTATTTGGGGTCTGACCCCACTGGTTTTGTTTGGCCAGATCTGATAGAGGAGCCCGAAGGATCTTTCGTACCATCTACTCGACGATGACCATCCGGAGCACCAGAGTACCTGAGTAGGTTTCTTGTTTCATTCTCCCACTTGATATGTACATTATTCTTTTGTGACGTTTAGCCTCCGAGCACGTGTTTAGCACGTGTTTTCGTTCTTGACATTTAGCCTACGGGCCAAAACATGATGTGTGTATTCTAGACTACAGCTAGAGCTTATCATGTATGACTATTACTCTTCCTACTTCTCTATTTTTTATTACTAGCTTCATGATCATCCATGTATATATGGTTTGGGATGTTTTACTATTGTATGTCTGATGATCATACTTCTTGTACTTTGTATAATTGCATGTGATTGAGATACCTAGGATTGCTTGACCTAGGATCAACTATTGGCTTGTAGGAGTAACCCCCATATCTTGATAGCTTATATGTGATTTCAGAGTACTGGCGTACTTTGGTATTACATAGCTGGCCTTATCTGTCCCCACTTGCCAGTATTCTGGTTCTGGGGCGTGACAGATGATGCTGAGCAATGAGCCCGGGTCGATGTAAATGCGATCGACCTTGATGGCACCCACGTATCCTGTGTAGTACAGTGGTCGGTTGTGCCGGTTGTTCTTTAGCATCATATCGTGCTGCGTAAATGTGATGTTAGACATCACCTCGACCATGCTATGGCAATGTGGACATGCCGCAGGGTCTTCCTTCGGCTGCTTCACCTGTGCGAGGTAAGCCTCTGCATTCTGTAGCGCCTCGCTGAGGGCGTCCCGAGTTGCTTTGGAGAGCCGGAGAAGCTCGAGGAGTGATAACCGAGCCAACGTATTGGCCAGCTGCACCAGTATATCGAATAGGGCTTGATCGGGCCTAGTGCCGAGTCCTTTCGTAGAGGCTTATCGAAGCAGACCTCCATCTGTTTCTGCTTATCTGCGGCATGAGGTTGAGAAGGTCCGGCTTGTGCTGTATCGGGAGTAGAATGGGTCGCCGGTAGGGGCGTCTCTTCTTCAGGAGCCTGGTTTTTCTCTCGCTGGAGAGCCAAACGAGTGGTCACCCTGGTGTCTTCTGTCGAAGAGGAGACCACGCGATATGTTCTGACCTTCCTCCCTTTAGCCGGGCGTGCTGCTGGCGCAATCATGTCAGGAGTGAGATCTGGATGAACCCATATCACTTCACCTTACGGTGTTGTGAAGGGGATGAGGCCCTGAGCATTGTCCCTGGCGGCGGGCAGAAGGTTGGCGACTTCCATCATCGCCCTTGGGATAGGACGATGCCGTCTTGAGTTTCAGCTATCGGGAGGCTCCCTAACTGTATCGTGACCATGTTGGCCGTCATAGTCTTTTTCTCATAATCGATGGAGATGACTTTGGCATCGATAAGTCATTGAATCTATCTTTTTAACACGTAGCAGTCGCGTGTTGAGTAGTGGATGTACTAGTGGTAATGGCAATACTTAGGATTATCCATCTTTTCCACTTCGTCAGGACGCTTGGGAGGTGGAAGCTGCAGCCTACAGCCCTTGGTCAGCATCTCGAATAATTCAAGCATGTCTTTGTAAGAAATCCACCAGAGCGGACTCTTACGACGATTCCACTTGCTTGTGTCGGACCTCCTCATTCAACAAACTACTTTTGACTGCCTCCATCATGACAACTCCATCAGGCACGGAGTTGCTCACCGATACCACCAACGTCTTCCAGCTTTCCGGTAGAAAATTAAAAGCAGTAGGACCTGAAGCTCATCATCAATCATCATCTTCATTACAAATAGCTGATTGATGATATCCTGAACCTCGTTCAGATGTTGTGACCGAGGTACCCTCTGTGTACTTCGAGTTGACGAGTTGGCGAATAAGAAACGCTTTGTTGCCAATCGTCTTCCTTTCGTACAATGAATGCAGCTTCTCCCATAGTGCTTTTGCCGGACTCTCCATGCATACGTGGTGAAATATAGAGTCATCCAACCATTGGCGGATGAATCCAATGACCTTCCAATCCAGTCATTTCCAGTCTTCAGTTGCTTTGTCCGTTGGCATTGCGCTTATGCCTTCCAACGGACCATGCAACTCCTTGCACCAGAGTAGATCCTCCATCCTTGGCTTCCAAATCCCCCAGTTCTCCCCTATGAGGGTGATCATACGAGTGTTCATCTGCTTTGTAGACATGGTTGCCAGAACCCTCAAAGATCTAATACCAATTATTAGATATTAGACCAAAATAAACTTGGCTCTGATACCAATTGTTGGACTCATGCGAAAGCATTTTGCCAACCCACCTGATCAAAACCAACTCCCGTCTAACGGACACCAAGCACAAGATGAAGACAAGTATATGGCGGTGACATACGTCACCTAAACAAATCCTAACTTTTAATAACTCAGATAAAATTACAAGATTGACAAAACTCACGTTGAACCCTTTGCCCTAATAGGTTCAACCCCCTCACCACTCTCAAGAAGAAAAACAGAAGATTACAATTAAGATCACTCACCAACCCGTAGCAATCTTCCTAACCGAAGTTGACGACTTCTCAATTAGATCTTCTTCTTCCTTCTATCTTGGATGACGAAGTCCTAAGAGCAAAGTATGAACTTTCTTTTAGATTTCCATGTGGACGAGCACCCCGAATCTTGTGCTGTGTTTTGTGCCTCCACCTTTACTCCATATATATAGGATGAGAAAACTATTATTCTTAATAGGATTTCCTAAATATGAACATAATAGGAATCATATTATGCCTAAAATATTCTATCAACATCCTATTTTAGATCATAATAGGATTTCCTAAAATAAGAATCCTATTATATCTAAAATAGTACAACACCAATTATGGACATCTAAATCTAATCAAATCAAATATCTAACTAGATTTGGATTCCACAAATATGTTGTTACCAAACCAGACTGAACTCCAATAGTTAGTACCCCACATGATATTACTACTGAAGCAGGGCCTACTATATAGTTTTTTTTAAAGAATTCCCATAGTTTATTTGCAAACAGATTATAATTGAAGCAGGCAATGCGGTTCTTCGACAACCTATTTCTATGCATGAAATCAAGAGTATTGTCAAACACGCCAAAGCCCAATAAATCTCTTGGACCATATGGTTTTACTGCAAAATTCGTCCAAACTCATTAGGATGAACTATTACACATATCATGTGTAATCGTATGAAATGTCTGATATAGGTAGTATATCTTTAAATCAATCAGCTTTTATATATGGCATATCTATTAAAGGGAATTACTTGTCGACTCATGAATTAGTTTTTTTTAAACAAAGTTGGAAGGGACAAAGCATGCATTTATATATATATATATATATATATATATATATATATATATATATATATATATATATATATATATATATATATATATATATATATATATATATATATATATATATCCCAAAAGAAGGTCACTTCTTCCTCCCGCACTTGGCTTTGGTCAATGGAGATTGAGGCCTACCAAGTCTATAATCAAAATCAGTATACCAAGTCTTTCCCTAGGACTGAATGTAAGAGGGTTGTTTCTAAGGAAGGCAACGAGGTTTTGAGACGCCCAGTCAAAGTCACGGAGATTGAGGCCTACATCAAGAACGCCGATGAGACAGTCACCTGGTCCAGATGGATTTGGGGCTAAATTCTTCAAGACGCACTGGCCAGTTATCAAGGACCTGGTAGTTGAAGTCGTTAATGACTTCTTTGAGAAAGGTAAACTTCTTCGAGAAATTAATCATACTTTCATCACCTTGATTCCCAAGAAGCAAGAAGCTGCCTCCCTAGCCGATTTTAGGCCCATTGCGTGCTGCAACTTCGTATATAAGATTATTGCAAGTATTATGTGCAATCGAATGAGAGACATCCTGTGAAACCCGCTTTCTGGATTTAGATTAATTATTGGATATTTAGATTAATTAGGATTATTAGTTTAGATTAGGTTATTATTATTATTATTATTATTATTATTATTATTGTTATTATAGATTAATTGTTAGCTGGGTTTCCTAGAATAATTAAATGATTAATTAGTAACTATTAAATCCTAGCCCAACCAAAGCCCAATGACTTAAAGCCCACTAAACTAGACTGAACCCAACTTAACCAATGACTTGACTCACTCAACCCAAACCCAAACTATAACTAAACTCAAATTCATTCAACCCACAACCCCACTCACCGCTCAGATCCAAAAATCTCTCTCCACTACCCGCACTCCTCTCCTCTCCTTTACGTAAGTTTCCCTCATAAACCTTGAGATCTCACAGAACCTTCACCATTCTTCCTCCACTCAAACCCACACAACTTCCTCCTCCCTTCTCCGTTTAAATTTCGGAGCCATCCCTGCGCTCTCCTCGCCGCCCTCTTCGAATCCAGACCCCACTTCGCCCATTTCCGAGCAACCGACCGCCGCCCGCCCGGCAGCAGCCGGCCGCCCGTCGCCGTCCGCCAGTCCTGCGCGCGCCCTAGTTTTGTGCACCTTCGTCCACGTGTCTGCCGTGTGCGCGCACGTGTCTGTGCTCGTCAATTCCGACATTGTTCCGAGTCTGAGGCCTCCCCTCGGTACTCCTTCGTGCAACTTTGGGTAATCCCTTCATTTTTTTCGCTTTCTGTTCGTGATCACAGAAACCCATACACCATCCTGGCCTAGAAATAGGTTCTGTAGAAATTAATTGGATTCTGTGGTTGATTTATTTTAGCTTCTGTGATGTAAATAGTAAATACTGTAATAATAATCGTTTTAGGAAACTTCAAATATACTTTATCGGTATTAATTGATTTATGAATTAACCTTAATAATTTAGATATGGTTTTAATTATTATTAATTGTTTAAATATGTAGTTAGGATTATCTTTTAATTTGTAATGTTAAGTCGTAGAGTGTTAAACCAAATAATGATTTAGTTTGTTCACAAAATAGTAGTAAATAAATATTCATTAAAAAGTTATTATCTTTAAAATAAAAGTTTGGTTAAGTAAATGGTATAAAAAATTAGATTTCGTTAAATGATTATATATATATATATATATATATATATATATATATATATATATATATATATATATATATATATATATATATATATATATATATATATATATATATTCCTTTTAAAGATAATTTCTGATCAAGAAGGTTTTATAAGGAGAATTAATATAATAAAAACTAATATTTATTTAAAAAGATTATTTTGGTAATGGTATTTAATATTAAAATCCGAAAACCTTTTTATTAACTTTAAACCAATATTTTGGTAAGAAAATGTATTTTTGTGCATTTATTATTATCTATGTTTAAATGTGATTTTCTACATAATTTATTTTAAAGTATTTTTCCTATTAACTAATTTATGTAAATAGTTGTAAGGGCATAAGTCCAGTTTTCTATTTATTTTTTTGTGACCCTGTATTGTGTAATGTAGATTTTACTTTCTTTATGAGTTGGTATCGCGTACCTAGACGAGTAACTATAAATCGGATATTAATTATTTTTGTATAAAATTAATAAGGATTTCTCACACTTAATTTTAAATGAATAAAATATTGGTAAGTTAACAAGTTCATGTTTTATCACTAGAAACGATGTAGTTATATATATATATATCATAAAAATACAAGGATTTGCCAATCAACCTATAAATGCTATCTTCTCCAATTAATCAAGTAACCGGTTTATTCAATTAAATGATAACCAATGTAGCTTGCGACGTTAGACGAATTTCGGTAGATTAAATAAAATAACTTAAAACCTGACTAGGGTTATTTCTAGAGATTGTAACTAGCACACCTAGATATGGTTCAATTATAATTCTAAGACATGATTCTCGACTGTAGGGTTTCGAGGACAAGTTTGACTTCCTTCCGGTACCGACACATCTATTCCAGTCAAAAAACAAAGGTAAGTTACGGTTATGTTTTCTTGTATTTTATTTAGTAATTGTCAAGTTGTATGTTTAAACCACATTGCTACATGAACCCTCTCCTAGGTTCAAATATTGATTGATATTGATTGTGGGGATTGGGAGAATAGTGTAACGTTTATGACCAATACCCCCATATTGCATGATTGTGCGAGCTTACCTCTCTTACACACGGGGATAAGCCGTATCGCGTCGCTAGGACGCTATTGTACAACCAAGCCGGTCATAGACGATTACACATTCAAATCACATTGTTTTAAATTGCTAAATTGCTGAAAAATATTGTTTCAACTGTTTAGCCTGCACTTTTCCATTATTATTTGAAATATGAGATACATATTCGTACTTGCTCCCTCCTGACTGGAGACCCACATTTTTAGGTGACATTGAGGATGCTGAGCTATTATACAATAGATACTATGACCCGGTATTGTATCCTGTGGTGTTGCCAGAGTCCCCATTGGAGGACGCAGAACCAGAGGCCGATGAGCCGACCGCCTAGCTAGTTGTTTTTCCATTTTTTTCTACTTTTATTGTTTTTGGAGTTGTTAATTTGAATTCAGTACTTTATTTCAGTTCTTCCATTTCCAGTTGTACTTTTTAATTGTTGAATAAAAGTTTTAAAATTTTCGTATATATAAGTTGTGACAAATGTATAGATGTGGTTGTGAATACCTGCATATAGAACAGCTTACTGCCGCTGTCTCACAACGGTACAGGCTGGGCATGATCCGGTTCGACCCAAATAATTTTGGGATCGGGTCGTGACACATCCTGCCTGGTCTCATATCTAGAAATCAAACTGCCTTCATTAAAGGAAGATCTATAGCCGAGAACTGTCTTTTAGCTAACGAATTGGTTAGAGGGTTCAACAAGAAAGGAGGCGACAAAGCTAGCATTAAACTAGATCTTCGCAAGGCGTATGACAGCGTAAATAGAGATTTTGTCTGCCGCTTGATGGCTTGCATGGGATTTGAAGATTGGTGGGTCAGTAAAATTAAAGAATGTATTTCGACCCCTTCCTTCTCTGTTCTTGTTCAGGGGCAACCGGCAGGGTTCTTCACCAGCAACCGAGGGCTGCGTCAAGGAGACCCCTTATCTCCATACCTTTTCACAGTAACCATGGAGTACTTCTCATGTATGCTTGAGAAGGCAGTTGTCAAGAAGGAGATCACACCTTTGTACAGCAAGATCAACCCAGTGATCACCTACTTGATCTACGCGGACGACTTGCTTGTATTCGTCGTACCATCCCATCGTAGCATCATGAACCTGCATAAGATCCTTGGCACGTTCGGGGAGCTATCGGGACTTCGTCTGAATCATGAGAAATGCAAAGCATTTCTCAATCAGCACTGCAGGAGAAAGGAGGAGTGGAAGAGTCTGCTAATATGAGTCTGAGTTCACTTCCGATGAGGTATCTTGGGCTTCCTCTTTCTGTGAACAACGCCAAAGCAGTGGACTGCAACAGCCTTATCGACTTTGTGCAACGAAAACTTGAAGGGTGGCAAGCGATGATGCTCTCCTTTGGAGGCCAAGTGGAGCTTGTCAGGTCAGTCATTTCCGCCATCTTCATCTACTGGATGCAGGCCATCGTTCTTCTGATTCGCATCATTAAACGTATCGACCAACTTTGTGCTACATTCGTTTGGAGGGGGGGTCTTCAGAGTATCGCTTGGGCGGATCTGTGCAAACACAAGAAGGAGGGAGGAGTGGGGGCTTTTCTCACTCATCAAGCTGAGGGATGTGGGGAAGGTGAAGCTGGGTTGGCATTTTCTACAGGGCCAGTCACTCTGGGCTGATTGGATGAGGAAGAGATACAATCGAGAGACAAACTTCTGGAGCAAAGGTTGACCCCAACCTTCAGTGGTCTATAATATCATTCTGGAAGCTAGAAGTCAATTGAAATGTCGATCAATCCGAGTCATCTATACTGGTAGGGAAACGAGCCTTTGGTTCGATCCCTGGCTAATTCTCATAGCATTAAGGACAGATGGCATAGGACACTGACACATGGAATGAAAGCTTGAGTTGTATCAAGTGGATAGAGAGTGGAATCGAAATAGGAAACATCCCGGCTCAGATTTGGCAAGACATCGTAAAGTCATCGAGAAGAGGAGGGATCTGATCACTGGCATTAGAGGGATGGAGGCAAATTCAAGATGACTATGTATATAATCGACTCCACAACCAGGCCAGATGGACGAATGGTTCTAATACATCTGGAGCAAAGGAACGGCTAGCAACTCCCCAACATTGCATGTTCAGCTAGTTCGAGGTAGGCTCCTTACGCTTGTGCGACTCCGCAGATTGGGATTGAACCTCCCGTCTGTCAGATGTACACTTTGCGGTCAAGCGGATGAGTCTTTGACCATCTGTTTCTTCGACTGTGCCTTCGCTTCCGCCATTTGGACCAACCAAATGACCCTTTGCAAATGAGGGGTGCCCAAGGGAGGTATTGTTGCAAACTTGGTTGAAATCGGGATACCGCAGCAGAGGGATCGAATGGGAACGCAGGCTATTCGTCGGCTTCATTCCACTGTATGGCACATATGGCATGAGCAGAACCGGAGAATCTTTGAGGGCTTGGCCAACCACGAATTCGATTATCCTTCGTAGCATCGAATGGACGTCATCCTCTTGCTCTTAGTCATAGAGCTGCATAATAATTGCTCTTTGCTGTTAGGAGATGAGATGGATTGCTGTTATGAGTAGGGATATATGAGATAGGAAGAGATTGATTAGAGTAGGATGAGATGTATAGATGTGGTTGCTGGTAGTATACGCTCAATTCCAATTGGGATTAGAGTTGGTTGCGGTTTTTGC
>JANAVB010009197.1:3686250-3802809 GCA_029216955.1 Iris pallida
CTGATGACTTCATTGAATCGTTATCGTCCAGATCTAGGAAGATTGTATCTTCAAATATTTCCTCATTTGGGAATGGTATATTTGCGACATCAATTTTTTAATTCTTCTTTAGATATTTTAGGATTTTTCCTGAGCATATAATCTTTGAATTTTCTCAGGTAATTATCCTCATAATCCATTATCTTTTCTTCTTGCCTTTCTGATTCTTTGGCTTCTGCTGTAAGAGATGCCTTGATTTCTGCTATTTTTCCTTTCATCAATTCTATTCCACCATTTGATGAGAAATTTTTTTAATTTGTATATTCCAAATTCTCCCTCTGCACATTGAGAGACCACTTCATTATGTGGGGAATATTATTAGAGACAAAAATAGCATGGTTGTCTCTTTATCATAAATTTTTGTTTTTTCTGGCAAATTTTTGCCTTTTCGACCCATTCGTCGAACAAGTTAGCAACGGTCCTGACAATATTCCAGGTTTGCTCCAAAGTAATTCCACCACTTATTAAACCAGGTGGGAATGTCCTGTTCTAATATTTTTGGACATATTTTAATGAACCAGGAATGCTTCCTTCTGTCATTCTCATAATAGAATACATAAAAGAAAGCATCAATGTAGTCCCAGTAAGTAACTTCATTGAAGTTGTATTATTCCTGAAAAGCATTGCCCTCTCAAAATTCGGATGCAAACCCCATGATTGAGGGTAAGGATTTTATATAGTAATTTTACTATATACAATCTCCGAATGTGGATCTTTAGGATTTTGCCTAAAGTGCTCTATTTCTGCTGAATTGGTAGAGCAAAGCATTCCTTCATAATGGATCCTCGCCCTCATTTTTATGGGATAAAAATTCTCTCAAAGTATTTTTCTTTGAGCTGCCAAGGATCCCAAGTGTCATGGGACACAGGAATGTCATTCCGATCCAGACATATTATGTCTTCCTCAGCTGATTTCTGAGTATATATTGTCTCCATTTCTGCAAGAGTAGCCGCCTCTTGATAGGAAATTTTTCCTTCTGTTGCTCATTGGATATATTATCGCTGAAACAATAATATTTCTTCTTCGTACAGAATTTGGTCCTGTCTCCGATGAGTCTTTCGACTTTTGGGCTGCTCCCATTTGGAGGCTCCCAGGGCTGCTTGCCCTTATCTCGCCTGCTCATTCTGCAAAATTACGAGTTAGAAAATCAGGAAGACTATTTTCTTCACCTTTAATATATTCAATATCAAAATCAAAAATAGCTAATTCAGCCTGCCATCTAGCAAATATTTGTTTTGATGCTAGATTTTTAACATCCTTTTCTAAGACTGTTTTTGCAGAACTACAATCTATTCTAAGCAAAAACTTCTGATTAAGCAATCATCTTGGAACTTATGAATGCATTTTATTATAGAAAGAATTTCTTTCTTGATTGTGGAATAATTAAGTTGGGTATCATTCCATTTACCCGAGCAAAACCTAACTAAGACTTCCTTATTAGTCTCAGGGTTTCTTTGCTTCAAGATGCCACCATAGCCAATATCACTGGCATCTGTTTCCACTATTTTAAACCATTCAGCATTGGCTAAATGAAGCAAGGTAAATTCTTAACCTTCTGCTTTATTATCCTAACTGCCTTAGTATGTTCTTCTGACCAGGCAGGTGGATTCTTCTTCAATCTTTGATACAAAATTTTTGTATCCTGAGCTATGTTCTTGTAAAAATCAGAAACATAGTTCAATGCCCCAAGAAACTTTGTAACTGCTTATTATCAGTTATTTCATCGGGAACTTAGAAGCAAATTCAATACTTCTATCAATAGGAATTATTGTCCTATTTGCTATATTATGTCCCAAAAATCTTATTTCTGTTTGGAACAACTTCATTTTGGTGCTGATATTACAGCCCATTCTTGATGACTAAATGTTGAAAATCTTCAAGTGTTTAAATGTTCATCAAGAGAATTAGAAAATATTATATCATCTATATATGATAAAATAATTCAGAATAGTTATTGAATATTTCATTCATTATATTCTGAAATTCGGACGGAGCATTTTTAGTCCGAAGGGCATAACATTCCATTCATAGTGCCCAAATGGAACTGTAAAAGCAGTCTTATATCTATCCTGCTCAGCTATCTGTATTTGCCAGTAGCCTGATTTTAAATCAAATTTAGAAAAATCTTGCTCTAACAATTCTATTGAGCAATCCCTCTTATTAGGGATTGGATATCTGATCCACTTCAAAACCTTATTGAGAGGTTTATAATTAATTACCAATCTTGGTACACCTCTCTCCCTCTCAGCATTATTCATTACATAAATGCTGTGCAACTCCATGGAGAGTAGGATTTTCTTATTAACTTCTTATCTATTAATCCTGTATTTCCTTCTTATATTTCCAGATATTGCTGATTCATCTGGCACGGTCTTGCTTTGGTTGGGATATCTTTCTCATTAAAGTTATCCTCATAGGGAGTGAAACAATATGCTGTTTCCTATCCCAAAAAGCATTTGGAAGATTGCTACAAGTCTGAAGTTTAAATTCTTCTTCACTTGTTTTATTATCCTTAATCTCTGGCTTATTAATTGATCAGAGATTTGTATTTGCCTTATTTCCTCCCGGAGAAAATTGATTTATTTTCTTTAAAATCAATTTCTCTTATTTCATTTAGTATTTGATCATTGGATCACGAATAAATTCAAAGGTTACTTCTCTACCTTATAAACAGTAGAAATTCCCTTTAAATTAATATTCTTTATTGGCATAGTTTTCTAGGAAAGGAGTCCCTAGAATAACATGCTGAGTTATTTCCTTAACTACCACAAATTGCAGTGGTATGGTTGCAGAATTTTTACAGACATTAACATCTGTAACCTTATAGGTGCTGTCAATGCTTTATTATTTGCAGCACTCAGTGTTTGAGTTGTGCGTTCACAATACTTGATTGGAATCACACCCTCTTTAACACAATTAAGATCTGCACCACTATCTACTAGTGCAATCAAATTCTTATATAATACTCATTATTAATGAGTAAATCTATTTGAATGTACCATTTTGGGTAACATAGAGCTATTTCTCTACTTTCTGTTGAGGCTCATTTTCCTCATCAGAAACTCCAGGGGTAGAAGTATTACTTCTTTTTGAGCTTTCCCCTCGTTCGGTAGTATGAATTATCATATTCTTTGCTACCGTCTCCAAATAGCAATCTTATTTGAGTCATCTCATCTTGAGATTTTAACTCTTTTTTTCTCTTTTCAATACCTTAATCTCATTTTGGAGATCTTGTATTGTTACAGCTTTTACCTCCTTATTTCTATATCGTCGGAGGACTTCATCCATGCTGTAAAATTCCTCTTTCTTATTAGTTCCTTCCTCATTCAAAGAACTACTAGTTGACTTTTCTTCTAAGCTAAGAAAATCTATTAGTTTTTCCCTAGCATTTCTACTGATTTCAGTAGATAATAGAGATTTTATTACTCTCCTTTGTCTTGAGCAGTCAATACATTAATTGACAATCCATTCATTTCACTATGGACTTATAATACTCAAGATCATGTTCATTGGAACATTCCTCACAGCTACATTCACTATCACATTCACACATATTAATCGACTCGTCATCACTAGACTCGTCTGATGAACCTAATTCTTCATCAGAATTTATCAATATTTTACAGGGTTTTCTTTAACCCTTCATCCTCTATTTCTTGGATTTTCTTCTTGGTATAACATCTATTAGCATAATGACCAATTTTTCCACATTTATAACATTTTATTTCTTTAGAGGATTTCTCTTATGAGAAGATTTCTTCTCTTCCCCTTTTCTTTCTCCTTATATTGCTGGGGATATTTCTTCTTTCTCTTTCTCCTATAATAGGGCTTATTTCTCTTTTCTCTACTATAATCCTTCTTAGCCTTTCCCTTCTTATCATAAGGCTTATAATCATCTACAGCAAATTGGCTACAAAATTCACCTAATTGCTTTCTCTCTGAAAGCCTTGTGATTTCAATTGATTCCTTAGCTTTAGATCATTACATAAAGCTAAGCCTTCTTGGACACATTGATTAATGCTCCATAGGTGTAATTTGATATGGTATTTCACCATTATTCTTTTCCTTCAACTTTTGTCGTATTTTTTCAGCAAAGAGGTTGGGCAATCCATCAATGAATTTGGATTTCCAATGTGACGCATTGGCATCATCAAGCGCCATGACTCTACTCAAAAAAGTATCTTATACCATCTGAAATGAGTCAAAGTTGGACATCTAAATTCTGTAAAGGGTTCTAATTCTCCCCCATCAGAAATATGTCCTGTGAAATGCTCTAATATATTATATTAGAGTGTAAACAACATCAGATTTCTGCTGTCCATCTCTGTCTTAGTGACATTGATTATTTCCATTCGTTGCTCATTACTCAGGCAATGATCCCACCATCCTCGTAGGATGCCTGTAAATCCACTGGCGACAAATAAAGCAATTTGTCGATCATTATTACCAGCGGCTTTAGCAACATTGAGTACATCAATATTCGATGTAGATCATGAATCTGTTTCAGAAAGACCATCTATGTTCCATTCATAGATTTCTCCAGCACAGTAATGATTCTGAATTATAGAATCATTCTCCTCATACAAAACATCCATTGGAGAAGGTCTTTTGTAATAATATTTGATCAAATTGGGTTTGTCATATTTGACAGTATTAACTCTCTCTCGATTCATATCCTTCTGAACCGCTTCTAAAGAGTTATGAACTGAATTAAAAGAATTATACATTTCCTCTAATTCAATAGGATTAACTTGTTCATCCTGAGTAGAACAAGTTTCCCTAGAGTCAGATTCAGACTCTTGACCATTCTGGGTCGAGGATTCTCCTTGTAGCACATTAAGGTGCTTAGGTATATCCTTAGCCTTATTAGGATCATAGTTCAGAAATTCCTCTTTAAGTCGTTCTCTACTCCAATCTTCTTCAGAGAGTACATTAACGCTTTGATTTCTGAATTGTTCGACTAACTCTTTCAGATCTCCTTTGTAAATTCTGACTTAGATCTGAACTTGTAGTCGGTGACTTCCATTGGAGGTCTAATTGGAATCCTATTGTTTCCATTTTGGGTTTAACAATAGGACTCTCATGAAGCTCTACTCCTTTAAGCGAATTAAACTTATCATTTAACTTTGAATATTTCCTCTATTCGGGTCAATTGTTTACCCATGACTTGAATAAAGGTATTAGTATAATTATTTTGCAGTATTATTTTCTGCATCTCCTTTATTGTGGCTTTCTCATGTTCTATAGCCTTATAGAACGAATTAGCCTCAATATTCGTATTGAATGGAGCAGATATTTTAAGAGATTCATTAGGAGGATATAACGATTTTATTTTCTGTCCTCCCTTAGTGGTCCAAATTTAAATTGCTCCTCTATGACATTTATATGTCTTATTCTTCCACTAAGATATTCCTCAAGGAACCAATCTCGGAACCATCGTACCTTCTGCATATTTGGAAGGTCTTCTTCATACATTTTCTATATTCTTACGCTGATGAACTTTGAATTGATGTTGAACCATTCTCTAAATTCTCTTTTCTCTTCTGTAATATTCTTTCTTACAACTCAATCATTGCTGGTGAGAGTCTATAATCCATTAAAAATTAAATGCCATTTCCGACATTGTCGGTTCCTCATCTAATTTAGATGACTGAGAATCTGATTTGGAAGCATATATTGGGTGAACAACATTAGATTCGTTTATTTGAATCTTTTTTTTATTTTCTTCTATATTAGAAGATTCACCTTCTGATTGCTTATCTGAGATAGATTTCTCAGTTATGAATCTCCTGGAACTTGATGTAGAGATTCTAGCCTTTATCTGTGGAGTAAATCTAACTTCCACATCTCCATCTGGAGTCTGAATTATTTGATCTATTTCGAATCCATTATGGGTTTCGGAGGTACAGCCATATTCAGGGTCCATTCATTAGGAAAGTTTATTTCTTTCCATTTAATTATTCTTAGTAGCTACCTTAGTAGTTAAGAGATTAGTCTCTACTAAAGTAGTCTGTCCTGGTTTAGTAAGGTGTTTAGCCTTTGGGGCTAAAGTATTTAACACCTTAAAATGAACTCTATAGATTATTGCTATAGTTTCAGATCCAGGAAGAAAATTAACCAAATGTCTTTAAATTCAAAGACACAGCTTCTAACAGGTTTGCATCTGTTAGGGATAAGCTTAAATTGGGATAAACATTAAAATATACTGGACCATGACAGAGACTTGTCTGCATTACTCCCATTAGGGATTGAGCCCAGTCCAAACACCGACCATCTCTTAGAGATGTTAGTAAGGATTTAAACCTTGAAGTGTTAAAGGTTTTAATGCTACTGTATTAGTCCAATATGAATGAAATTATATTTATCTCTGTAATTAGAGATATCATCTTCAGATAATAGCTTAATTATTTCATTATCTGAGACTTGGACAGTTCTTTCCATTGTCTTTATTGCAATGGAAGACTTGAAATCAAAAGTACCTATTTGGTATATTTCCTTGGTTGAACCTTTGGAATCGTCCATTTGTTCAACTCCTCTAATTCCGTAGGAAATTCATACAGATTAGTATTCTTAACTGATTTACCCTTATTAAGGGTCTTCTTATTCGAACCTATTAGGTTGGCCAGTTGGTCACTCATCTGAGGAGGATCTATCTTGCTACCTTCTTCATGAAAACTATTAACTGCATCCTGCTGTTAAAACAATACTACTATCGCTAGTATCTAAACGGCTTAGATTTAATTCTTGTGGTAGTAAAAAGGTTGCACGCTGTCAACGATTTACGGCAAAACAAGGCACTCTCTGCCATCAAACGCCTACGGACTTTGGTGCCGTCCCATAACACATAGACACACCATACAAACTATCCCTAAGTATTCAGACATAGCAACTAGCAGTAGTAAAACACAGCATTACATTTTAATAGTTACATAAAGATAATAGCAAGATAGAACGCACCTACTCACGAGCCATCATGGCTCTGATACCAATTGCTAGCAGATCTTCACAAGGCCCATATGGATTCGGAAATAGATCAAATAATTCAGACTCCAGATGGATGTGGAAGTTAGATTTACTCTACAGATAAAGGGCTAGAATCTCTACAACAGTTCCAGGAGATTCATACTAGAAATCTATCTCAGATAAGCAATCAGAAGGTGAATCTTCTAATATAGAAGAAATAAAATAAAAAAGATTCAAATAAACGAATCTAATGTTGTTCACCCCAATATATGCTTCCAAATCAGATTCTCAGTCATCTAAATTAGATGGGAACCGACAATGTCAGAAATGGCATTTAATTTTTAATAGATTATAGACTCTCACCAGCAATGATTGAGTGCTATAAGAAGAATATTACAGCGAAGAGAATAGAGAATTAGAGAATGGTTCCAACATCAATTCAAAGTTCATCAGCGTAAAGAATATAGAAAATGTATGAATACCTTCCAAATATGCAGAAGGTACGATGGTTCCGAGATTGGTTCCTTGAGAATATCTTAGTGGAAGAATAAGACATATAATGTCATAGAGGAGCAATTTAAAATTTGGACCACTAAGGGAGGACAGAAATAAATCATTATATCCTCCTAATGAATCTCTTAAAATATCTGCTCCATTCAATACGAATATTGAGGCTAATTCGTTCTATAAGGCTATAGAACATGAGAAAGCCACAATAAAGGAGATGCAGAAAAATAATACTGCAAAATAATTACTAATACCTTTATTCAAGTCATGGGTAAACATTGACCCGAATAGAGGAAATATTCAGAAGTTAAATGATAAGTTTAATTCGCTTAAAGGAGAGCTTCATGAGAGTCCTATTGTTAAACCCAAAATGGAAACAAATAGGATTCCAATTAGACCTCCAATGGAAGTCACCGACTACAAGTTCAGATCCAAGCCAGAATTTACAAAGGAGGATCTGAAAGAGTTAGTCGAACAATTCAGAAATCAAAGCGTTAATGTACTCTCTGAAGAAAGTTGGAGTACGAACGACTTAAAGAGGAATTTCTGAACTATGATCCTAATAAGGCTAAGGATATACCTAAGCACCTTAATGATTCTATAGGAGAATCCTCGACCCAGAATGGTCAATCTGAATCTGACTCTAAAAACTTGTTCTACTCAGGATGAACAAGTTAATCCTATTGAATTAGAGGAAATGTATAATTCTTTTAATTCAGTTCATAACTCTTTAGAAGTGGTTCAGAAGGTATGAATCGAGAGAGAGTTAATACTGTCAAATATGACAAACCCAATTTGATCAAATATTATTACAAAGACCTTCTCCAATGCAGTTTTTATGAGGAGAATGATTCTTATAATTCAGAATTATTACTGTGCTGGAGAAATCTATGAATGGAACATAGATGGTCTTTATGATAAACAGATTCATGATCAGTTACATCGAATATTTATGTACTCTAATGTTGCTAAAGTCGCTGGTAATAATGATCGACAAATTGCTTTATTTGTCGCCAGTGGATTTACAGGCATCCTAGATGGTGGTGATCATTGCCTGAGTAATGAGCAACGAATGAAAATAATTAATGTCACTAAGACAGAAGACGACAGCAGAAATCTGATGCTGTTTACACTCTAATATATAATATATTAGAGCATTTCACATGACATATTTCTGATGGGGGAGAATTAGAACCCTTTTACAGAATTTAAGATGTCCAACTTTGAGTCATTTCAGATGGTATAAGGATACTTTTCTGAGTAGAGTCATGGCGCTTGATGATGCCAATGCGTCACATTGGAAATCCAAATTCATTGATGGATTGTCCAACCTCTTTGCTGAAAAAATACGGCAAAAGTTGAAGGAAAAGAATAATGGTGAAATACCATATCAGAATTACACCTATGGAGCATTAATTAATGCTTGTGTCCAAGAAGGCTTAGCTTTATGTAATGATCTAAAGCTAAGGAATCAATTGAAATCACAAAGGCTTTCAGAGAAAGCAATTAGGTGAATTTTGTAGCCAATTGCTGTAGATGATTATAAGCCTTATGATAAGAAGGGAAAGGCTAAGAAGGATTATAGTAGATAAAAGGGAAATAAGCCCTATTATAGGAAAGAGAAAGAAGAAATCCCCAGCAATATAAGGAGAAGAAAAGGGGAGAAGAAAGAAATCTTCTAATAAGAGGAAATCCTCTAAAGAAATAAAATGTTATAAATGTGGAAAAATTGGTCATTATGCTAATAGATGTTATACCAAGAAGAAAATCCAAGAAATAGAGGATGAAGGGTTAAAGAAAACCCTGTATAAAATATTGATAATTCTGATGAAGAATTAGGTTTCATCAGACGAGTTTAGTGATGACGATCGATTAATATGTGTGAATGTGATAGTGAATGTAGCTGTGAGGAATTTTCCAATGAACATGATCTTGAGTATTATAAGTCCATAGTTGAAATGAATGGATTATCAATTAATGTATTGACTGCTCAAGACAAAGGAGAGATAATAAAATCTCTATTATCTACTGAAATCAGTAGAAATGCTAGGGAAAAACTAATAGATTTTTTAGCTTAGAAGAAAAGTCAACTAGTAGTTCTTTGAATGAGGAAGGAACTAATAAGAAAGAGGAATTTTACAGCATGGATGAAGTCCTCCGACGATATAGAAATAAGGAGGTAAAAGCTGTAACAATACAAGATCTCCAAAATGAGATTAGGGTATTAAAAAGAGAAATAAAAGAGTTAAAATCTCAAGATGAGATGACTCAAATAAGATTGGCTAATTTGGAGACGGTAGCAAAGAATATGATAATTCATACTACCGAACGAGGGGAAAGCTCAAAAAGAAGTAATACTTCTACCCCTGGAGTTTCTGATGAGGAAAATGAGCCTCAACAGAAAGTAGAGAAGATAGACCTCTATGTTACCCATAAATGGTACATTCAAATAGATTTACTCATTAATAATGAGTATTATATAAAGAATTTGATTGCACTAGTAGATAGTGGTGCAGATCTTAGTTGTGTTAAAGAGGGTGTGATTCCAATCAAGTATTGTGAACGCACGACTCAAACACTGAGTGCTGCAAATAATAAAGCATTGACAGCACCCTATAAGGTTACAGATGTTAATGTCTGTAAAAATTCTGCAACTATACCACTGCAATTTGTGGTAGTTAAGGAAATAACTCAACATGTTATTCTAGGGACTCCTTTCCTAGAAAAGCTCATGCCATTAAAGAATATTAATTTAAAGGGAATTTCTACTGTTTATAAGGGTAGAGAAGTAACCTTTGAATTTATTCGTGATCCAATGATCAAAATACTAAATGAAATAAGAGAAATTGATTTTAAAGAAAATCAAATCAATTTTCTCTGGGAGGAAATAAGGCAAATACAAATCTCTGATCAATTAATTAAGCCAGAGATTAAGGATAGAATAAAACAAGTCGAAGAAGAATTTAAATCCTATATATATATTCTACCTATATATATATATATATATATATATATATATATATATATATATATATATATATATATATATATATATATATATATAAAATCCAAATACCAGGGGTATTTGGATTATTTAGTTTACGTATATTTTATAGAGTTTAAGCTATGAAATAATATTTATGTTAGGATAAAAAAGTCTTTTAGGATGCTATCTTTTAAATTTTTAAATTACTGTAACCTCTTCCTATATTTTAGGATGCACTCTTTTTTTTTTCCTCCCTATTAACTTAACCGAAGGGGAAAAAAATTACGAGCAACCTCCTTCTCCTACTCTTCTCCTTCTCCTTTCTTTTTCTGAGCGCAAGCAAGCCCTACGTGTAATAACACATCGTACTTCATCAGGTGAGAATCACTTTTTTTATATGCAAAATATTTCTAGATGAATATATGGCATAACTTTCCATAACTTACGATATTATTTTATTGAATATTTTTGTATGATAGAATACTCTAGAAAAACAAATTCAACAACTTAGGAAAAGAATGGACATCTTCTGGAATTTTTCTTCTTCTTCAGAAAATGGAGATCTTCTGAAAAGAAATGGTTTATCTTTAAAATATGTATTTGTTGATTTCTGTATTTTCTTATTTCTCCGACTCTAGGCCAATGAAACCATCATGAAATTTGTTTTGCTATGTTCTTAAACCTATTTAAACTTACTCTTTTAACATTTTAGGTTGATTCAGATTATATTAAGTAATAGATAATTTTTAATTAGACTAGAATAGATTAACTAAATTTTAATTAGATTAAATTTAAAACTTAAATGATGGATTAAATTATAATGGTAAATTAAATTTTAAATAGCTAATTAAATATTGACTATGTGATAGATAAAATTACTCTACTAAGTCAAGTTTAAATTTTATGTAAATAGCGTTAGACTAGGTTTAAATTAAATTTTATATTTAAATTTTTAGACATTTTAAATTAAATTTTTAAAAATTAGATTCTTAATTGCGAAATAATATTAATGTTAGCATAAATGTTTAACTTGCGGAAGTTAATTTTTGACTAAGTTGAGTGATTAAAATATTGACAATTCATTATTATTCAATGGCTTACATTTTGTTGAACTTATACATCTCAAATAAACCAATATCTATGTACCAACCAAATTTGGACCAAACTAATAAGATTTTTTTTTTGAAGTATTTAGAAAAACATAAAATCTTTTTGTTTATGTTCTAAAACATATTTAAACTTACTCTCTTAAAGTTTGAGGTTGATTCAGATTATATTGAGTAATAGCTAATTTCTAGATAATAGATGAAATGAGTTAGATTATATTAACTTAAATTTTAATTAGATTAAATTTTAAAATTAAATGATGGATTAAATTATAATACTGATTAAATTTTAAATAGATAATTAAATGTTGACTATGCGTTAGATAAAATTACTTCCTTAATTTAACTTAAAAATTTCTTTAACGTGCGTTAGCTTAGGTTAAATTAAATTAATTTTAGATTAGAAATTTTAAATTGAATTTTAAATTTTAAGATTCTTAGAAATATTGTTTATGAGTTTATGACGCACTATCTTTCAAAAAAATTAAATTAGCTTAACATATTTCTATCTTTTAGGATGCACGTATTTTTTCTTTTTTAATTTAACCAAACCAAAAAACTTTCAACCATGAGATTCCGGTATCTGCTTCCAGAAACTTTAAACACGAGCTGAATTGCACACATATTGCTTGTGCCATGACACTAGTATATATAAAAGTGTCACCCCCAATTTTATGAACAGGGGTATTTTGGTAATTTTCCACTTTAAAAATTATTTTGGAATTATTTATTTATTTATTGTATTATTTTGGGGTTATTTGAGTCGGGTTCGAATTTAACTCATTCCGACTTGTTTTGACTTGTTTCGGGGACCCGGGGTAGTTTTGACCTTAGCGGACCCACACACTAGTTAGCCATGGCCCACAATATTACCATCAAAAGTTAGAGGGATTTATCATGACCCCATGGTTTAGGTTAGACCTAATTAGAACATTAGATTTACATTTTTAACCCCCAAACCCTAAGCAAACTTGTAATGAGCTAATAAAACAATAGAGGGGCAAACTTGTAATTAGTAAAAAGGGGGTTTTGGAGCCAATATGTCCAGCCACATGTAGGTGGGGAGGAGAGAGAAATTTATCATCTTTTGTTCTCATCCACATTCTTCTTCTTCTTCTCCAAAGGTTCTTTCCTTTTCTTGAGAGCTCCACCATAGTTTTGATCTCCAAAATAGGTAAATCCCTTCTCTAAAATAGTTTTCCTTTGCATGTAGAATGGTTAGGAACCCATAGAAATGTTTTCCATGGTTGTGTCTCCATTAGAGACTATTTTGTGTCCATTTGGACATTTTTAGAGGTGTCCATTATGTAGGATCGTGTCCTAATAGAAAAACCCCCTATTTGGACACATGTATATTGTTGTGCATTGATTTTGGGTATGTTCTATATTTATTCCAGATTTTTGCTTGTATTTAGAATGGTTTCTCTTAATGTATCATTTTCCTATAATTTATTTGTATATATATAAGGTTATATATATATAGTGGTATATATATATGTGGTTTATATATATATATATATATATATATATATATATATATATATATATATATATATATATATATATATATATATATATATATATATATATATATATATGGTTGTGTGTGTGTCTTTGTGTTGGTTGGAAAGGGGCTTGACAGGTTTCGGCCAAGCTTGGCTTGGGGTGTGTGTGTGATAGAGTGGTGATGGTGTTTGGAGTTATGGTTGAGAGAGGAACATGTGAGTGAGATAGAGAGGTGAGTTTGTAGAGTGATTAGAGGAAGGAGAGAGACCCTACCTGCTGTCCTATTTCCCACTTCAAACATCCCACATAACCCCCATAAAATCTGTCCATAAATCCCCCTCTTTACTGTCCTAAATTGGCCTTAGATGGCTGTCATTTGGCTGTCCCCAAAACCTGTTGTTTGCAGTCCCTTAAACCCACAATTTCAGTCCATACAAACCTCACAAGATGGCCCACATGGCTGTCCTATATACCACTTGAAATCAGTCCCAAAAACAGCTCCAAACAGTCCAAGGACAGCCCTCTAACATTGCCTATAGTTGGCTGTCCAACAGTCCAAGAACAGCCCTGTTTTTACCCTAATTGCTGTCCATATTACCCCAACAAAGACAGCCCATAAACCCTTCATTCTCAGTCCATACTTGCCCCACAAATCAGCCCTCTTTAACCATAAATCAGTCCCTACTTGGACTGTCCAAGACACTTCATTTCAGTCCTCATTTACCCCCTCAAAACAGCCCCTTGTTGGCCACTAACACCACCTCTATAACCCCTTCAAATTAGTCCCCTTACATGCCACAAAAACCTGTCCTATTGCCACTAAATTCAGCCTAACCACACCACAAAATCAGTCCCCCAAGTCCTCCAAAACAGTCCACAAATTTCCTTTGTGTGTATGTGTGTATTTGTGAACTATTGTGTGTGTGTGTGAGAGCTAAGTGAGTGATACTAGTATCCTATAGTATATCCTATAGCTAAACTATTAGGAAACCTATAGGAGAGCCTATGAGAGTGATAAATATAGGAGTGTATTATGAGAGTGAGTGGTGTAGATGAGTGTGGTAGAAAAAAGGGTAAAATTCATGATATAGATAAGGTAATAGGGTAATTCAATACCCCGTATCCTAACATAGCCTAGATACCTAGGATACCCTAAATTTTTGGTAGGTAAATCTTAGATGGGTTGATATCTAGCTACCCTAAGGAGCCTAGGCTAGTACCATGGGTATTTGCGGGGTTTCCTTGGTATTGGGCAAGGTATCGGGATTTACCTTAGAAGGATAAATACTAGTTTTGCCTAGAATTAGGATATTTGTGTTAGAAGCCTAAGATAGGGTTAGAACTTGATTCCCGTGGTTGGTAATGATCGAATATGGTGCTCATAGACTAGTTTTGACGTCGGTTGACCTTTTTGACCAAAAGTCAACAAAAGTCAACCGAGGGTCAAACTTAGCCTTTAAGCGACACGATTTGACCGAAACCAAATCAGAGTTGACCAGTTGACTGAAAATCAACTGTTAGTCAATATTTGACTTGTTTGACCTAGGGTTGACCCAGGGTTGACTCAGTGTTGACCAGAGTTGACTTTTTGACCAAAAGTCAACTGTAAGTCAACCCTTGAACCAGATTGACCTAGTTTGACTTGGATTGACTCCCAGTGATCTTGTATGACCTAGTATGAACCCGTATGGCCTAGTATGACTCAGTTTGACCTAGATTGACCTAGTTTTGACTTAGACTTGCATTCATGGATTATATTAGTTTTCTTTTTCAGTGTTAAGCCCTGTTTGACTCATAGTATCTTATCTTAGGTCTGTGATCGCTCTGAACGTCTGTTCACCCTATCAGCTCAGGACCACAGGCGAGTACATTCACTGATAGTTTTTATTATCTTGATATCTGCTATATCCGATTCAGTCGTAGTATCTTACTTGATTTCCCGACACGATATTTCACGGACTAGTATATGTCGGATCCTGTCATGAGATGTTGTTCCCGGATTACTTGGTATATTGGTACATGACTCGATTTGTTGCTTGTACTTGTATAGACATGGACTTGGAGTGGGCTGGCCCCCTGCTTTCGAACCCCGTGTCATGACGTGTTATGTCCGGATCCTTTATACTATTCGGAGATGGGGAGTTATTAGTGGTTGTGTGATCAAAATACCCACTTGTTGCTTCACAATTGTACTCGACACTTGTTCATAGCTACTCGTTCACAACTTTCCATGGTGACCGGCCTTATCTTCACACTTGTTGTTTCACACTTGTTATTTGTTCGTAGCCGGTCAGATGGAAAGCTTGAACATGTTTCCCGAACCGATCACATGACGCACTAATAATTCAAGGCACCTTTTATATTTATTATCTGTGGTAACTAAGTTCTGTTCGGGAGAAGGGTTACAGCCCCAGTCCTTGTTGGTTTAGGGGTTGTAACTCGGCTTTCCGAACAGTTCCCAAGTCGCCCTATTTATATTCATATCGTCGTCCTTTTCAGTACTCACACCATGATATATATATTTCCAGTTGATTTTGTCTTGTATTTCATTACACTCTCTCTTATAGAATTTATCAATTCATATGGAACTGCTGTTGGTGTTTGTACTTGCTCATTTTCCTGACAGGATACCGTTGACAAATTTTACAGATAACTCTGAGACTGACTGCCCGACCTACTATGGGGTTGAGTCTGATGGACTAGATTTAGACCGTGGCTTATTGGTAGAGCCACTGGACTTTGCTCACCCTGAGTAGCCTAGTTTAGTTAGGTTTGCCTGGCCTGCGAGCCAGCTAGTACATTTCAGTTTGTAGTATCTTTATACTTATATTTTCTGAGACTCTGGATGTTGTGTTAGCTATTGACTTGTGGATTTTGGACTCGTTTCCTGTTTATCTATCATATCTCTGTTCCATGCTATCTACCTTAGTTTTGATATATGTGATTGAGACTGTATTGCTATGTCACCTCCATTCGGAGTGTATATACTGTACATGTACATTTATCTATTTTAGTCGTAGTATTTACAGACCCTATATACAGCGTTCTACCGCCGATTCTGCGGCGTAGGCTGGACGTAACCACGTGCTCGTGCCCCTCTTCAGGGTGCGGGTTGTGATACGTTTTTGTGGTAGCCCATGCAGGTCTGTGTCGCAATTAATGCGATCTCGTAATGGTGCTCGACTTAGAGCCCTAATTACGAGCCTACGACTAGGACGTAGGATCTAGGGTATGGTAGGAGTTACTCAATCACATTTTAGGAAAATTCTGATCTTTTGATTACCATGACAACTCTTCTTGCATTTGAATTCAATTGTCCTCCTTTGATAATATCTTATCTTGTGCCATATTGATCTCTTGGGTTCAATTCATCTTCAGGATGACGGTGACTCGTTCTCAGGCGGCAGGGCCTAGTACAGTTCCAGAGAGGTCAGATCCGGGAGGTCTTCCACCTCCGGCTACGGGAGTAGCAGTCGAGAGAGCAGTAGCCTCAGTCCCTGCCCTTCAGGCAGGAGTAGCAGCGGCAGTTCCAGGAGGTCTTCCACCTTCAGCAGAGGGAGCTGCAGTTCAGGGAGCTGCCACCTCAGTCCCTGCCCTTCAGGCGGGAGCAGCAGCGACGGTTTCAGGAGGTCTTCCACCTCTAGCAGCGAGACCGTCTATGGTCATCCCTGACATTCTTCCATCGCCGCCTCAGCTACCGACAGACACTCAGGGGATGATGGCCCTTCTGCAGCAGATGCTGCAGACACAGAGAGCACAGGCAGAGGCACAGCACCGTCAGGCAGAAGTGCTGCGACAGACTATGGAGAACTCGCATCAGCTAGCTATGGCAGCAGTGGAGAGAGGTACACCGGCTACAGCTCCGGGAGCACCAGCACAGCAGCAGGGCCAGGGGAGGCCCGATACACATCTCGACTTCAGAAAGATGAACCCGCGGGATTTCAAGGGTACCGAGGGTATCCTATACGCGGACGACTGGCTAGAGGATGTCCAGTGGAGTCTGGAGTTGGCAGAGGTCCCGAGAGGTCTATGGATGACATCTGCAGCGAGCCAGTTCTTCGATATAGCGTTGACTTGGTACCGTACGGATCCGCGTGCGTCAGTGAGGGGATTGTCTTGGGAGGACTTCAGAAAACTTTTTAAGGAGAAGTTCTACCCGGACGTAGCCGTGTCAGCTTTGGAGGGGCAGTTTGCTAGTCTGGTACAGGAGAACTCGTCGGTAGACGAGTATGCAGCGGAGTTCTTCGCTGAGCAGGTTTGTACCCAGTTTGGTTCAGGATGAGGGGTGCAAGGCCCGAAAGTTCAGGAGGGGTCTCATTCATGCAGTACGCACTCGCACATCTGGGCGACGAGACGCAACCTTTGAGCAGATCTTGATGGAGGCTCAGATCACAGAGGAGGACTTCGACCTCAGGCCGAAGAGGAGCAGTAACGTTCTGGGAGCCAGTTCGAGTGCAGGGCCGGTCAAGCGCCCACACGTCCAGCTGAGGCAGTTCCAGCAGCAGCAGCCTCAGTTGCAGTTTCAGCAGGCACCAGCGCGTGCCCAGCAGCACCAGGGACAGGGCCAGAGGCAGGCCATCCAGTGTACCTTCTGCAAGAAGATAGGGTACACCGGGGAGGTCTGTAGATTAAGACTGGAAGTTTGTCTGTTCTGTGGAGCTCCAGATCACCAGATGAGGGACTGTACTGCCCGTGCAGCCAGACAGGCAGGCCAGAATAGAGTGCGGCAGGCTAGAGAAGACCAGCAGGGGTGAGCGTTCGCCATGACAGTTGAGCCCACTCAGGCAGTAGCAGAGCAGATAGCAGGTTCCAATCTTTCGATCTCATTTCCGTATTGCTTCCTCATAAACTGTCTTGAACTTTGATTCTATCTGTTCTTTGCTCGTTGGATGAAATTTTGTTCTTGTGATGTGATATTTTCTTAGATGAGTCGTATGGGCTAGGTCGCCTCGATTATGAGATTTTAGAATCCTTTAGGGTCATGCTAGCAGACAGAGTGAGGACATATAGTCAGACTGTGGACGTATCTCTCGGGTGTGGGAATTTAAAGTTTTCGCTGCCAAGCTAGCGACAATGCGAAAATTTTAAATACCATAATTCTAGAGGTATGTACCGTAGTTGAGGACTCTGTGATTATCGTAGCCTTGCTCACTGGCATGACGGAGGTTCTGAGTATCATGATTATTGGACAGACGCATACGATTATCAAATTGCATGAATTTTCTGTGTTTACTTTGTTTTAAGTTTTTGGATAATTCTTTTAAAGTGGATAGACTTATATTTGAGAGTAACCTTAAATTTTATAAATTTAGTTATTTAATTCTTGCTTCGATTTTTGAGATTTTAATCATTTTAAATTTTTAGCCATGACTTGTGAATTTGAAATTTTACTATTGTTTGGTTTTAATTTCGAGGACGAATTTTTTTTAAGGTGGATAGATTTGTCACCTCCAGTTTTTATGAACAGGGGTATTTTGGTAATTTTCCACTTTAAAAATTATTTTGGAATTATTTATTGTATTATTTTGGGGTTATTTGAGTCGGGTTCGAATTTCAACTTATTCCGACTTGTTTTGACTTGTTTCGGGGACCCGGGGTAGTTTTGACCTTAGCGGGCCCACACACTAGTTAGCCATGGCCCACAATATTACCATCAAAAGTTAGAGGGATTTATCATGACCCCATGGTTTAGGTTAGACCTAATTAGAATATTAGATTTACATTTTTAACCCCCAAACCCTAAGCAAACTTGTAATGAGCTAATAAAACAATAGAGGGGCAAACTTGTAATTAGTAAAAAGGGGGTTTTGGAGCCAATATGTCCAGCCACATGTAGGTGGGGAGGAGAGAGAAATTCATCATCTTTTGTTCTCATCCACATTCTTCTTCTTCTTCTCCAAAGGTTCTTTCCTTTTCTTGAGAGCTCCACCATAGTTTTGATCTCCAAAATAGGTAAATCCCTTCTCTAAAATAGTTTTCCTTTGCATGTAGAATGGTTAGGAAGCCATAGAAATGTTTCCCATGGTTGTGTCTCCATTAGAGACTATTTTGTGTCCATTTGGACATTTTTAGAGGTGTCCATTATGTAGGATCGTGTCCTAATAGGAAAACCCCCTATTTGGACACATGTATATTGTTGTGCATTGATTTTGGGTATGTTCTATATTTATTCCAGATTTTTGCTTGTATTTAGAATGGTTTCTCTTAATGTATCATTTTTCTATAATTTATTTGTATATATATAAGGTTATATATATAGTGGTATATATATGTGGTTTATATATGGAATACATATATATATATATATATATATGGTTGTGTGTGTGTCTTTGTGTTGGTTGGAAAGGGGCTTGACAGGTTTCGGCCAAGCTTGGCTTGGGGGGTGTGTGTGATAGAGTGGTGATGGTGTTTGGAGTTATGGTTGAGAGAGGAACATGTGAGTGAGATAGAGAGGTGAGTTTGTAGAGTGATTAGAGGGAGGAGAGAGCCCCTACCTGCTGTCCTATTTCCCACTTCAAACATCCCACAACAGCCCACATAACCCCCTGTCACGACCCGCACCCTAGAGTAAGGGCACGAGAAGTGGGTACGTCCAGCCTACACCGCAGTATCGACGGTAGAACGCTGTCCTAGGTCAATCATCTAACAATATAAAAGTACCTGTACAGTTTATACTCTCCGAATGTAGGTGACATAACAGGATACAATCTCAATCACATCTAGGTAGAAGAATGAAAGATAGATAGATAGACAGATGGTAACTTAAGAGACAGTACAACAGATACAATAAGTCTAAGTGTCTAGTATAACATAACGTCCAGAATGTCAAATCATAATACAAATAAGTCTAAGAGTCTATATATCTCAACATCTCAAAATACAACTCAGATGTGAGACAAAATGATAATATAGAAAAGACTGTCTAGCTAAACTAGCCTAGACTACTGGGGCAACATCCTCAGCTGTAGGTGGATCCTACTGAGGGTCCACAACATAAGTATCATCTAGTCCTGCTCCGTAATAGGTAGACACCAGGGCCTCATCCTCATCCTCTGTAATATTTTCAACAGGTCCAGTCAGGACAGGAACGAGCATAATACATCTCACGTAGTGCATAGTATGATAAAAAATATAAAGCATGCAATAGAGTAAAATACAGAAACTGCTGAAGGAAGATACATATAGTAAAAGAGATAGCTGTAAAGGAAATATCTACTGTATATAGAAAACTGTAAGTGGTTAGTGATGTAAAGTACAAGATAGGCATGTGAATGGCTAGAATTTATACATGATTACACTACAGAGTTTGCACATGATTACACTACTTTGGAATTATTCACATGTCCACTTCTACTCCCCCGTTTCCCCAATCAATACACAAGGATCCATTCAGGTTATGTTAAGATTCGTGATAAGCCCATAATTGGGTGATACATGAGTGATTCATGAAGATTCATGAAGGCTCGGTGATCATGAGAGTACATGAGTCACTAGCAGATACATGAAGATACATGATAATAGAAGCATGAGATACATGATGTAAGTGAAACACACGTGACAAAAGTATCTGATGCTCCCGAAGGGGATAACATCTCATGAAAAGATCCATATAGTACCAATCCGTGATAACAATCGTGTCAGCATCAAGTAAAGTAATCTAGAGCAAGAATATAAATCCTGGCAAGTATGAAACGGTCAGAGAATGTACTCGCCTGATAACTGAATGTCTGAAGAGGATATACTGCCTGAGGAGAGATGTATGGCTCCTAATCAGAGCAACACAAGTCACAATGTATCCACAATGGTAAAAATAGAATATACAATGCATACTACATGATTCTAGGTCAATCTGGTCAAAAGTCAACTCTTGGTCAACTCATCAGTCAAAGTAGGTCACAGGAAGTCATACTAGGTCACAGGGAATCAACTAAGTTAAATAAAGTCAAACAAGGTCAAACAAGTCAAGGTTAGTCAAATCTAGGTTAAAGTCAACTCTTGGTCAACATTCTAATCAAACTAGTCAAATACTAGTCAACATAATCAATCTAGGTCAAGTCTAGGTCAAATTTAGACTAACTAAGGTTTTGGGTCAAACAAAGACTAGTCAACAAGGTAATTAGGTCAATCTTGACTAATGGTCAACTTCTAGTCAATACTCCATAAGACTAACTCAAACCATGACACAACCTCTAAGTATTCCACTTAACCCCATACATATCTTAATCTACATAGGACTATCCTCATAATCCATATGGTTAACCTAATCATCTAGTTAGGGTTTAGTCAAACCTTAGTCAAATAGTCCTTCTATGTTCATCCAAGTCATTCTAGGTCAATTAGGTCAAGGTTTGACCTATAGTTGACTTTAGTCAACCATGGTCAACAAGGCTACCTAGGTCAACCATTCAAGAGCTAATTAGGCCAAGTATAGGGCAACCCCCTATTAGCCATAGGCTAGTATATCTAGGTTCCATAGGCTAATATCATATAGGTATCTACCTTATATAATATATATATATACATATATATAACTTACATATATATATATACAATATTACTAAATAGGCCTATAGCCTATGTAATACTCATATACCCTATAGGTATCTATATATAGACACAATATACAATTCTAATACAATTATATATACATCATTTATATATATACATATATATAAAACATATATATATATTACATATATATAGAGAGGGAAGAAAGTGAGAGAGAGAGTGTAATGGAGTGAGAGAGAGAGTGAAAGAGAACTGGACAGGAAGGGGGGGTGTTCCAGAATTCTGTCCCCACAACACACACAAATGCACACACACACCTACATATATACATACATGTATATACACATGTATATACATGTATACACCCTAAAATCTCACCTACACACACACACACATATACTACGTATTCATATACTAAAAACATACAAATACATGTATAAAATATAACAAAAATCAATTTGAAACTCAATTTTGAAAACTGAGAAATATCCCAAAATCTGGAATATGTGCACTGTGTACTCGAAACATGGGTAAACCCATTTTCATGTCCAAAACCCAACTAAGATTCGAACCTAAGGGTTGGTAAGTGATGCCCCAAGTGTCCTCTAGTGTCTAGGGGGCCTGACACGACACCACGACACGATTTGATGTGTCCAAACTCTCAAAACCCAAATCGGGTAAAATCTGATACGCACATACGTACACAGCGTCGTGCACGCGTTCCTCACGCTCGTGGACACACCATGAGACACGACACGTCTCGTGGTCATGCACACGTATAGCCCACATATAGGGCTACACGACCCACACACTGATACGTGTCTACGACACTCCAGGACATGATACGAAGACCGTATCAGTCGTGGAAAACGCGACTGATACGCGCGTTCAGACCGCGTCGTGCACGCGGTCGAGCGCCTCGTGCTCGTGACACAGGACACGACACATCTCGTGCTCGTGTCCTCGTGATCGCCACATGATGGGCTACACGCTCGTGTCACCACGAGGTGCCCAAGTGTCGTGTCCGCGCGACACGACACGCACGAAGTTGGCCCCAGCGCGCGTGTGCGCTGACAGCGCGTGTCCAGTACGAGTGAGATTTCTCACTCGACACGACACGACGCGACACAAAACTTTGGGGGCATGCTCGCAGACATTGCCCCCGTGTCCAAGTTAAATTTCACGTGTCCTAGTGCTCTGTGTAGTGAGCACGAAGAGCGTGGTAGCAGGGCACTGTGTGTGTGTATCGTGCAGTGAGTTCGTGTCCATTTTGGACACGGACACAGCATGGAAACGTGCTCAGTCATGGTGTTTCGTGATCAGCATGCCAAGGGCTACCAAAATATATAATTTGTTTTATATTTTAACAAAATCAAATCCTTTGTGGCATTTCATCAAACAAGGTTTTATAGCCTAGGATACGTGTCCGATACGGACACCAAACCAACTCTAAATCTCACCAAACTTGACCCACAGTTGGGGTATACCTATATGCATGCATTTATGAAGAAAAATCAGAATATTAACTAGGTTTTAGGGTATTTACCTATTTGTGCAATTCCAATGGAAAATCAATGAAGAGGGGGTGTGCTTCCTTCCACTTGGTGATGCCCAAAGCTCACGAAATCTGGATTGCTAGCCTCCCTTAGTACCCTTGATGTTGTAGGGTCCCAATGCAAAAGACTAGAGTGAATTTAGATTAAAAATGGCCAAGTTGTGGAGGTTTGAAGGAATGGGATTTTTCTAGGTTTAAATTCATGTAAAATAATCATGAATTAATGTGATGGGGTTATATAGAATGGTGTGGCTGCTAGGGGGGTCCTTGGCCGGCCATGGCAAGGGGGGTGTCTTTCGCTTTCCTTCATGGAGAAGGCAAAGACTTTGGTGCCATGGGTTGATATTTTGAGTGTTTTAAGCAAAATATCCAATAAAGTAAATATCAAGATATTTTCCTACTTTAACCAATGCAAATATCTATCCCCTTAGCATTCTAGGTTAGTAACTAATCTCTAGATTAGGCTAAACTTGGTTAGGGGCTCTCATGATACTTAACAATAATTAAACAATAATAAAAACACATAAATACAAATAATTCCAAATAAATCCTAGAAAATTACCAAAATACCCTTTAGGCTAAAATCACTAATTTGATGTTCTAAGCCTATGGCTAGGCTCACATGGTCATGGCAACTTCTAGGTTAAGGAATAACTAGGGTTTACACTAGGGTTATACTAGTAAGTCACAAAGTCATAAGTCATGACTTAGAAAATTGTTTTAATTACACTAGAAATCACCAAAAATCATATTATGCCTAAAACACCATTAATAAATAATAAAAATAATAATTTTTCAAAAATACCCCAATTTCAGAAAACTGGGTGTTACAAGTCTACCCTCCTTAAAATAATTTCGTCCTCGAAATTTAGATGGTCGTACTCCTCCTAGGTCAAACCTCCAACAATCAGGGTCAAAGCTACTACCTAGCAACATACAAGGTCAACAAGCCAAATATGGGTAGTAGATCTATACTGGGTCATGACCAAAAATTGGTTGGCAGTTTTAGGTCATAAGGTGTCCTTGATTTAAATTGAATCAAGGTAACTCCATGGGGTAAATCAGGATGGAGCCTCGGGTCAGGAAAATCGTACTAAGCAAATAAAGCACACGATGGTATGCCTGAGTGGGACACTAAGGTCATGGGTGTAGAATGTCATGTCTAGGTCATGTACGTGAAATTAGTTTTGAGAAAACAACTAGTCTTGTGCTCCTAATTTAAAAGTCACGGTAATGTGTCTACGATGATCATAATTTAGAGTGGGAAAGGTCTATGGCTTAGATTGAACCGGAAATTGTGATGCAATAGTAGTATAAGGGACAGGTTAAGTGGGACAGTCCTGGTCATAGGTATAGACTGGGAAGAATAGGAAACAATAAATCTCAGGGCTAAAATGGTTACCATTCTATGGTCAGAGCTACTCTATCAATTCTAAGTCAAAGGCATGACACATACATTAATTCATTTAAGGAAAAATCATTGACAAAGAAGTTACTCAAGAATTATATTAATAGCTAAAACTACTCCTACTCCTACTCCTACTCCTAAGTAAGAGATAAAGAAACAAACAAATAATCGACAAAATCAAAAAGAACTACCAGGTCAAAACTGATCACTAATAAAGAACATGTAGGAGCAGATGGAATTGGATTTTAAGATAGATATAATGAAGCAAGGTGGGAATATAATTTAGAAGAACAGAACCTGCAAGTACATCGCCAACTGCCTGGGCATCCTCAACTGTCATGGCGTAGGCTCGTCCTTGCTGACCTCTTCCAGCCTGTTGCTGAAACTGCATAAATCTCTGCTGCTGTGGCTGCCTCTGCTGACCTACCGGAGCCTTGGCTCCTGCTCCTGGTGCTGCTCCCTATGCTACTCTGCCTATGTACTGGAAACACTCCCTCAGCTGGTGGTCCGCTGCCCCACATAGTAGGCACCAGCCTAGCCTCTTCCTGCACTCTCCCCATCCATGTCCCGGCTTCTTACAGTAGGGACAACTGGTAGTCTGCTGTCTCGGGGCCTGCTGTTGCTGCCTCGGCTGCTGATACTGCTGTGGCTGCCTCTGCTGATGCTGATAGTGAGGCCTCTTGGCCTGACCTCCACTGCTGCCTGCTCCCTGTGTATCACGACCCCTCTTGAGCTTCAGCTCAAGATTATCCTCAGCTTCCATCGCTCCTGCCAGAATCTTCTCAAAGGTGGCATTCCTGTCACTCTTGGTCAAGGACTTGACTTCCTTGACCAAGTCCTTCCTGAACCTCCTCGCCTTCGCTGTCTTGCTAAGGCCCTCCACAAACTTGTTCAACCGACAAAACTCACCGGAATACTCCTCTACAGTCTGGTTCCCCTGAACCAGGTTCTCGAACTGGGTCTCCAAGGCACCGACTGCCTGATCCGGAAATTTTTTTTCCTTGAAGAGCTCCTTGAAAACTCCCCATGTCTGCCCTGGAGTGCCTACTCTCGGGTCCGTCTGATACCAGGTACGGGCAAGATCCCGCATCTGGCTGGCTGCTGCCTCTATCTGGAGTCCGGCTGGTATCTCTGCCAGTCGAAAAATCTCCTCAATGTGCTCAATCCAGTCATCAACATAAAGAATCCCCTCAGTCCCCAATAAGTCCCTGGGGTTCATCTTCTTGAAGTCCTGAATGCCCGAAATCCTCTGCTGTCGCGGCTGTCCCAATCCTCCCTGTGGCTGGACAGCCAACCTCTCCACCGTCGCTCTAGCCAGCTGATGGACCTCATCTATGCCCCTGGTAAACTCCGTCGTATGACGCTGCTGCTGGGCCTGCTGCGTCTCTAGAAAATGCTGGAAGTATGAAAACATCTGTGCAGCATCCACTAATCCAGATGGCATCGGCGACTGGAACTGCTGCTGGTGTTGCTGGTGCTGCTGAAACTGTGGCTGACGAAACTGCGGGGGAGGCATGTCTGGGGTAGCTGGGATGGTCCCCCGAATAAGTAGAGGTGCACCCCCAAATGTGGCAGAAGCTCCCACATGAGCTGGAGTAAGGGGAGCTGTGGTCCCCGGGTCCTGGTGAACTGGACGAGAGGTGGCAGACCTCTCAGTGGTGTCACCTGGACCGAGTCGCTGTGATCGTGTCTCCACCATCCTGAAGACAGATCAACAAGGAAGTCAATAACGGTACAAGGATGATAGTATCGAGAAGGACAATATGAAATAGATTATACAGATTTGAACAAGAGTCGATAGATTCAAATCTATAGAAATTTTCCTAATTGTGATTGAGTATCCACTCTTCTAAGCCTATTTCTCAAATCCTATCACAGGCTGTAGTGATACTCTAGTTCGAATACCACTACATAAACAGGACCTACATGGGCCACCACTAAAAATGTGTCACGACCCGCACCCTAGAGTAAGGGCACGAGAAGTGGGTACGTCCAGCCTACGCCGCAGTGTCGGCGGTAGAACGCTGTCCTAAGTCAATCATCTAACAATATAAAAGTACCTGTACAGTTTATACTCTCCGAATGGAGGTGACATAACAGGATACAATCTCAATCACATCTAGGTAGAAGAATAAAAGATAGATAGATAGACAGATGGTAACTCAAGAGACAGTACAACAGATACAATAAGTCTAAGTGTCTAGTATAACATAACGTCCAGAATGTCAACTCATAATACAAATAAGTCTAAGAGTCTATATATCTCAACATCTCAAAATATAACTCAGATGTGAGACAAAATGATAATATAGAAAAGACTGTCTAGCTAAACTAGCCAAGACTACTGGGGCAACATCCTCAGCTGCAGGTGGATCCTGCCGAGGGTCCACAACATAAGTATCATCTAGTCCTGCTCCGTAATAGGTAGACACCAGGGCCTCATCCTCTGTAATATTTTCAACAGGTCCAGTCAGGACAGGAACGAGCACAATACATCTCACGCAGTACATAGTATGATAGAAAATATAAAGCATACAATAGAGTAAAATACAGGAACTGCTGAAGGAAGATACATGTAGTAAAAGAGATAACTGTAAAGGAAATATCTACTGTATATAGAGAACTGTAAGTGGTTAGTGATGTAGAGTACAAGATAGGCATGTGAATGGCTAGAATTTATACATGATTACACTACAGAGTTTGCACATGATTACACTACTTTGGAATTATTCACATGTCCACATCTACTTCCCCGTTTCCCCAATCAATACACAAGGATCCATTCAGGTTATGTTAAGATTCGTGATAAGCCCATAATTGGGTGATACGTGAGTGATTCATGAAGATTCATGAAGGCTCGGTGATCATGAGAGTACATGAGTCACTAGCTGATACATGAAGATACATGATAATAGAAGCATGAGATACATGATGTAAGTGAAACACACATGACAAAAGTATCTGATGCTCCCGAGGGGGATAACATCTCATGAAAAGATCCATATAGTACCAATCCGTGATAACAATCGTGTCAGCATCAAGTAAAGTAATCTAGAGCAAGAATATAAATCGTGGCAAGTATGAAACGGTCAGAGAATGTACTCGCCTGATAACTGAATGTCTGAAGAGGATATACTGCCTGAGGAGAGATGTATGGCTCCTAATCAGAGCAACACAAGTCACAATGTATCCACAATGGTAAAAATAGAGTATACAATGCATACTACATGATTCTAGGTCAATCTGGTCAAAAGTCAACTCTTGGTCAACTCATCAGTCAAACTAGGTCACAGGAAGTCATACTAGGTCACAGGGAATCAACTAAGTTAAATAAAGTCAAACAAGGTCAAACAAGTCAAGGTTAGTCAAATCTAGGTTAAAGTCAACTCTTGGTCAACATTCTAATCAAACTAGTCAAATACTAGTCAACATGATCAACCTAGGTCAAGTCTAGGTCAAATTTAGACTAACTAAGGTTTTGGGTCAAACAAAGACTAGTCAACAAGGTAATTAGGTCAATCTTGACTAATGGTCAACTTCTAGTCAATACTCCATAAGACTAACTCAAACCATGACACAACCTCTAAGTATTCCACTTAACCCCATAGATATCTTAATCTACATAGGACTATCCTCATAATCCATATGGTTAACCTAATCATCTAGTTAGGGTTTAGTCAAACCTTAGTCAAATAGTCCTTCTATGTTCATCCAAGTCATTCTAGGTCAATTAGGTCAAGGTTTGACCTATAGTTGACTTTAGTCAACCATGGTCAACAAGGCTACCTAGGTCAACCATTCAAGAGCTAATTAGGCCAAGTATAGGGCAACCCCCTATTAGCCATAGGCTAGTATATCTAGGTTCCATAGGCTAATATCATATAGGTATCTACCTTATATAATATATATATACATATATATAACTTACATATATATATATACAATATTACTAAATAGGCCTATAGCCTATGTAATACTCATATACCCTATAGGTATCTATATATAGACACAATATACAATTCTAATACAATTATATATACATCATTTATATATATACATATATATAAAACATATATATATATTACATATATATAGAGAGGGAAGAAAGTGAGAGAGAGAGTGTAATGGAGTGAGAGAGAGAGTGAAAGAGAACTGGACAGGAAGGGGGGGGGGGTGTTCCAGAATTCTGGAAACAGAATTCTGTCCCCACAACACACACAAATGCATACACACACCTACATATATACATACATGTATATACACATGTATATACATGTATACACCCTAAAATCTCACCTACACACACACACACACACACACACACATATACTACGTATTCTACTAAAAACATACAAATACATGTATAAAATATAACAAAAAGTCAATTTGAAACTCAATTTTGAAAACTGAAAAATATCCCAAAATCTGGAATATGTGCACTGTGTACTCGAAACATGGGTAAACCCATTTTCATGTCCAAAATCCAACTAAGGTTCGAACCCAAGGGTTGGTAAGTGATGCCCCAAGTGTCCTCTAGTGTCTAGGGGGCCTGACACGACACCACGACACGATTTGATGTGTCCAAACTCTCAAAACCCAAATCAGGTAAAATCTGATACGCACACACGTACACAGCATCGTGCACGCGTTCCTCACGCTCGTGGACACACCACGAGACACGACACGTCTCGTGGTCATGCACACGTGTAGCCCACATATAGGGCTACACGACCCACACACTGATACGTGTCCACGACACTCCAGGACATGATACGAAGACCGTATCAGTCGTGGAAAACGCGACTGATATGCGCATTCAGACCGCGTCGTGCACGCGATCGAGCACCTCGTGCTCGTGACACAGGACACGACACATCTCGTGCTCGTGTCCTCGTGATCGCCACATGATGGGCTACATGCTCGTGTCACCACGAGGTGCCCAAGTGTCGTGTCTGCGCGATACGACACGCACGAAGTTGGCCCCCGCGTGCGTGTGCGCTGACAGCGCGTGTCCAGTGCGAGTGAGATTTCTCACTCGACACGACACGACGCGACACAAAACTTTGGGGGCATGCTCGCAGACATTGCCCCCGTGTCCAAGTTAAATTTCACGTGTCCTAGTGCTCTGTGCAGTGCGTACGAAGAGCGTGGTAGCAGGGCACTGTGTGTGTGTATCGTGCTGTGAGTTCGTGTCCATTTTGGACACGGACACAGCATGGAAACGTGCTCAGTCATGGTGTTTCGTGATCAGCATGCCAAGGGCTACCAAAATATATAATTTGTTTTATATTTTAACAAAATCAAATCCTTTGTGACATTTCATCAAACAAGGTTTTATAGCCTAGGATACGTGTTCGATACGGACACCAAACCAACTCTAAATCTCACCAAACTTGACCCACAGTTGGGGTATACCTATATGCATGCATTTATGAAGAAAAATCAGAATATTAACTAGGTTTTAGGGCATTTACCTATTTGTGCAATTCTAATGGAAAATCAATAAAGAGGGGGTGTGCTTCCTTCCACTTGGTGATGCCCAAAGCTCACAAAATCTGGATTGCTAGCCTCCCTTTGTACCCTTGATGTTGTAGGGTCCCAATGCAAAAGACTAGAGTGAATTTAGATCAAAAATGGCCAAGTTGTGGAGGTTTGAAGGAATGGGATTTTTCTAAGTTTAAATTCATGTAAAATAATCATGAATTAATGTGATGGGGTTATATAGAATGGTGTGGCTGCTAGGGGGGTCCTTGGCCGGCCATGGCAAGGGGGGGGGTGTCTTTCGCTTTCCTTCATGGAGAAGGCAAAGACTTTGGTGCCATGGGTTGATATTTTGAGTGTTTTAAGCAAAATATCCAATAAAGTAAATATCAAGATATTTTCCTACTTTAACCAATGCAAATATCTATCCCCTTAGCATTCTAGGTTAGTAACTAATCTCTAGATTAGGCTAAACTTGGTTAGGGGCTCTCATGATACTTAACAATAATTAAACAATAATAAAAACACATAAATACAAATAATTCCAAATAAATCCTAGAAAATTACCAAAATACCCTTTAGGCTAAAATTACTAATTTGATGTTCTAAGCCTATGGCTAGGCTCACATGGTCATGGCAACCTCTAGGTTAAGGAATAACTAGGATTTACACTAGGGTTATACTAGTAAGTCACAAAGTCATAAGTCATGACTTAGAAAATTGTTTTAATTACACTAGAAATCACCAAAAATCATATTATGCCTAAAACACCATTAATAAATAATAAAAATAATAATTTTTCAAAATACCCCAATTTTAGAAAACTGGGTTCTACACCCCCATAAAATCTGTCCATAAATCCCCCTCTTTACTGTCCTAAATTGGCCTTAGATGGCTGTCATTTGGCTGTCCCCAAAACCTGTTGTTTGCAGTCCCTTAAACCCACAATTTCAGTCCATACAAACCCCATAAGATGGCCCACATGGCTGTCCTATATACCACTTGAAATCAGTCCCAAAAACAGCTCCAAACAGTCCAAGGACAGCCCTCTAACATTGCCTATAGTTGGCTGTCCAACAGTCCAAGAACAGCCCTGTTTTCACCCTAATTGCTGTCCATATTACCCCAACAAAGACAGCCCATAAACCCTTCATTCTCAGTCCACACTTGCCCCACAAATCAGCCCTCTTTAACCATAAATCAGTCCCTACTTGGACTGTCCAAGACACTTCATTTCAGTCCACATTTACCCCCTCAATATAGCCCCTTGTTGGCCACTAACACCACCTCTATAACCCCTTCAAATTAGTCCCCTTACATGCCACAAAAACCTGTCCTATTGCCACTAAATTCAGCCCAACCACACCACAAAATCAGTCCCCCAAGTCCTCCAAAACAGTCCACAAATTTCCTTTGTGTGTATGTGTGTATTTGTGAACTATTGTGTGTGTGTGTGAGAGCTAAGTGAGTAATACTAGTATCCTATAGTATATCCTATAGCTAAACTATTAGGAAACCTATAGGAGAGCCTATGAGAGTGATAAATATAGGAGTGTATCATGAGAGTGAGTGGTGTAGATGAGTGTGGTAGAGAAAAGGGTAAAATTCATGATATAGATAAGGTAATAGGGTAATTCAATACCCCGTATCCTAACATAGCCTAGATACCTAGGATACCCTAAATTTTTGGTAGGTAAACCTTAGATGGGTTGATATCTAGATACCCTAAGGAGCCTAGGCTAGTACCATGGGTATTTGCAGGATTTCCTTGGTATTGGGCAAGGTATCGGGATTTACCTTAGAAGGGTAAATACTAGTTTTGCCTAGAATTAGGATATTTGTGTTAGAAGCCTAAGATAGGGTTAGAACTTAATTTTCGTGGTTGGTAATGATCAAATATGGTGCTCATAGACTAGTTTTGACGTCGGTTGACCTTTTTGACCAAAAGTCAACAAAAGTCAACCGAGGGTCAAACTTAGCCTTTAAGCGACCCGATTTGACCGAAACCAAACCAGAGTTGACCAGTTGACTGAAAATCAACTGTTAGTCAACATTTAACTTGTTTGACCTAGGGTTGACCCAGGGTTGACTCAGTATTGACCAAAGTTGACCAGAGTTGACTTTTTGACCAAAAGTCAACTGTAAGTCAACCCTTGAACCAGATTGACCTAGTTTGACTTAGATTGACTCCCAGTGACCTAGTATGACCTAGTATGAACCCGTATGGCCTAGTATGACTCAATTTGACCTAGATTGACCCAGTTTTGACTTAGACTTGCATTCATGGATTATATTAGTTTTCTTTTTCAGTGTTAAGCCCTGTTTGACTTATAGTATCTTATCTTAGGTCTGTGATCGCTCTGAGCGTCTGTTCACCCTATCAGCTCAGGACCACAGGCGAGTACATTCACTGATAGTTTTTATTGTCTTGATATCTTCTATATCCAATTCAGTCGTAGTGTCTTACTTGATTTTCCGACACGATATTTCACGGACTAGTATATGTCGGATCCTGTCATGAGATATTGTTCCCGGATTACTTGGTATATTGGTACATGACTCGATTTGTTGCTTGTACTTGTATAGACATGGACTTGGGAGTGGGCTGGCCCCCTGCTTTCGAACCCCGTGTCATGACGTGTTATGTCCGGATCCTTTATACTATTCGGGGATGGGGAGTTATTAGTGGTTGTGTGATCAAAATACCCACTTGTTGCTTCACACTTGTACTCGACACTTGTTCATAGCTACCCGTTCACAACTTTCCATGGTGATCGGCCTTATCTTCATACTTGTTGTTTCACACTTGTTATTTGTTCGTAGCCGGTCAGATGGAAAGCTTGAACATGTTTCCCGAACCGATCATATGACGCACTAATAATTCAAGGCACCTTTTATATTTATTATCTGTGGTGACTAAGTTCTGTTCGGGAGAAGGGTTACAGCCCCAGTCCTTGTTTGGTTCAGGGGTTGTAACTCGGCTTTCCGAACAGTTCCCAAGTCGCCCTATTTACATTCATATCGTCATCCTTTTCAGTACTCACACCATGATATATATATTTTCAGTTGATTTTGTTTTGTATTTCATTACACTATCTCTTATAGAATTTATCAATTCATATGGAACTGCTGTTGGTGTTTGTACTTACTCATTTTCCTGACAGGATACCGTTGACAAATTTTACAGATGACTCTGAGACTGACTGCCCGACCTACTCTGGGGTTGAGTCTGATGGACTAGATTTAGACCGTGGCTTATTGGTAGAGCCACTGGACTTTGCTCACCCTAAGTAGCCTAGTTTAGTTAGGTTTGCCTGGCCTGCGAGCCAGCTAGTACATTTCAGTTTGTAGTATCTTTATACTTATATTTTCTGAGACTCTGGATGTTGTGTTAGCTATTGACTTGTGGATTTTGGACTTGTTTCCTGTTTATCTATCATATCTCTGTTCCATGCTATCTACCTTAGTTTTGATATATGTTATTGAGACTGTATTGCTATGTCACCTCCATTCGGAGTGTATATACTGTACAGGTACATTTATCTATTTTAGTCGTAGTATTTACAGACCCTATATACAGCGTTCTACCGCCGATTCTGCGGCGTAGGCTGGACGTAACCACGTGCTCGTGCCCCTCTTCAGGGTGCAAGTTGTGATACGTTTTTGTGGTAGCCCATGCAGGTCTGTGTCGCAATTAGTGCGATCTCGTAATGGTGCTCGACTTAGAGCCCTAATTACGAGTCTGCGACTAGGACGTAGGATCTAGGGTATGGTAGGAGTTACTCAATCACATTTTAGGAAAATTCTGATCTTTTGATTACCAAATCCTCCTATTGCGCCCGATAGGAGCACCTGACCATAGCCTTGTCGAATTGCCTCTTGATCTCGACGACCGTCTTCGCCGCCATGAAGGAGTATCCTCCATATCGAAGTTTGTTTCTATTCTTCCACAACACCTAAACCATGGTCGCGATGAGGACAATATTGGGTCGGCGCATGGGAGGTGCTGCCGCTCTCACGAACCACTCCACGAATAATCCCTGATAGCAGAAAGTACCCCAGTGAAGCTGGGAGCTGCCCCATGACATCTCCGCCAATGAGCCAGATGTAAAAATATGTTGGATTGAATCCTCTTTTACTACGGCACATCAGTGTCATTTGGATGACAACGAGAATCCCTGACTTTGCAGTACCTCGTCCATCAGAACCTTGCATTTGATTGGATTGACACTACTCCAAACCAAAGATGATACCGGGTCCGAAGAAGAAGCGGTGCGCACCTTAGCCCATGCAGATGTCATGGAGAAGTAGTCGGCGGTGTTAGGTTCCCACGCAAGCCGATCCTCCCTGTCAGAGAGCCTGATGCTCCCAGCAGAGATGGCATCAACGGCGACAAAGCCAAACAACTGGCGAATGAGGGCTACATTCCACCCGTGGCCCTCTTGCCACAGTTCTCGAATCCTAACCGTGCGATCGACGACTCCGAGCAGCTACAGTCTCCATAATTCGGTCCAATCTTTCGCACCTGCAACAGCCTCCTTATTGTCGATTCTTAATCGAATGAACCGTTCTCCGAGTTCCAGGCCTACAAGCAACCTTCGGCAAACATAGGCAGCTTCGCAATTCGCTCCAACCATGGCGTGGTGTACGCACGGAAAGTAGCAGGCTTTCATATACTCTCTCCATAGGGAAGTTTTAGCTCGAACCTTCTGTTGGGTTTTGGCCTTTGTATTAGAAAATTTAGTCCCGCATCGGCTAGGCCAAAGGAGTTGTATCTCTATATATTAGCTATGCTAGTTTAGGGATGCACATGTGGTGTGGAGGTGCACATGGGTGTGCCATGTGGGATTATTTTTCTAATGGAAAAAAGGCTAAATAAACAATTGAAAGCATTCATGCTTTTTGCTCTTGGGAAATTTATTTCCATGGAAGCTAAGCCCCGTAGGGGCTTAGCGACTTGGACTCGGACTCGGACTCAGACTCGGACTCGAACTCGGGCTCATGGGCTCATGAGACGTAATGTGGCATTTTGTTGGTGCACTTTGCACTTAGCACGTCAGCAGCATAGTGCGCTTTAGTTGCGCTCGTGCCTGTGCATGATCTGAGCGGTTAATGCACGTTTGGAGTGGTTATTACCACGTCCCGAATATTGTGCTAACCGGACAGTTGCTACTCGGGCCTATATAAAGTCTCATCTCTCTCACCGGCAGAAGGATAATACAGAATACATTCAGAGAGTCATGAAAGTTTACAAGTGTTTCCTAACACAAGTAAACAGAGTCTGTGAGAGAGAAGAGAAGCTTTGCACCAGCGTTACTTTTGCACGGGAGTCCGTGTACGATCTGAAGAGTCAGAAGAGCAGAAGTGTTCCAAGGTTCTCCGACGAACTTGCTGGTTCCTGGAAGCTATTCGTGTGGGGAGAATATAGCTTTGAGCAACGATGATCATTCACCCCAGCAGTCCATCTTCCATCTTTTGCCTGTCATCTGCTTCGCTGTTGTGATTACAAAATCTTCTTACATTCTCGTGTATCATATGCTGCTATGGATTACGAAATCCTTTTAGATTCTCGTAATACAATAACGAGATCTTTTTAGATCTTCATCATACTTACGCAACCTTCCTAGAAGTGTTGCGTTGGAACATTGTTCTTACAATTGTTTCAAATTTACAGTTTTCTATCAAAAAATTATGCCCCAACACTAACAATCTCAAAGCTATATTGCTACGATGGAAAACTTTAATGCTTCACTCCTCAATACTGACTTTTCTAAGTTAGAAAAGTTTGATGGAGAGCATTATCAAGTCTGGAAGAGAAAGGTTTATCTAACTCTTCAACTCAAAGACGTTGATCACGTGCTTCTTGAAGAGGAACCTACTGTTCCAGATACTGGGTCTGTTGCTGCAATCGCTGTGGCTACTAAACTTCAGGCCAAGTGAAGAAGGGAGAATAGCATTTGCAGGCTGCTTATCCTGAATGCTACGGAGGATTCCCTAGCAGAATCCTACAGTAAGAAGACAATTGCCAGAGACAAATGAGAGTCTCTAGAAAAACTGTACGAAGAAGACAAAAACAGAAGCAAGATATTTGTGATTGAAAAATATCATAAATGGCTCTTTGAGGACGAGAAGTCCATGTTGTCGCAGGTAAAAGAATTTCTGAAGCTGCGACAGAAGTTGGAATACGAGGCGATGCCCCTCCCTGACAAGTTTGTTGTTGGAGGGCTTATCTCAAAGCTCCCCGCTGGGTGGAGTAAGTTCTATACAAATATGCATATGAAGAAGCTTGAGATCAGCCTTGAAGATCTCTTGCAGAAAATCTATATTGAGGACCAGATGCGGGCTCAACTGAAGGTGGACACACTATCCAAGCAATTGGCTAATGCCAATCTGGTTCATACCAAGGAACCAAGGGGAAAGAAGGCGGCTTCCCACAGTAAGAAGAAGGACCCTAACAATTTGAACGTGAAGGGGACTTCCTTCAAGCGAAAAAAGGCAAAGTCTCAGATGCCTTATTTCAAGTATGGTAAGAAGGGCCACTTCAAAAGTGAATGCAAAGCAAAGACCAAGCAACCAGAGCAAGAAGATCCTAGTAAGGTATCTATGATCACTGACGTTGTTGCTATGATTGCGCAGGTTGATGCGGTAAGGACTGACTCTGACTGGTAGGTAGACACTGGAGCCTCCTGCCATGTCTGCTCCAGTAAGGAGTGGTTCACCACCTACACACCTACTTCTGAAGTGGTTATGATGGCGAACCAGGCACAAGCTGAAGTACTCAGGAACGGAACGGTGGTGTTGAAGCTGGCTTCGGAGAAGTCTCTGACGCTTCAAGGCGTGAAGCACGTACCTGCTATCGCCAAGAACCTGATCTCTGGAGGCCTACTATGCAACGCAGGCCTCAGGATGGACATCAATACTGGCAAGATGGTGATGTCTATTAAGGAAACATATTTTGGAAAATTATTTTATACCGAAGGGATGTTCAAAATTCAGCTTGTGAATCAGTCCAATGTAATTAATGCAATCACTCCTTCTGCTTATACTCTTGAGTTGTGGCATAATAGGCTAGGACATGTTCATTGTAAACGAATAAACAAAATGTCTAGTCTAGGACTTATCTCCAAGTGTGGGGGTAAGGTAGAGAAATGTAAAGTTTGTGCTCAAACAAAGATCACAAGAAAACCCTTTCATCGGGTTAATCGAAGTACAGATCTTCTGGAGTTGGTATACTCCGATATCTGTGACTTCAAACAGTTCTCTACAAAGGTCGGAATAAAATATTTCATAACCTTCATCGATGACTTCTCAAAGTATGCGTTCGTCTACTTGCTGAAGGCTAAAGACGAAGCATTCGAGAAGTTCAAGGAGTTCAGAGCCGAAGCTGAGCAGCAGACTGGACAACAACTCAAAAGTATAAGAAGTGATCGAGGTGGGGGAGTGCAGGTCTCATGAATTCGCATCGTTTTGTAAAGAACATAGAATTGTCAATGAAACTACGGCTCCGTACTCTCCTCAATCAAACGGAGTAGCAGAGAGGAAGAACATAACGTTAACAGAAATAATTAACTCAATGTTGTTGACTGCCGGTCTTCCTAAGTGTTACTGGGAGAAGCTGCATTGACAGCCACTTTTATTCTAAATAGAGTGCCTCATGCAACTTCAGACGTTACACCTCATGAACTCTGGTTCAAGGTCAGACCTAACTTGAATGTCATTCGAGTGTGGGGGTGTCTGACATATATCAAGCTTCCAGATCTGAAGATTCAGAAGCTTGGGACAAGGACTACTAAGACGATCTTCTTGGGATATGCCGAGAAGAATGATGCTCGGAGATTTCTTGATATTGAGTCAAATCATATCAGTAAATCTCGAGACGTAGAATATTTTGAAGATAAATTTGCAAGGCACAAGAATATTATTCTTGCGGATGTACCGGAGAACAATGAGGGTGCGCCAGAGACTGAAGTCTTCAATGAAGATGTGGTCCAAGAAGATGTTGTTGTTGAAACAACGATTGAACCAGAACAAGCTGAGCCGTCAGCTAAGCGTATGAGGAGGCCGAAGGGCTTCGAAAGTGACTTTGTCACCTATTACGTGGAAGCTGATCCGCTTACCTATGATGAGACAATGAAGACCAGAGACGCAGTTTGGAAGGAGGCGATTGACAATGAAATTGATTCTATCACCTCAAATAATACTTGGGTGTTGGTTGATCTTCCTGAAGGAGAAAAATCCATCGGATGTAAATGGATCTTCAAGAAGAAGATGAAAGCAGACGAAACTATTGACAAGTTCAAGGCTAGGTTGGTAGCCAAGGAGTTTTCTTAGAAGCAGTAGATTGATTACTTTGACACGTATGCTCCAGTAGCCCGGATGACCACCATCAGAGTGTTGGTTGCTCTTATAGCAATACATAAGATGGTGATACATCAGGTGGATGTGAAAACAGCTTTCCTAAATGGCGAGATGACCGAAGAGATATACATGCAACAGCCAGAGGAATTTGTCGTCAAGGGTCTTAAAGACAAAGTCTATAAGTTGGTAAAATCTTTGTACGGTCTTAAACAGGCTCCCAAGATGTGGCATAAGAAATTTGACAAAGTTATAAGGTCAAATGGCTACATAGTCAGCGAGACGGACAAGTGTGTTTACACAAAGTTCGCTGATGGAAGAGGTATGATCTTTTGTCTGTACATGGACGACATACATATCCTAGGTACGGATATGAGCTGTGTCACAGAGACAAAGAAATTCATCTCGAACAAGTTCAGTATGAAGGACTTGGGGGAAGCTGATGTGATCTTAGGGATCAAGACCATCCGAACAGACACTGGACTAGCGCTGTCACAGTCTCATTATATTAAGAAAATGATCACTCGTTATGGGTATCGGGATCTTTCTGGGATCGATACGCCGTACAGGTGTGATCTGAAGCTGAAGCCTAATTCAGGGAAAAGTGTCAGGCAGCTGGAGTATGCAAGCATAATCGGGAGTTTGATGTATGCTACTACTGCCACAAGGCCTGACATAGCTTTCGTCGTGGGAATGCTGAGTCGTTTCACGAGCAACCCAGGTACTGAACACTGGAAAGCTGTGAAACGGGTTATGAGATATCTCAAGAAGACACAGACATATGCACTGTACTACAGCAAAGATCCGTCGGTAGTAGAAGGCTTCAGTGATGCCAGCTGGTGCTCAGAGGTGGAGAGCGAGAGGTCCACAGGTGGATTCATTTTTACAATGGGTGGAGCTGCTATATCGTGGAAGTCGAAGAAGCAGACTATGCTCTCGCGGTCATCCATGGAATCTGAGTTCTTTGCACTTGATACTGCAGCCGAGGAAACAGAATAGCTTCGGGAGCTCATGTATGATCTTCCAGTGGTTGGGGCACAAATACCGGTGATACCGATATACTGCGACAACCAGGCGACTGCGACGGTGGCATCAAATGACCTCTTCAACGGGAAGAAGAGGACTGTGTGGTTGAAGCACAGGGCAGTACACGATCTTATCAAGAGAGGTGTTATTGCAGTGATTGATGTTCGGAGTCAGGAGAACCTGGCGGATCCGTTCACCAAGGGCCTCAAGCGCCAGCTGGTCGATGACACAGCTTATAAAATGGGCTTGAAGGCATTCTGATATTGTATTATTGTATTCCTACCATAAAGTTTTCTGCTAATAGTTCAAATAAAAATCTACTAGGCATCTTGCTTTTGGTTCAAGGGAGGGCCACTAATCGGAAGAATATCAGGAACGGTGGGTACATGTTCTATTGGGCATGGAAAGGTTACAGACCTATAAACACTGCTGTCTACAGTTGTTTTCTGCGGAAAACGGATCCTGTGGGAAGGTTGGCTTAAATGCCTTAATGAGTTCTCAGGCATAGTGAATGCCTGGTGTGCTTTACAGGAAGCACGGTAGAATAACACTACAAGGAGTAAAACTCCATGCTACTGTGGGGTGACTCCACCATGAGGTTCCCAGGCATGGGGTAATGCCTCGGCTTTGCTAGCCAAGTCACAGCGGCGTAGCACCGCAAATAGGCAGTTAGCCTAATGCTATATGTTAAAATAAAAAGGGGTGTATTCAGCACTACAAAGAGGAGGAGTTCCTCATGTTACAGTGGCACGACACCACGATGAGGTACCCGGTTAGAGATAAAGCCTCGGCCTTGCAAGCCATGTCGTTGCGGCGTAACACCGCAAGGGAGCCTAAGGCTTTATGCTGGGTAGTTTGGTACTACAAAGAGGCGGTTGCCTCATGCTACAGTAGTATAACACTACGATGAGGTTCCGGGTACGGGGTAAGGCCTCGGCTTTAAGCTATACCATAGCGGCGTAGCACCGCAAGGGAAGCGCAAAACACTTTTTGCCATGTCTCTTTATAATGAACTCACCTATAGTGTATGGACAAAGAGATATCAGGCCGTCTCTTGAGGGTAAACTTATAGACGCCCAAAATTATACACTGAAACCAGGCTGGCACAAGGCCTTTAATGTGTAGCCAGAAGCACATGTAACTACATTATGTGAGTGGAAAGAATTTCAGCTATGATGCATAATTCAAGGCTTAGTCCATTCTTGTATTATAGTCTGTTGTTTGACCCATACGGAAAGATTCAAGTCGTCAGCGACATCTCTCCTAATGCATGATGGACAGTTACTGTAGGGAACACTTATACCCATATATATAGAGATATGTGGGGGATTATTGGGTTTTAGCCTTTGTATTAGAAATTTTAGTCCCACATCGGCTAGGCCAAAGAAGTTGTATCTCTATATATTAGCTATGCTAGTTTAGAGATGCACATGTGGTGTGGAGGTGCACATGGGTGTGCCATGTGGGGTTATTTTTCTAATGGAAAAAAAGCTAAATAAATAATTGAAAGCATTCATGCTTTTTGTGCTTGGAAAATTTATTTCTATTGGAGCTAAGCCCCGTAGGGGCTTAGCGACTCGGACTCGGACTCGGGCTCATGGGCTCATGAGGCGTAATATGGCATTTTGTTGGCGCACTTTATACTTAGCACGTCAGCATCGTCGCTAGACGCATAGTGTGCTTTAGTTGCCCTCGTTACGCGAGCCAATTGTGCTGCCACGTTGCGCGCCACAGGTTGTGCGACCAGGGTGCGCGCCAGGTTGCGCACAGGTTGCGTACAAGTTGCGCCGGGTGCGCTGGCTGCGCGCGTGGCGCGCATGGCGCACGTTGCGCGAGTAGTGCAAGGTGGCGCAGGTCGTACAGGTTGCACAGGTTGCGGAGTGGCGCAGTGCGTGCAGGTTGCGCAGGTTGGCGCAAGTGGCTCAGTGCACAGTATGCAAGGAGCACATGGTGCCAGAGTGGCACAACTTGCTTCAGATCGTGCCTGTGCATGATCTGAGCGGTTACTGCACGTTTGGAGTGTAGGAACAAAATCGTAAAGCAGAATACTCTAGAGGGAGGGGTGAATAGAGTTGGCAGTGGAATAATGCTAATTAAAAATTGTTAGCAGCAAGATCACAGAATAATAATCACAACTGAATAATGTAAAGGCAGAGATAAGAAAGCAAACGCAAAGACAGTGATGTATACTGATTTCCCTCTGTTGAGGACTAGTCCAGTCGGTAGAACTCTTGCTACCAGTTGAATCCACTATTGGCAAAACTGCAAGTTTTCTTACGAAGTCCTTGCAACTTCTACAACGCGAGCTTTGATACGAAGAACTCGTCCAACTTCAATTGTGAATAGGTATTCTTCTATCAAGCCTTCTAATTACAATCACTCAGAAACTTTTAGACCGTACCGCACTGGCAAATCGACTAGAGGATTGTAACTGGCTTGGGATCTGAAAATTAAAGCTCGAGAAAAACTATTTGGAAGACAGTAGGCTTTGAATAGAGAGAAGATTGAAAGTGAATGAGTGAGTTAAAATGATCAAAATTCTTCTTTATTTATAGGAGTTCCAAAGACAGAATTCTGGCAGAATTCGGGCAGAACTCGATGAGCAAATCTCGGTCAAATACACAACTGCAGGAGGACCAAGTTTCAAAGAATTCAAAAATCAAAACGGCCACTAATCGAACTCTGGCCGAACTCTGGATGAACTCTGGCCGAGTTCTGTCAGGGTTAGGTTAGGGTTTTTAAAATTAGTTTTTGGGCAATTTTGAAAACCTTTTTGAAAACCTTTTTGAAGCTTTTGTTAATATGAATGTTTTTCAAAACTAAGGACATTTTAAAAACATTTTGAAATTATTTTGGAATAGCCTATTTGCCAGTACGACTCGGTGTACAACGTATTTCTAGACTCAATAAAATGAAAATACATTGCTCAAAGAAATACAGACTCGAACAGGCAGACATAGCTTCGGTCTTGAACTGTGTAGATGGCTGTTCTTGATCATGTCCAAGAGTCCAAGATATCCTGATTAGCTTCATATATCGAGACAGAGTTTGATCAATTATTAAAATCAGTTTGACCATATGACCAATGGGCCAACAATCTCCCTCATTTTGATAATTGACAAACTATGAATGATATAACATCTTTTGAGTAAGATACCATAAAATTGTTCAACATTGTTCAAAATTGTTTAATCCTTGTATTATTCTCAAAAACAAAATGTTAGATCCTATTTTCTCCCCCGTTGTCACTTAGCAAAATAATTGCAAAAGAGAAAAACTGCCCCGTATTCAATGCATAAGAAACAAACAGTGAAGAAACACAAGAAAATAATGTCTCATACAGTGAGAATATACAAGATATAACATAGAATTATTTCACAGGCGGTTTATAATATAGAAGCAGATAAAGATGCTATACATAAAGAAATAAACTGATGTGAAAGATAAACTACGCATCCCATAAAGATAAAATGATGTTCAAGAGACATCAAAAAAATATCCAGTATAAGTCTGATAAGAAAAAGCTAAAAAGACAGAAACTTGGAATGTCGGAGCATTTTCAAGTATACAGTAGATAATATCTAAGTCTCAAAAATCATCATCATATCTCCTTATCATCATCATCATCATCAGCATGACCGGCATGTCCAGAAGGACCAGCTCCAGAAGTACCAGCGCCAGAAGGTTGAGGAGGGGCGCTAGTGTAAAACTTACCGACATAGTCTTGAGGAGGAGCGCGGTCAGAACGGTACCAATCATATGCATTACCGGGCTGAAAGTAGGTATGAACAACCTCATCCTCACATCGGTAACCAGAGAAGGCTGGATCTCGAGGAATAGAACCGGCAGAATGTCCAGTCTGAGCAAATCAGAGATCAGCTAGAGAATTTGCTATCGCCTGATAATGAGTGACATCGCAGAACTCACACTCGCGGGCCATATCCGTCATTGAGACGTGCAAATCAAAAAGATGCTGGTGTATGCCTTCAAAGGTCATGGCATACTGCTGAGTAGGTGGAGGAGGTGGAGCAGTAGGAGGAGCAGCAACAGTCATACTACGACGAGATAACTTAAGAAACTTGGGATCAGGGTCTTGAGTACAAGTTGACAGATTAATATTAAAACGCTGGAAGATACGTGGGAGAATCATCACATAAGAGAGATTTCTATCTCTTGCACGACAACGTCCCATCATCTAGATAATGGTCTTAGGGGCAGAAAAAGGAATCCCCTTATGAATGTGATACATAGCAGACAGCTCAAATGATGTGACATCATCCTTTGAAGTAGACTTCGAAAGGAGAGTAGAGTAAATGATACGATGCAATTCATAATTAAACAAGTTCAAGTTGTTTGTCTTGAACTTTCCAGAGCGAACTCGATTAGGTGCACAGAGTTCAGCTTTGAAACTAGCAAGTGTCGTGCCGTCGGGGAAATCAAATTCAGTGATATCAACAAGCGGTTCACCTTCGTTAGGAATACCAAGGATTTCCGCTAAGTGAACATCATTGAAATTGATATATAGTCCACCAACACGAGTACTTACGTCAAACGTGTTTAATATGATATTGCAGTAGAAAAGTCTAATGGCATTAGTTGCTACTGGGAAACAAAATTTAACAAAATATTGTAACCCTAATGCCTTAAAATAAGGGCGGTGTTCTGGAAACACAGTCCATTTGATAGGAGCGCCTGTGCATATGGATCTCATAGAGAAGTCTCCATACCACAGAAGGGCTTGATCTAGGGTTTGAAATAAAACCCATCGAACGTGCCATCGCTCGATTGAACTGGTGAAAAGAGGGAATCCATGGGTGGATTTGAAGATGATCCTTCCTCACTAGGATTGGTCGTCTTCTTCCTCTTGAAGGGGTTGAATCCCTTGGGTGGCTTTGTACAATAAAAGTAAATATGCACTAAGTAGAAAGGAGAAGAAATACGGAGTTATACCTCCCAAGATTCAAGTATGTTATAGAGGACAACGATCTTCGCACGAATTCAAAATTTGGATGGATTTCACCACGTAGATAGGAAGAAACGGAGTGGTAAAGAACTAGGGTTTGAGGGCTCTCGTACGGCTGTTGTTGCTGTGATGGTGGTGTTTAGAAGCAATGAAGAAGAAAGGCTCTCGGGTTCTGGTTATATAACCAGATACCACTAACCGAACTCGAGCCGAATTCGGTCCTGGCCGAATTCGCCTAGGGTTCTGTTAGTTGGTTTCTGCCATTTTCTTTTTCATTGACTCATTTCAAAAATTTAATTCAAAGATTAGCCATTTCAACCTTTAATTAATATAATTAATATTATTTTATAGATTAAATATCGTTATACAGCGACTGTCTCAGATTAGCTGTAGGAGTACTGTCCCAGCTGGCGGAGGTTCACCGGGGAACTCTTAAGTACCGCTTCGCTTCAACCGTAGTTGTGGTGACAGACAGACTCTTTATTGGCTTATTTCTAACACAGTTTTTGCGTATTAAAATATAATCATAAAACAAAATTAATTAACATTATTGACGTCCAAAATTCTTAATTCTCGACGTAAATAATTGAAACGATCTTCTGCTAGAGGTTTTGTGAAGATGTCAGCTAATTGATTCTCAGTATCTATGTACACAAGGTCAATATCTCCATTCTGATGATGATCTCTAAGAAAATGATGTCGAATCTCGATATGCTTAGTACGAGAATGACATACTGGATTCTTAGTCAAATTAATTGTGCTCGTGTTGTCACAGAAAATGGAAATGTGTGTGTAAAATAAATCATAGTCTTCTAAGGTTTGTTTCATCCACAAAATCTGAGCACAACAACGTCCTGCGGCGATATACTCAGCCTCTGTTATTGATAGGGCTATAGAATTTTGCTTTTTACTAAACCATGAGACTAAAGCTTTGCCTAAGAAATGACATGTACCGCTGGTACTTTTTCTATCAACTTTGCATCCAGCAAAATCTACATCCAAATAACCAATAAGGTCAAAGGACTTAGTTTTAGGATACCATAAGCCAACAGAAGAAGTGCCCTTAAGGTATTGAAAGATACGCTTAACTGCGCACAGATGTGATTCCTTTGGATTAACTTAAAAACATGCACACAGGCAAACACTAAACATAATATCTGGACGACTAGCAGTTAAATAAAGTAAACTACCGATCATACCTTGATACTTACGTGTGTCGACCGGCTTGCCTTGTTCATCAATATCAAGCTTTGTTGAAGTTGCCATCGGAGTGCCAATAGGTTTGACATTGTCCAGATCAAACTTCTTTAGCAGATCTTTTGTGTACTTGGCTTGATTTATGAATGTCCCATTGTCAGTTTGTTTGATTTGCAGTCCGAGAAAGAATTTCAGCTCTCCCATCATGCTCATCTCAAACTCATTCTGCATACACTTAGAGAATTCTTGACACAGAGATTCATCAGTAGATCCAAATATAATATTATCAATATAGACTTATATTAAGAGAAGCTTGCCATTAAGAGACTTAATAAAAAGTGTAGTGTCAACCTTGCATTTTGAAAAACCGTTGTCAAGTAGAAAAGAGCTTAGACGATCATACCAAGCACGAGGGGCTTGTTTTAAACCGTATAAAGCTTTCTTTAACTTGAAAACATGATCAGGGTTTTTAAAATCTGTGAAACCTGGAGGTTGTGCTACAAAAACTTTTTCTTTTATAAAACTATTTATAAATGCACTATTGACATCCATTTGAAATAATATTAAATTATGAAAATATGCAAATGTACATAACATGCGAATGGATTCTAATCTCGCAACTGGGGCATAAGTCTCATCATAGTCGATACCTTCTTCCTGATTGTATCCTTGAGCTACGAGTCGAGCCTTATTACGAGTCACTAAACCATTCTCATTAAGTTTATTTCGGAATATCCAACGGGTGCCAATGACCGGATGATCAATAGGCTTGGGAACAAGTTCCCAAACTTGATTTCGTTCAAATTAGTTTAATTCCTTTTGCATAGCATCTATCCAAAAATTATCACTACATGCTTCATCAATGGTTTTGGGTTCTAGCTGTGAAATAAATGCAACACTAGAAATAATATCTCTACTGGATGTACGAGTACTTACACCTTTGGTAATATCACCAATTACCAAATTTTTTGGATGATCAGCCGTAAATTTTAATCTTTTCGGCAGACTCCGAAGGTAGCTGCTTCCGGGTTCTTCTCTTGGAGAATCAGCTGGTGTTGAGCTTGGTACAGTTAGATCTTCGTCATTGTCATCGATAGTCATTTGATTCAATTCATCAAAGGTGACGTTGATTGATTTTCAATGATCATAGTTCGTTTGTTGAAGACTCTGTATCCTTTGCTTTTGGCCGCATAACCTAAAAATATACCTTCATCGGCCTTTTCGTCAAACTTTCCCAAATTATCTTTTGTATTAAGAATAAAGCATTTACAACCAAATATTCTAAAATATGAAACTGATGGAATTCTATCAAACCATAACTCAAATGGAGTCTTCTTCGATTTGGGTCGAATTAGAACTCTATTGAGAATAAAATAAGCTGTATTGACAGCTTCAGCCCAGAAATATTTGGGTAGACTAAACTGGTTTAACATTACTCTGGCCATTTCGGATAGAGTTCTGTTCTTACGTTCCACAACTCCATTTTGTTGTGGAGTCCTAGGACAGGAGAACTCGTGTACAAAATCGTGTGTATCACAAAATTGCTCAAACTCTGCATTCTCGAATTCACCACCATGATCGCTTCTAATATGAGTGATCATGTAACCTTTTTCATTCTGTACTTTCTTGCAAAAGGCGACAAATTCGGATAATGCATCATTCTTGCGTGTCAAAAAGTATACCCACGTGTATCTAGAGAAATCATCTATAATTACAAAAGCATATAGCTTACCTCCAAGGCTAGCAACTCTGCTAGGACCAAATAAGTCCATATGTAGCAATCGTAGAGGTCTAGTAGTACGTACTACGTTTACTGACTTGAATGTGGATCTGGTAGCTTTGTTCTTTTCACATTGGCTGCATACCGAATCCTTCTTGAATGTTATGTCCGATAAACCGCGTACTAGCTTCTTCGTGGATAATCTTGAGATTGTGTCCATATTTGCGTGACCGAGTCTCATATGCCACAGATGACTCTCATCACTTTTAGCCATTAAGCATCTACCTGAAATGTTAGTTTCTTCCAACAGATAGAAACATATATGTTGTCTTCCCTAATACCTTCAAAGATAGTACTACCAGTTGAGCTATCAACTATAATACATTTGTCTTTGCCAAAGTTGATGCCATAACCATGATCAGCTAAATGACTTATGCTGAGTAGATTATGTTTCAACTCGGTAACCAGACAGACATCCTTAATCACAAGATAGGGAGACTTACCAACATCACCGATACCAATGATATACCCTTTCAAGTTATTACCGAAGGAAACATAACCTTCCTTCTTCTTCTTCGACAGTATTGCAAATAATGTAGCGTCATCGGTCATATGCCGTGAACAACCACTGTCGAGGATCTATTTGCTTTTAGCATATGAAAGGTGTTCCACCTACAAAACAATTTGCAGATGAAAATTTTGGTACCCATTTCTTGTAGGGTCCTAAAATGTTAGCTTTTGGTATCCAAGCATAAATATTTAAATCAACAAGCTTTCTGATTCTACATGCAGGAGAAATATGACCAATGAGGCCACAATAATGACATTTAGCATGTTGAGTGTTGAAAGCTGAGTGGTGTGCATGGTTGGTAGGTTTAGGTTTTCTAGTATAGAAGAAAGCATACCTATAATCCTGTTTGGGCTTAACCTTTTGGGGTAAAGGTTTGATATGGTTAGGTCTGACATTGTTTGGTTTGGGAATGTTCCGATTTTTCGGTAAGTGACACGTGTTAGGGTAGGAAGCAGCAGTCTCAGGCTATTTTCCTAACCTAATTTCCAATCTTTTGGAAGTGTCGTACAACTTAGTATAGTCAGAAGTGAGTGCTTCCATTCTGACTTGTGCACATTGAAGACTTTTCTTCTCTTTAGAAAGTTCTTCTTTCAGTTGGTCAATAACCTTGTCTTTCTCTTCAGATGACTTGGTAGTCTCGTGTAATAAGAGCTTAATAGAAAAAAGCTCACCAGACTCACTAACATTATTTCTAACCTCAGCTAGTAGGTCGATAAGTCTTTCTATTTCACCTTTGTACTCTTTGAGTACCTTCTTAGAGGTCTGATATTTGCTACGCAGTTTCCTGTAATCACTTATCAGTTCACTGAAGGCATCTCCTAATTTCTTAAAGGTGAAGTCATCATATGTATCAACTACAGGTTCAGTAGGTACCTGATCGGATTCCATAAAGCATGTATTTGCAGCGTCTTCTGATTGTTCATCTTCTGAGTCGCTGGCTTCACTTTCATGCCATATGCTGGTATTGGCATACTTCCGTGATGTTGATCTCTTCAGGTTTCCTTTCTCATACCTGTTGCTCTTCTTGCTTGATGATGAGTTTGTAGGACAATCCTTCTTCATGTGTCCCTTCTTCTTACAGCCATAGCAGACAGCATCATCATGATACCAGTTGTTGCTGCTATTGTTTTCTTTGGCTTTCTTCTCATATCTCATGAATCATTTGAATTTCCTTGCTAGAAGTGCCTGATCTTCAGCATCAGATTCACTGCTGTCTGAATCACCTTCAGCTGCTTTTCTGTGCTGAGCCTTGAAAGCGATCGTCTTCTCCTTTGGTGCAGGTTCTTCAAAATCTTGTAGCTCCAGTTCATGAGTGAGTAGCTTACCCATGAGTACTTCGAGGGACATAGTTGTGAGGTCGTTTCCTTCAATGATTGCAGTAGCCTTTGGAATCCAGTTCTTGGTAAGTGCTCGCAGGAGTTTACGAATCTTTTCATGGTTACTGTAATCTTTGCCTAGGGAAGACAAAGGATTTACAATATCCAAGAATCTTTCAAACATCTGAGTAACTGTTTCGTTGGGCTTCATCTTGAACACCTCATACTCTTGAGTAAGTCTGCTGACCTTTGATTCTTTGACTTGAGTCGTGCCTTCATGTGTGACTTCAAGAAGCTTCCACACTTCATTAGCAATTGTGCAGATAGACACTCTGTTAAATTTAGTTCTGTCTAAAGCACAAAATAAAGCGTTAATAGCACATGCGTCAAGACTGGCCTTTTCCTTTTCTTCCTCTGTATATCTGTTATGGGGTTTTTCAACTAAAACTCCATCAATATTTATACGAGATGGCTTTTGATAGCCATCAATAACAATAGACCATAAATCAAAGTCAAGTGATTTCAAGAAGAAACTCATCCGTGTTTTCCAATAGGTATAATTTGTACCATCAAACAGTAGAGGTCTGTTTGTGGCCTGGCCTTCACTTGTAAATTTTACAGTTGCCATGTGTTGTGCTGTGATCTATATAACAATTAGTTAAATGAATAAATAATTGCAATGTTACCTTGCTTTACCTGTAATACCCGCTCTGACACCAATTGTAGGAACAAAATCGTAAAGCAGAAAACTCTAGAGGGGGTGAATAGAGTTGGCAGCGGAATAATGCTAATTAAAAATTGTTAGCAGCAAGATCACAGAATAATAATCACAACTGAATAATGTAAAGGCAGAGATAAGAAAGCAAACGCAAAGACAGCGATGTATACTGGTTTTTCTCTGTTGAGGACTAGTCCAGTCGGTAGAACTCTTGCTACCAGTTGAATACACTATTGGCAAAACCGCAAGTTTTCTTACGAAGTCCTTGCAACTTCTACAACACGAGCTTTGATACGAAGAACTCGTCCAACTTCAATTGTAAAGAGGTATTCTTCTATCAAGCCTTCTGATTATAATCACTCAGAAACTTCTAGACCGTACCGTACTGACAAATCGACTAGAGGATTGTAACTGGCTTGGGATCTGAAAATTAAAGCTCGAGAAAAACTATTTGGAAGACAGTAGGCTTTGAATAGAGAGAAGATTGAAAGTGAATGAGTGAGTTAAAATGATCAAAATCCTTCTCTATTTATAGGAGTTCCAAAGACAGAATTCTGGCAGAATTAGGACAGAATTCGTGCAGAACTCGATGAGCAAATCTCGGTCAAATCCGCAACTGCAGGAGGACCAAGTTTCAAAGAATTCAAAAATAATAACGGCCACTAACCGAACTCTGGCCGAACTCTGGCCGAGTTCTGTCAGGATTAGGTTAGGGTTTTTAAAATTAGTTTTTGGGGAATTTTGAAAACCTTTTTGAAAACCTTTTTGAAGCTTTTGTTAATATGAATGTTTTTCAAAACTAAGAACATTTTAAAAATATTTTGAAATCATTTTGAAATAGCCTATTTGCCAGTACGACTCAGTGTACAACGTATTTCTAGACTCAATAAAATGAAAAATATATTGCTCAAAGAAATACAGACTCGAACAGGCAAACATCGATTCGGTCTTGAACTGTGTAGATAGCTGTTCTTGATCATGTCCAAGAGTCCGAGATATCCTGATTAGCTTCATATATCGAGACAGAGTTTGATCAATTATTAAAATCAGTTTGACCATATGACCAATGGGCCAACATGGAGTGGTTATTACCACGTCCCGAATATTGTGCTAACCGGGCAGTTGCTACTCGGGCTATATAAGGTATCCTCTCTCTCACAGGCAGAAGGTGTAGGAACGAAATCGTAAAGCAGAATACTCTAGAGGGGGTGAATAGAGTAGGCAGCGGAATATTGCTAATTAAAAACTTGTTAGCAGTTAGATCATAGATATAATAATAATAACAAAAGTAAATGATAGAAATTAAAAGTGCTCAGAAGGCAAACGCAAACACCGAGATTTATACTGGTTTCTCTCTTGTGAGGACTAGTCCAGTCGGAAGAACTCTAGCTTCCAGTTGAATCCACTATTGGAAAATCCTACAAGTTTTCATACGAAGTCCTTGCAACTTCTACAGACGCGAGCTTTGATATGAAGAACTCGACCAACTTCAATTGTGAAGAGTTGTATCTTCTATCAAGCCTCTGATTACAATCGTTATGAAACTTCTAGACCGTACCGTACTGGCAAATCGACTAGAGGATTGTAACTGGCTTGGGATTTGAAAATGAAAGCTTTTAGAACTTTTTGGAAGAATGTAAGCTTAGGAAGAGAAGAGATTGAAAGTGAATTGGTTATCTGAAATGATCGAAATACTTCTCTATTTATAGTTTTTCCAAAGACAGAACTCTGACAGAATTCGGACAGAATTCAGACAGAACTCTTTGTAACAAACCGTAACTGAAGGATGCCAAAGTTCAAAAACGCAACGTTCACTAACGTTCCAAATGGCCGAACTCTGGCCGAACTCGGCCCGAGTTCTCCTGGGGTTCTGCCAGTTCATTTTTGGAGAAAATAAATTTTGGCTTTTTAAAAAAAATCCTTCAGAAGCTTTTTGTAAAAAGAATGTTTTTAAAAAACGTAGGTCATTTGTAAAAGAATAGGATGGTTTTGAAAAATATTTTCGGATAGCCTATTTGCCAGTACGACTCGGTATACAATGTATTCCTAGACTCAATAAAATGAAAAATTATATTGCTTAGCAGGAAGTACATTCTGAATGGCAAACGACTTCAGTCTTGAACATTGTTGATAACCATTGTTGAGCAGTATCCAAAACGTCGTAGGTAAACATCTGAGTTGACTTGTATTTATATCGAGACAGAGTTTGATCAATTATTAAAATCAGGTTTGACCATGACCAATGGGCTAACAATCTTCCCATTTTGATAATTGACAAACCTTGCCGATATAACATCTAAGCTTGGAATCAATTCAAAATAGTAATCAAAAGAAATTGTTCATAACCTGTATTCACAAAAATGTTAGATCTTATTTCTCCCCCGTTGTCACTTAGCAAAATAATTGCAAAAGAGAAAGCTCCCCCGCAATAAATGCATAAGTAACAAACAGTGAAAAAACACAATAAACATAGATAATCATGACAGACATGGTAGAAACAGTAAACATAGTAAGAGAAACATATAGTCTAGAGAAAAACAACACAGACATATATTTGTCACAGGCAGTTAATAAAGAATGAAGCAACAAAAGATAGATAGTGCTACCATAAAACTGAAACAAATAAAGTGCTGAAAAATAGACTAAGATGCCAAAACTGAGGCATAATAAAAAACCATGTCCATGAATAGTCACATAATAGAAAAAGTGCTGATAATAAAAAATACTGATAAAATCTTGGAATGTTGGAGCATTTCCAAGTAAACATAAGACAAACGTAACAGTCTCAAAAATCTAACATCTCAAAACTCATCATCATCATCATCAACGTCATCAGCTGCAGCTCCAGCATGTCCAGAAGGACCAGCTCTAGAAGTACCAGTACCAGAAGTGCGAGGAGTGGCGCCAGAGGTACGATACCAATCATATGTGTTCCCTGGCTGGAACAGAGAGTAGACCGCCTCATCGTCAATACGATAGCCAGAAACAGAAGGGTCTCGAGGTAGTGAGCTAGCAGAATGACCCGTCTGCGCAAACCTCAGATTGGGGAAGGAGTTGGCAATTGCCTGGAACCGAGTCACATCACGGAACTCATGTTCCCTAGAGGTCTCAACATAAAAAGACTGCAGATCTGATAAGTGCTGATGGATACCCTCAAATGTCATAGGATAAGAATGAGAAGGAACAGGTACTGTGGGAGCTGTAGGAGTAGGTACAGGAGGAGTAGGTGTAGTAGGTGGAGGAACAGATACAATACTGCGACGAGAAAGTTTGAGAAACTTGGGCTCGGGGTCGACAGCACAAGTAGATAGATCAATATCAAATCTCTGAAAAATACGAGGAATAAGCATCACATAAGATAGGTTGCGGTCTCTCCCGCAACATCTACCCATCATCTGGATGATAGTCTTAGGGGCAGAAAAAGGAATCCCCTTAAGAATATGATAAAGAGCAGAAAGCTCTAGTGTAGTGACATCATCTTTACAAGTAGATTTTGGAAGTAAGGTGGAATAGATGATGCGATGTAATTCGTAGTTAAACAAGTTCAAGTTATTAGCCTTGAACTTTCCAGGAAGAACGCGTGCGGGCGCACAAAGTTCATTCTTGAAACTAACGAGTGCCGTGCCATCGGAGAAATCAAAATCAGTGATGTCATCGAGCGGGGCACCTTCTACCAAGGATTTATGCTAACGTGTCATTAGTGAATTCGATATCAATTCTTCCGACACCTGTCCTCGCTGTAAAAGTGTCTAACACGAAATTATAATAGAATAATCTAATTGCATTAGTGGCAATGGAGAATTGTAAGGTGACAATGTTGTAACCCTAATGCCTTAAAGTAAGGATGGTGATCCGGAAAGACAGTCCACTTAATCGGCGACCCGGTGCAAATAGTACGCATGATAAAATCGGCGTACCATAATAATGCTTGATCGAAAGTTTTGAAATAAAACTCATCCGACGCACCATCGTCCGATTGGACCGGAGAAAAGAGGCAATCCGTATGCGGATCTGAAGACGATGCCTCTTCACTGGCATTGGTCTTCTTCCTCTTGAAGGGATTGAACTTAGGCATTCTTTTCCAAAATTTTCTACAAACCCTAAGTATTGAAAAGTGGTAGAAAGAAGGGATTATACCTTCTAAGAATTGGATATGTTGTAGAGGATGACGTTCTCTGCACGAATCCAAAGTTTGGACGAGAAACTCCACAAGGATTGGAAAAACAATGATGGAGAAGAAGCTAGGGTTTCGGAGGCGCGCTGCTGCTGTTATGAGGATGTGGGGAAGAATGAAGAAGAAAGAAGCCTCGGGTTGGTGCTGGTATATATAAATACCCAGCCGAACTCTGGCCGAATTCGGACCGAACTCGGGCTGAATTCGCCAAGGGTTGCCTGGCTATATATATATATATATATATATATATATATATATAGCCAGGCTATATATATATATATATATATATATATATATATATATATATATATAATATATATATATATATATATATATATATATAGCCAGGCTATATATATATATATATATATATATATATATATATATAAAATAATTCAAATGAGGCCACATTCTTTTTTATTAATTCATTTCAAATGCTTAATTCAAAGTTTAGTAATTTTAAATCTCAAAGTAATATAATTAATATTATTTTACAAATTAATATTTTTACTCAGTATCTGTCTAAGATTAGCTGTAGGAGTACTGTCCCAGCTAACAGAGGTTCACCGGGGAACTCTTAAATACCGCTTCGCTTCGACCGTAGTCGTGGTGACAGACAGACTCTTTTGGGCTTGTCTCGAAAACAGTTTTTGAGTATTGAATAAATAATTAATAAAATAAAATAAATTAATATTATTGATATCTAAAATTCCTAATTCTCGACGTAAATAATTGAAACGATCTTTCGCTAAAGGTTTTGTGAGTATGTCAGCTAATTGATTCTGTGTGTCTATGTATACAAGGTCTATATCTCCATTTCGTTGATGATCTCGAAGAAAATGGTGTCGAATCTCGATATGTTTAGTACTAGAATGACATACAGGATTCTTAGTCAAATTAATAGAACTAGTGTTATCACAGAAAATGGGTATATGTGTAAAATGCAATCCATAGTCTTCTAAGGTTTGTTTCGTCCACAAAATTTGTGCACAACGTCCTACGGCGATATACTCAGCCTCAGTTGTTGATAATGCAACAAAATTTTGCTTTTTACTAAACCAAGAGACTAGAGCTTTTCCTAGGAAATGACATATGCCACTAGTGCTTTTTCTATCTACCTTGCATCCGGCAAAATCAGCATCGGAGTAACCGGTTAGGTCAAACGACGTAGTTTTGGGATACCATAAGCCGACAGAAGAAGTGCCTTTAAGGTATCGAAAGATACGCTTAACTGCGCACAAATGTGATTCCTTAGGGTTAGCTTGAAAACGTACATATAAGCAAACACTAAACATAATGTCTGGTCGACTAGCAGTTAAATATAGTAAGCTACCGATCATACCTTGATACTTACGTATGTCGACAGATTTGCCTTGTTCATCAATGTCAAGCTTGGTTGAAGTCGCCATTGGAGTGCTAAGTGGTTTTGCTATTTCCATGTCGAACTTCTTCAATAGATCCTTTGTGTACTTTACTTGATTTATGAATGTCCTATTATTGGTTTGTTTGATTTGCAGTCCGAGAAAGAATTTTAGCTCTTCCATCATGCTCATCTCAAACTCATTCTGCATACACTTTGAAATTTTTTGACAAAGAGATTCATCAGTAGATCCAAAGATAATATCATCTACATAGACTTGAATCAAAAGAATATTATTATTCAAAAACTTTATAAACAAAGTAGTATCAACCTTTCCCTTTGAAAAACCGTTATTAAGTAGAAAAGTACTTAGACGATCGTACCAAGCACGAGGGGCTTGTTTCAAACCGTATAAAGCTTTCTTCAACTTGAAAACATATTCAGGAAATTTAAAATCAGTAAAATCGGGTGGTTGAGCTACATAAACCTCTTCTTTTATAAAACCATTTAAAAATGCGCTTTTGACATCCATTTGAAATAACTTAAAATTGTGAAAACATGCAAATGCACATAACATGCGAATGGATTCTAATCTCACAACTGGGGCATAAGTCTCATCGTAGTCGATACCTTCTTCCTGATTGTATCCTTGAGCTACGAGTCGAGCCTTATTACGAGTCACTAAACCATTCTCATTCAATTTATTTCGGAATATCCATCGGGTGCCAATGACCGGATGATCAATATGCTTGGGAACAAGTTCCCAAACTTGATTCCGTTCGAATTGGTTTAATTCCTCTTGTATAGCATCTAACCAAAAATTATCACTACATGCTTCATCAATATTTTTGGGTTCAAACTGCGAGACAAAAGCAACACAAGAAGCTATATCTTTATTTGAGGAACGAGTACTTACACCTTTAGTAATCTCACCAATTACCAAGTCCTTTGGATGACTAGCCAAGAATCTTATCTTTTTTGGTGTAGTCTCAGGATTGCTAGTTCCGGATTCTTTGCTTGGAGGTTCATCTGATGCCTGATGTGATGGTTCTGTATCTTTGTGTGACAGTTTTGCATTAGCTGTACTTGGTGCGATTATGTCTTCATTGTCATCGTCGTCTAAGTGTTGATTTAGCTCATCAAACTTGACGTTGATAGATTGTTCGATGATCATGGTTCTTTTGTTGAAGACTCTATATTCTTTGCTCTTTGCTGCATAACCTAAAAATATACCTTCATCGGCCTTTTCATCAAATTTACTCAAATTATCTTTGGTATTAAGAATAAAAAATTTACAACCAAAGATTTTAAAATAAGAAACATTTGGTGTTCTATCAAACCATAACTCATAGGGAGTCTTCTTCGATATAGGTCGAATTAGAACCCTATTGAGAATATAGCAAGCTGTATTTACAGCTTCAGCCCATAAATATCTAGGTAGACTAAACTGGTTTAACATAACTCTAGCCATTTCAGATAGAGTTTTGTTCTTATGTTCCACAACTCCATTTTGTTGCGGAGTCCTAGGGCAAGAGAATTCATGCAAATAACCGTGTGTGTCATAAAATTGCTTGAATTCTGCATTCTCAAATTCGCCGCCATGATCACTACGAATGCGAGTAATCATGAACCCTTTTTCATTCTATACTTTCTTGCAAAAGGTGATGAATTCTGATAATGCATCATTCTTGCGTACAAGAAAATAAACCTATGTATATCTAGAGAAGTCATCTATGATAACAAATGCATATAACTTACCACCTAGACTAGCAATTCTGCTGGGTCCAAATAAGTCCATATGTAACAATTGTAAAGGTCTAGTAGTACTTACAGTGTTCTTGGATTTGAATGCGGATTTGGTAGCTTTGTTCTTTTCACATTCACTACATACCGTATCCTTCTTGAAAGAAATATCCGGTAAGCCGCGTACCAACTTTTTCGTAGATAATCTTGAAATTATATCCATGTTTGCATGACCGAGTCTCATATGCCATAGTTGACTCTCAACGCTTTTGGCCATCAAACATCTACCTGTTGTGTTAGCATCTTCCAACAAATAGAATACATATATATTATCTTCCCTAATACCTTCAAATATAGTACTTCCAGTTGAACTATCAATAATAGTACATTTATCTTTTACAAAGTTATTACCATAACCGTGATCAGCTAAATGGCTTATGCTGAGCAGATTATGTTTTAACTCGGTAACAAGACAAACATCTTTAATCACTGGATAGGGAGCCTTACCAATGTCACCGATACCGATTATGTACCCTTTCAAATTATTACCGAAGGAGACGTATCCTTCTTTATTCCTCTTCGACAGTGTTGCAAATAATGAAGCATCACCGGTCATGTGCCGTGAGCAACCGCTGTCGAGGATCCATTTGCTCCTAGCATGTGAAGGGTGTCCCACCTACAAAATAATTTGCAGATGAAAATTTTGGTACCAATTTCTTGTAGGGTCCTGACTGGTTAGTTATCGGTACCCATGCATAAATATTTAAATCTACTAACTTTCTGATTCTACATGCAGAAGATATATGACCAATGAGGCCACAATAATGACATTTAGCATGTTGAGTGTTGAAAGTAGTATGAGGTGCATGCTTGGTAGGTTTTGGTTTTCTAGTATAGAAGAATGCATGCCTATTAGTCTTCTTGGGCATAGTCTTAGTATGGTTTGGTCTGACAGTGTTGGGTGTGTTTTGATGATTCAGTAATTGACACGTGTTAGAATAGGAAGCAGCAACTTCAGGCCGTTTTCCTAAACTAATTTTCAACTTTTTGGAAGTATCATATAATCTAGTATAGTCAGATGTGAGTGATTCTAATCTGACCTGTGCACACTAGAGACTCTTTCTCTCCTTAGATAGGTCATCCTTTAACTGGATAATAGTTTGGTCTTTTTCTTCGGATAGCTTAACAGTCTCGTGTAACAACAATTTAATAGAAAAAAGCTCACCAGACTCATTTGAAGAGTCACTAACTCTAACCTGATCTAGTAGGTCGGTAAGTCTTCCTATTTCACCTTTGTACTCTTTGAGTACCTTCTTAGAGGTTTCATATTTACTACTCAGTTTCCTGTAATCATCTAACAGTTCACTGAAAGCCTCTCCTAGTTGCTCAAAGGTAAAATCATCATAAGGATCAAATAGAGGATTAGTGATTACCTGATCGCAAGCCATCAAGCACACATTTGCAGCGTCATCTGATTGTTCATCTTCTGAGTCGCTGGCTTCACTTTCATGCCATATGCTTGTGTTGGCGTACTTTTTTGATGTCGATTTCTTCAGGTAGCCTTTTTCATATTTGCTGTTTTTTTTTTGATGATGATGCTGAGGGACAATCTTTTTTCATATGTCATTTCTTCTTGCATCCGTAGCAAATAGGATCTTCCTCGTTGTTGTTGTTGTCTTTGCTGTCCTTTGTTCTTCTGTTAAATCTCATGAACTTCTTGAACTTTCTTACCAGAAGAGCTTGATCTTCAGAGTCGGAGTCGCTGTCGTCGGAATCTTCTTCGATGGTTCTTCTATGTTGAGCCTTGAGAGCGATTGTCTTCTCTGACTTTTTTTTTGGTGTAGCATCTTCAAAGTCTTAAAATTCTAACTCGTGAGTGAGTAGCTTACCCATGAGTGTTTCTAGAGACATTGTTGAGAGGTCGTTCCCTTCAATGATTGCTGTAGCCTTTGGAATCCAGTTCTTTGTAAGGGCTCGTAGAAGTTTGCGAATCTTCTCATGGTTACTATAATCCTTGCCTAGTAAGGACAGAGGATTTATAATATCCAAGAATCTTGTAAACATCTGAGTGACTGATTCACTTGGCTTCATTTTGAACGCCTCATACTCCTGAATAAGTCTGCTGATCTTTGACTCCTTGACTTGTGTTGTTCCTTCGTAGGTTACTTCGAGAAGTTTCCACACTTTATTTGATGTTGTGCAAGTAGATACCCTGTTGAATTCAGTTCTGTCTAAAGCACAAAATAAAGCGTTAATAACACGTGCGTCAAGACTGGCCTTTTTCTTTTCTTCCTCTGTATATTTGTCATTGGGTTTTTCAACTAAAACACCATTAACATAAATACGAGGTGGCTTTTTATAGCCATCAATAACCACAGACCATAAGTCAAAATCAAGAGATTTCAGAAAGAAACTCATACGTATTTTCCAATAAGTGTAGTTTGTGCCGTCAAACAGTGGAGGTCTATTTGTGGCTTGGCCTTCACTTGTGAATTTCACAGTTGCCATGTGTAATGCTGTGATCTATATAATAATTGAATATAAATGCAATTTTACCTTGCTTTACCTGTATAACCCGCTCTGATACCAATTGTAGGAACAAAATCGTAAAGCAGAATACTCTAGAGGGGGGTGAATAGAGTAGGCAGCGGAATATTGCTAATTAAAAACTTGTTAACAGTTAGATCACAGATATAATAATAATCACAAAAGTAAATAACATAAATTAAAAGTGATCAGAAGGCAAACGCAAATACCAAGATTTATACTGGTTTTCCTCTTGTGAGGACTAGTCCAGTCGGAAAAACTCTAGCTTCTAGTTGAATCCACTATTGAAAAATCCTGCAAGTTTTCATACGAAGTCCTTACAACTTCTACAGACGCGAGCTTTAATACGAAGAACTCGACCAACTTCAATTGTGAAGAGTTGTATCTTCTATCAAGCCTCTGATTACAATCGCTCTGAAACTTCTAGACCGTACCGTACTGGCAAATCGATTAGAGTATTGTAACTGGCTTGGGATTTGAAAATGAAAGCTTTTAGAACTCTTTGGAAGAATGTAAGCTTAGGAAGAGAAGAGATTGAAAGTGAATTGGTTATCTGAAATGATCGAAATATTTCTCTATTTATAGTTTTTCCAAAGACAGAACTTTGACAGAATTCGGGCAGAATTCAGGCAGAACTTTTTGTAACAAACCGTAACTGAAGTATGACCAAGTTCAAAAATCCAACGTTCACTAACGTTCCAAATGGCCGAACTCTGGCCGAACTCAGCCCGAGTTCTCCTGGGGTTCTGCCAGTTCATTTTTGGAGAAAATAAATTTTGGCTTTTTGAAAAATCCTTTAGAAGCTTTTTGTAAAAAGAATGTTTTTCAAAAACGTAGGTCATTTGTAAAAGAATAGGATGGTTTTGAAAAACATTTTCGGATAGCCTATTTGCCAGTACGACTCGGTGTACAATATATTCGTAGACTCAATAAAATGAAAAATTACATTACTTAGCAAGAAGTACATTCTGAATGGAAAACGACTTCAGTCTTGAACATTGTTGATAACCATTGTTGAGCAGTGTCCAAAACGTCGTAGGTAAACATCTGAGTTGACTTGTATTTATATCGAGACAGAGTTTGATCAATTATTAAAATCAGGTTTGACCATGACCAATGGGCTAACAGAAGGATAATACAAAATACATTCAGAGAGTCACGAAAGTTTACAAGTGTTTCTTAACACAAGTAAACAGAGTCTGTGAGAGAGAAGAGAAGCTTTGTACCAGCATTGCTTTTGTATGGGAGTCCGTGTACGATCCGAGAAGTACGAAGAGCAGAAGTGTTCCAAGGTTCTCCGACGAACTTGCTGGTTCCTGGAAGCTATTCGTGTGGGACGAATATAGCTTTGAGCAACGGTGATCATTCACCCCAGCAGGCCATCTTCCGTCTTTCGTCTGTCATCTTCTCCGCTGTTGTGATTACGAAATCTTCTTACATTCTCGTGTATTATATGCTTCTGTGGATTACGAAATCTTTTTAGATTCTCGTAATATAATAACGAGATCTTTTTAGATCTTCATCATACTTACACAACCTTCCTAGAAGTGTTGCGTTGGAACAGTGTTCTTACAATTGTTTCAAATTCACAGTTTTCTATCAAAAAATTGTGCCCCGACACTAACACCTTCCACCACAGTTTACCGGAGAATGCATGTCGAAGAGACTACGGATCCCAAGCACTCCCTCCTCTGTAGGTCTGGTGATGGTCTTCCAACTAGCCCAACGTCTTCGCTGCGTCCCGTGCTTGTGTCCCTAAAAGAATCAATTGAATAGGTTCTTGAGGATGTTGATGACACTTTTTGGCGGATCATACGTCGCTAGAGTGTAAAAAGGGATCAAAGTAAGCACATGCTTCAGGAGAATCAGCTTCCCACCTTAGGATAAGAGATTATTGTGCCATCCTTCAATCTTACACCTAATCTTTTGAATGAGGGTGTTGAACAGTGGAGCGTTGCACCTCCCGTATGCTAGGGGGAACCCAAATATGTGAAGGAGGGGGGCCCGAAATTCAAACCCCAAGATGCATGCCATTTTAGCGTTGTGCTCATCCAAGGAGGACTCATGCACATATAAGCACCTCTTAGAAAAATTCACTTTCTGACTTGAAGTAAGTTCGTACCTTTCCAGCATCAATCTAATGTTTCGGACGACCCTCTTATCTCCAGAGGAGAAGAGGAGGATGCCATCGGCATATGCTAGGTGGGTGACAACGGGGCATCCGCTGGTGGTCCTGAATCTCTGGTATCTCGACTTGGAACCAAGACCGATGAGGTTGCGACTCAACACTTCGACCACGATGATGAAGAGTGATAAAGAGAGTGGGTTGCCTTGCCTTATGCTACAGAATACTTTAATGAATCCAGCTGCCACACTATTGATCACGGAAGATAGCCACGAGTCAGCAATCGAGCACCTGATAATGCCAATCCTCCTTTCTGAGAATCTGAACATCCTCAGCACCCAAATCAAGAATTGCCAGTCCAACATGCCGTATGCCTTCTCCATGTCAACTTTGATGGCCACATTACCGTCGTGGTTCTTGAATCCTAGGCCACTAACAATTTCTTGGTCTAGGAGTATGTTGTCCATAATTTTGCGGCCTTTAACGAATCTGCTATGCTCTTTGGAGACAATCTTGGGAAATAACCTAGCTATCATATTGGCAATCACCCTGGATATCATCTTATTAACGAAGTTACACAGGCAGATGGGTCGGAAGTCGGAGAATGACCCAGGGTTGAGGCACTTAGGAATGAGGACGATAAGTGTGTTCGAGATCTCCTTGGGGTATCTCGTGCCTTTAATGAAGGTATTTACCGCCGCCAATAAGTCCGTCTTGATGATGTCCCAGGCAACACTAAAGAACACTCCTAAGAGCCCGTCCATCCCTGGAGCACTGTCCTTGTCCAGGGAGTTAACAGCGACGAGAACCTCCACTTTGAAAACTGGGAAAAGTAGGAATTCGTTTTCTTCCTAGGTGATGGCACAAGGGATGGCTTCTAAAGTCTTCTTGTGAGACTCGTCTCACAGTATCGGTATTTATATACGAATATGTATTTTATACTGTATTTTGTATTTTCTTGGATTCTGGAGAACCGAAAGAAAACTTGAATTTTGAAACTTTTCTGTGAAACCGGCATACCGTTCTGTACCGACGGCAACCGTCCGGGCAGATTTTTCACTTTATAGATATTTATGATTCGAGATATTTTTGTTTAGATATTTTGATGAATAGTATTTAGATATTTTGATAAATAGTGTTGGTACATTCTATTATCTAATGGATATTTGGTTTTCTTCTGAACAGTCGAGATTAATTTTGATCGAGTCGAGGATCGCGATCGGACGGTCATAATTAATTCACCTTCTTTATATATACGATTAGATTTCTTTTCGATTTCTCTTTTACTTTCTCTCTTCACTCTTCATTTCTTCTCGTTTCCACTATGTATTCCTCGAGAGCTTGGAGCTTGGTCTCGAGACTTCAGAGTGTGGTTTCTGAACCTCTTTTGGTGGTGGATTTGGAAAGTTAGGCTTGGAGCTTTATTATACAAGTACATCTTGCCGAACTACTAGACGTTTTATTGTTTTATTGTGATTTTTGTTTTCTTATTGCCTTGATAGTCCAGTATTTTCTACTACTTGCTTTACCAAATATGTTTCTCCCATGATTATGGTCATTTTGCCTGTTTCGAAATTTGGTCGTAACTAGGCTTTCGTTATCTTGCTATCCTAATTATTTTCTAGTAGGAAACTCCATATTCAAAAACGATATCGGGGTGATTTGCCATGAGACTTAGTATACATGTTATGTACGACCTTTTCCTAGTATTGTTTTCATGGTTATACTAATTTTAGCAACTTTCGGAACGAATTTTGGCTTCCGCAACTTGTTTCTAGCCTTTATTATTATTTCTCGATCAGAGTCGGCATACCTACGATATACCGATGTGTACCGCCGGACTTCCGAATCGTGAGCCCTTCCTTTGGTTGAAAAGCTGCTGTGACACTTTTTGGCATATCGACGGTGTTCCGATCCATTCCGACGGTATACCACTACGTCACTTAGATTTTGACAGTAAGTTTTTGCCTATAGAATTCGGCATACCGATGGTGTACTGGTGTATACCGTTGGAATACCGATCCAGTACCCAAGTTATATATTTTCTGAATTTGGTTTAAATTTTTTGATTTTTTTATGCTTATTGCTTTATTGGACATGCTATGCCAGTTTATTGTCTTGCCATGTCATGCTTGGTTGGACCCGGTACATATTCTTGTCTTGTCTTGATAGTGGCCTGTTATGGCGCACTCTTGATTCCAGTACATATCTAGTTACCTTAGTGGCTCATCGTAGCGCACTCATGTCTTGATATTGTCTTGTCTTGTTGTGGCTTGTTATTGTGCACATTTTTTGCTTGTCTTGTCCAATCTCGCATGTCTCATGTCTAGGATGGATTCTGCGAAATATCACACTCGGAATCCTGAATGAAAATTTGTAGGGGTTAACAACTAGCTTGATTATCTAGATCATTGGGAGGAAAGAATTCTCCGGTTACCTACACCCCTTGTTTCTCGGTCTTATATATATATATATCTACTTAGGATTTAGAGCTATCTGTCATGATGAGCACTCTTCTAGCACACTGTCGAGTGGGATACTTCTTTAGGACATACGTATCTTACTACGGTGTGTCTGCTATACTTATTTTTCTTTTGGCCTGAATCAATCAGGTAGTCTACAGGGCAGGTAACTGGATCAAATTTTTCAAACTTGCATATATTAGTAATTAGGATTGTGATAACCCTATTAGCTAATGTATCAAGCCTTACTTATTGTTTGGTCGTGATTGATGGATGGAGTCCATTCCTGTCTTGTTCCAATTTATCTTATTGCAGTATCTAGTTTCATGTTATTCTCTCATATGCTATCATTTCTGGTACAGGTTTGGTTTCACTACATGTCTTGCATGCTTATCTTTACTACTTATCCTACCTGTTAGGATTCATTTCATGCTCACACGTCTAGTTTACCTTACATATTTACAGGCTATTTCCTTACATGTTTTTAGTTTTCTTTCATATACACCGTGGTACCAATTTATTATTCCTGTCTCGTTTACTGCTTTTTTCGGTATTGTTATGGTTAGTATGCTGATTTTAGTTAATAGTTTGGCTTCCCTTGTGGTACTTGCTATTGGGAGTCTGACCCTACTGGTTTTGCATTGATCAGATTTAGTTGAGGAGCCCAAGGATCTTTCGGACCTTCCACTCGATGGTGACCACCCGGAGCACCAGGGGGCTTGAGTGGGTGTTCTTTCTCTTACCCACTCTTTTCTGTATATTTTTTTGAGGTGTTTAGCTACCAAGCACTTGTTTAGCTCGTGTTTTGGACTTGACTTTTGGCCTACGGGCTTAGACATGATGATATATTTTCTAGACTACAGCTAGAGCTGATCATGTACTTAGTCTTGCTAGTTCTCCTTTTCGTATTACTAGCTTAATGATCATCTATATATTATAGTCTGGGATGCTTTACTTTCTTATATGTCTGATGATCATACTCTTGTACATTACTTGTTTGTCTGAGATTGAGATATCTAGGATTATTTGACCTATGATTGATTGTTGGCTTATAGTAGTAACCCCAATCTATACAGCATGTATGTTATTTCGGAGTACTGGAATACTTTTGAATACATAGCTGGCCTGGTCCATTCCTACTTGCCATTATTCTAGTTCTGAGACGTGACACTTCTCTTCAAGAACAATGGACTCCTTTGTGGAAAGCTTGGTGAAGTGGGAAATGGCCTCTGCCTGAATCTCATCGTGGGTGTGGAGAGTCGCTACATTGGAATCGGAGATCGAGTGAATGAACAGCTTACTCCATTTGTGACGTATGCACGCATGGAAAAATGTTGAGTTCTAATCATCGTGGATGTCCCAGCGCAGCCTTGATTTCTGCCTCCAGAATGTCGTTTCCAGGTTAATGCTTTGTTAGAGTTTGTCCCAAGCCGCTAACATTCTGCGATGGTTGGTTGTAGAGTAAGTTGGCTACAAAGTCGCTCTCCGTAGGCACAACTTCTACTTCTGCCTCCCTAATAGACTATATTAGATCCCCATAGGTAGCTCTGCTCCACTTCGAGAGGGCGAATCCGACCTCCTTGAGTTTGATGGAAAAATTGATTAGGGGCACATGTGTTGGAATCCCTTCCACACCTGGCTCACCACAGACTAGAAGTTGGGGTTGGACGTCCAGAAGTTCTGGAATTTGAAGGACCTTGTGGGCCTTAGGGAGGTGACGGTGATATCTAAGAGCGTGGGAGTATGGTATGACTCCGCACTGCTTAGATGGGTAACATGTTCTCTATGAATGGAGTCGAGCATAGCTTGATTCACCATCACTCTATCAAGTCGGGATTGTTGACTATTGGGGCCTTCTCTCTAATTGGACCACGATAACTTAGGCCATGAGAATGGCACATGAAGCAGGTCGGCTTCAAAGATGAATTGGTTGAAGTCGATCATCGATCCCGTATCCAGCACATTACCACCAGTTTTTTCTTCAGGGAAATGATGGCGTTGAAGTCTCCACCGCAGATCCAAGGCATATTGGTAAAGTCGGTCATGGTTTGAAGAAGGTGCTCCCATAGGTTGCGAAGCTTCTTCTTCGAGTTCCCCCCGTGCACAATAGAGAGCAAGTCATTGCAGTGCATTTTCGGGTGAGAGAATTCCACAAAGATGCATTGGTCGCTTTAAGCGACAAGCTGTGTCGAGAACTCACGATCATGGAGAATCCAAATATCTTTACCACTTGAGATGGCGTTATCAAATTCGAGCTTGAGTCTATACTTCTTCATTTGATCGGCACTAACTTCAGCTTCAATAACAGCTATCATGTTAATTTTGTGGAGGTTTGTGAGTATCTTGATACGATTGAGTGTGTTCTGACCCGCAATGCCCCTAGTATTCCATATTAGAATACTGATCATGGTGTTAGATTTGGTAGATTTTTTTGGCTTTGGCCTTAGATCTCGAAGACATCTTTGGCGTCGCCGTTTTCGTTCCTTTCTTTCGTTTGTTGCTCTTTTCTGGTGGCCTATGTTTGTTGCTCCTATTTTTGGTTCTTCTGGGATGGGAAGGAGGGGCGGGGGAGCTCTAGATGCTGCTCGGGAGGTGTTGATATTCCTCTTCCCCGTCAGTTGGCAGATCACGTAGCGTCTCCTACATCGAGACATTGGAGAATTCCGGATAGGCCGTGTTGGATTCTCCTTCTTTCCTGTCAGGGCCGTCGATGGCTGGTAGGGGCAGGTGTTGAAAAAGACTGGGCAGCACCGGTGATCCGTTGAAGGCTGCTGTTGCCCGTCGTTGATGTTTCCTGCGGACAAGAGCCTCCATACTCAGAATATGAATGGTCGACAGAGGCGGAGCTGATGAGAGCATCTAGGGTATACTGGTGGGAGCGCATGTACAGCAGATTGGGTGTATTGGGCTGCAGAAGGGGCTTCTAATTCGACGATGATGATAGGCGAGGATGGGGAAGAGAGCGGTTAGGAGGGGGCTTTAGAGGCACAGAGGGGAGATTTGCTACGCGGGCGCCAGGCCCAATCGCCTCCCCTGCTGCTTCCGATACTCTGCCTTAGCAATTGTTGACCTCGAGCGATCCCATGGGGGCATCCTTGCACAAAAGACTCTGGCACAAAATAATGGCGTGATCTTGGTGTTGGCAGAGGGCACAGTACGCGGGTAATGACTCGTACTCGACAGATTGCCATATACCGCCTTCAAGGGGAAGAACAATCCGAATGCGATCTGGTAGTGGCTTGCTAATGTCGACTTCCATGAGCACTCTAGCTCGGCTGGGGCGGATAAGGGATTCGGTAGCGCGATCTAATTTCCATGGGTTTCCTATGCATTGAGATGGCAGCCTTGGCGAAGAGGAACGATGGAAGGCCTGGAAAAGAGACCCAGACTGGAGAAATAGCGGTCTCCCGGCTGGGGAGAAGTCGGGGTCCACTTGAATATCCTCATCGGCGCACCTGCCACATACTAGAAGTCTTTGGACCACAGTCTAAGGAAATCATCCTCGCTGCTGGGACGTATCAACAGGTGCTTGGCATCTATCACCCCAACCGCGATCTTGCCAGAGAAGCCAAACGCCTTAAAAGCCTGGCGAATAGCGTTAACTAGGGGCCTGAAGAGAAAATTTTCCAATCCGGACGATTCTGAATGGCTCGACGAGCGCCGAGATTTCCGCTGCGGAAAACCCAATCTCTGGAAATCCCTTGCACTCTCCGATAACATACGCCGAAAAATCGGGAAGCACTGGAAGGGGATTCATTGAGGGAGGAGGAGAAGCCTTGTCGGCCGGTCCTGGAGCAGCGGAGGAAGACTACACCACGTCGGCGAAGGAACCAATCATGAGGAGGGGGTGTTTGAGCGCTCCTGAGGGGGGACCCGGAGCATGCGCCCCCAAAATCGTCGGGGGGGAGGAGACTCACACACATACACATATCTATTAGGAGGGATCCGTATCCCCTTATTTTTGCATCCTCCATGCAATCCCCTCTTTCACATCCATTGGATTTTGTTTAAGTCATATAATCTTAACCGTTAAAAAATCAACGGTTAAGATTAGATGACTTAAACAAAATCCTTTTTAACGGTTAAGATTATATGACTTAAACAAAATCCAATGAATGTGAAAGAGGGGATGCATGGGGATGCAAAAGTATGGGTATGCGGATCCCTCCTCATATATATATATATATATATATATATATATATATATATATATATATATATATATATATATATATATATATATATATATATATATATATGTTGGTATTTTTGCCTTTAGACTAGAAAAGATAGTCCCACATCGGCTACACCAAATGGTGAGTATCTCAATATAATGCATTGCTTGTGTTGATGTGTGCACATGAGGTGTAGTGGGGCACAAGTTTGTGCCATGTGGGAGTATTTTCCTAGAAGGAAAAAAGGATTAAATCTAACAAGGATGCAAGTTGATTTTTGTTGTGCGGACTCGGACTCGGACACGGACTGCAGGATGTCTCGTGCATGCATGAGAGTGTTCGGGGGGTAGGCGTGGACTGGCACACTTCTATGCTGATTGTGGGATGATCTAAAATATCAAACTCTATTTTTGAGTATTGGTATTTTAGTCCTACATCGGATAGGAGAAGAGGTGAAGTCTTAACTCCACTCTATAAATAGAGCCCCTTGGCCTCCTTTGAAAGATGCACAAAGAAGAGAGTTAAGGGAGTCTGTAAAGTCCAGGAAGCCCGTTCAAGTCTCTAATTTTGACTTACGAGCGTTCCAGAAGTTCTTCGTGAACTTGCTGGTTCCTAGAAGCAGATCGTGGTGGGGCAAATCTTTCTTTGAGCAACGGTGATCTTAATCACCCCAGCAAGAACCTTTCCTCTTCTTCTTTCTTCTTTCTTCTCCTTCATCTGAGTTGTAACTCAGTTCTATCCGTCTGCAACTGCGATTGCGAAGAAGAACGTGAGATTTACTTTCTGATTATTGTTGCTTTTGTAATCAGATTTATATTATAGTGTTCCTCTTGGATCTCGAGAATAATTAGAAGGTGAACGTTTGTTGAACCTCTGATCTCGTCGAGTCTACCATCTTTGATCAAGCCTCGAGACTAACAATCTCAAAGCAAGATCCTTGTAGATGGAGAACTCTCATGCTTCTCTCATCGATACCAGCTTTAACAAGTTGGAAAAATTTGACGGAGAACATTTCCAAATCTGGAAGAGGAAGGTCACCCTTAATCTTCAACTCGTGGACGTAGACCATGTGTTGATTGAGGATGAACCGACGATTCCAGAAGGAGGAACTGCCGATGCTATTGCTGCTGCACTCGTCAAGCAGAGCAAATGGAAGAGAGAAAACAACATCTATAAACTGCTGATTCTCAATTCTATGGAAGACTCTGGCAGAGTCATATTCCAAGAAGGCGAAGGCCAAAGAGATCTGGGATTCTTTGGGTAAGCTATATGAAGATGATGAGAACAGGTTCAAAATCTTTATCGCCAAAAAGTACCACAAGTGGCTCTTCGAAGTCGAGATGGCGATGCTACCTCAAGTGAAGGAATTCCTGAAGTTGTGCCAGAAGTTAGATGACGAGAAGATGCCCCTCATCGACAAGTTTGTCATTGAAGGGACAGTCTCGAAACTTCCTGCTGGTTGGAGCAACTTCTATGCTAGAATGCATCGAAAGAAGCTGGACATTAGCTTGGAAGATCTCTTACAAAAGATCCACGTTGAGGATGAAATACGATCTCAACAGAAGATGGACTCTCTGTCCAACCAACTGGCTAAGGCCAACTTGGTGCAGACAAGAGAGTTCAAGGGGAAACATGTGACTTCTCATCACAAGAAGAAGGACTCCACTAATCTAAAAGTGAACGGTCCTTCGTTCAAGCAACAGAAGTCCAATTCCTATGTGACTTGCTTCAACTGTGACAAGAATGGCCACTACATGAGTGAATGCAAATCCAAGCCCAAACCAAAATAGCAGGTATAGCTAAACTTGGTTATTTTGATTACTTAACTTGGTTGCTATTGTTGCACAGGTTGAGTTATCTAGCGTGGTAGCTGACTAGTGGTCTGACACTAGTGCATCTGACCACGTGTGCTCTCAAAGGAGCTGTTCACCAAGGGCGAGCCATGTTATGACGAAGGTCTCGATGGGGAACATATATCTAGCAGAAGTTCTGAAGATGGAGACAGTGGTTATTAATCACCGATAAGGACACTGGAATGCGTGTTGCATGTACCAGAGATTTTTTGGCAATCTGATCTCAGAAAGTCTGTTATCTGATACAGACTTGAAAGATGGACATTCATACTAGATAGATGGTAATTTCTTGGCAAGGAACATGCTTCGAAAAGATGTTCGGTGCTGAAGGAATGTTCGAACTTCTGCTGATGGCGATGAAGTTACTTCATTGAATGGACTAAGAGTTGTTCAATGATAGAAGCAGACTCAAGCTGTCCTACCGGGACCTTATCTTCGGAATGTGGGGGTAAGGAGGTGGAGGAGTTTAAGGTCTGTACAGATACAAGACTGTTGGAAAGCTGCTCAGACAATTGAACTAAAGTACTGATCATCTAGAGTTAGTACACTCAGATATCTGTGACTTTTATCAATTCTTCACAGAGGCCGGTTCGAATTATTTCTCGAAGTGCACGTTCGTATGACTTCTCAAGTAGAAGGATGCAGTATTCGAGTAGTTCAGAGATTTTAGGGCTGAAACTAAACGTTAAACCGATCTTCAACTACTCAGAAGTGATCGAGATGTAGAGTATAGGTCTCATGAATTCGCATCATTCTGCAAAGAATATGGAATCATCAATGAGACTACTGCTCCATATTCTCCTCAATCTAACGGAATAGCGGAGAGGAAGAACAGAACGTTGACAGAAATGATGAACTCAATGCTGCTAACTACGGGTCTTCCTAAATGCTAATGGAGAGAAGCTGCATTGATGACCACTTTTATTCTAAATAGAGTGCCGTATGCAACTTCGGACGTAACTCCTCATGAACTCTGGTTCAAAGTCAGACCTAACTTGAATGTCATTCGAGTGTGGGGGTCTCTGGCTTATGTGAAGCTCCCAGATCTGAAGATTCAAAAGCTGGGGACTAGGACTACGAAGATGATCTTCTTGGGGTATGCCGAGAAGAGTGATGCTCGGAGATTTCTTGATATTGATTCAAATTATATCATCGAATCTCGTGAAGACATGTTTTTAAGGTACAAGAACATTGTTCTAACGGACATTCCGGAGAATGATAAAGGTGCAAAGATGACTGAGATCTTCAACGAGCCAATTGTCCAAGATGAAGTTGTTACTGAGAAAACAATAATTGAACTAGAACTCGCTGAGCCATCGTTGAAGCGAGCGAGGAGGTCGAAGAACTTCGGAGATGACTTTATCACCTATAATGTGGAAGCAGATCCGCTAACCTATGATGAGGCGATGAAGACCAGATATGCTATTTTCTGGAAGGAGGCGATAGACAATAAAATTGAATCAATCACCTCCAATAACACTTGGGTGTTGGTTGATATACCTGAAGGAGCAAAACCAAGTGGATCTTCAAGAAGAAGATGAAAGCTGATGGAACCATTGACAAGTTCAAGGCCAGGCTAATGGCAAAAGGGTTTTCTCAGAAGCAGGGGATCAACTACTTTGACATGTATGCTCCAGTAGCCTGGATGACCACCATCAGAATGTTGATTGCTCTCGCAGCGATACATAATATGATGATACATCAGATGGATATGAAAATGACATTCCTGAATGGCGAGCTGACCGAAGAGATCTACATACAACAACCAGAAGGGTTTGTCATCAAAGGTCTCGAAGACAAAGTCTGCAAGTTGGTGAAATCTCTGTACGGTTTAAAGCAAGCTCCCAAAATATGGCATGAGAAGTTTGACAAAGTCATAAGGTCAAATGGCTACAGGGTCAGTGAAACAGACAAGTACGTCTATACGAAGTTTGCTGACGGAAGAGGAGTCATCGTTTGTCTATACGTGTACGACATGCTATTCCTAGGTACGAATATAAGCTGTGTCACTGAGACAAAGAAGTTTCTCTCGACGAACTTCAGTATGAAGGACTTAGAGGATGCTGATGTTATCTTGGGACTCAAGTTCATCCGGACAGACATTGGACTAGCGCTGTCACAGTCTCATTATGTTGAGAAGATGATCACTCGTTACGGGTATCAGGATCTTCCAAGGATCGATACGCCGTACAAGTGTGATCTGAAACTGAAGCCTAATTCAAGGAAAAGCGTTAGGCAGCTGGAGTATACAAGCGTAATTGGGAGTTTGATGTATGCTACTACTGCTACAAAGCCTGACATAGCTTTCGCTGTGGGAATACTGAGTCGTTTCATGAGCAACCCAGGCATTTGAGCACTGGAAAGCTGTGAAGCGGGTTATGAGATATCTTAAGAAGACTCAAACATATGCACTGCACTACAGCGGAGAACCGCCGGTAGTGCAAGGCTTCAGTGATGCTAGTTGGTGCTCAGAAGTGGAGAGCGAGAGGTCCACAGGTGGATACATTTTTACAATGGATGGAGCTGCTATATCGTGGAAGTCGAAGAAGCAGACTGTGCTCTCGTGATCATCTATAGAATCTGAGTTCTTTGTACTTGATACCACAGCAGATGAAGCAGAGTGGCTTCGGGAGCTCATGTATGATCTTTCAGTGGTTGGGGCGCAGATACCGGCAATTCTGATATACTGCAACAACCAGGCGACTGCAGCGGTGGCATCGAATGATCTCTTCAACGGAAAGAAGAGAACTGTGCGGTTGAAGCACATGACAGTGAACGATCTCATCAAGAGAGGTATCATTACAGTGATTGATGTTCGGAGTCAGGAGAACCGGGCAGATCCGTTCACCAAGGGCCTCAAGCGCCAGCTGGTCGATGACACAGCTTGTAAAATGGGCTTAAAGGCATTCTGATATTGTGTTATTACATTCCTACCGTAAAGTTTTATGCTATTAGTTCAAAGAGAAATCTACTAGGCATCTAGCTTTTGGTTTAAGAATAGACTATTAACCAGAAGAATATGAGAAACGGTGGGTACTTGTCCTCTGTGACATGGAGAGGTTACGGACCTACAACCACTGTTGTCTACTGTTATTTTCTGCAGAAAACTGATCCTGTGGAAAGGTTGGCTTAAATGCCTTAATGAGTTCTCAGGCAGAGTGAATGCCTGGAGTGCTTTACAGGAAGCATGGTAGCGCATCACTACAAGGAGTGTAACTCCATGCTTCAGAGGGGTGACTCCACCATGAGGTTCCCAGGTAGGGGTAATGCCTCAGCTTTACAAGCCAAGTCACAGCGGAGTAGCACCGCAAATAGGCAGGTAGCCTAATGCTGTATGATAATTATAATAAAGAGAGGTAGACAACACTAGAAAGAGGACTATGTCCTCATGTTACAGTGGCATGACACCACGAAGAGGTACCAGGTAGGGTAAAGCCTCAGCTTTGCGAGCCATGTCATAGCGGCGTAATACCGCACGGAAGCGCAAGGCTTCATGCTGGGTAGTTTGGCACTACAAAGAGGCCTGTGACCTCATGCTACAGTAGTATGACACTACGATGAGGTACCCAGGTGGGGTAAAGCCTTGGCTTTAGGCCATGTTATAGCGGCGTAGCACCGCAAAGAAGCACAATGCTTCATGCCATGACTCTTTATAAAGAACTCACCTATAGTGTATGGACAGAGATATCAGGCCGTCTCTTGAGGGTAAACTTATAGACGCCCAAAAATTATACACTGAAACTAGGCTAGCATAAGGCCTTCAATGTACAGCCAGAAGCACAGTTGATGTCATTATGTGAGTAGGAAGAATTGCAGTTATGGTGCAGAATTCAAGGCTTAGTCCATTCTTGTATCATGCTGTTATTTAACCTATGCGGGAAGATTCAAGTCATAGCGACATCTCTCCTAATGCATGATGGACAGTCACTGTAGGGAACGCTCAACCCATATATTGAGATATGTGGGGGATTGTTGGTATTTTTGCCTTTGGACTAGAAAAGATAGTCCCACATCGGCTACACCAAATGGTGAGTATCTCAATATAATGCATTGCTTGTGTTGAGGTGTGCACATGAGGTGTAGTGGGGCACAAGTTTGTGCCATGTGGGAGTATTTTCCTAGAAGGAAAAAAGATTAAATCCAACAAGGATGTAAGTTGATTTTTATTATGCAGACTCGGACTCGGACACGGACTCCAGGATGTCTCGTACATGCGCAGGAGTGTTCGGGAGGTAGGCGTGGACTGGCATACTTCTATGCTGATTGTGGGATGATCTAAAATATCAAACTCTATTTTTGAGTATTGGTATTTTAGTCCCACATCGGATAGAAGAAGAGGTGAAGTCTCAACTCCATTATATAAATAGAGCCCCTTGGCCTCCTTTGAAAGATGCACAAAGAAGAGAGTTAAGGGAGTCTGTAAAGTCTAGGAAGCCCGTTCAAGTCTCAAATTTTGACTTACGAGCGTTCCAGAAGTTCTTCGTGAACTTGCTGGTTCTTGGAAGCAGATCGTGGTGGGGCGAATCTTGCTTTGAGCAACGGTGATCTTAATCACCCCAGCATGAACCTTTTCTCTTCTTCTTTTTTCTCCTTCATCTGAGTTATAACTCAGTTCTGTCCGTCTGCAACTGCGATTACGAGGAAGAATGTGAGATTTACTTTCTGATTATTATTGCTTTTGTAATCAGATTTATATTATAATGTTCCTCTTGGATCTCGGGAATAATCAGAAGGTGAACGTTTGTTGAACCTCAGATTTATATTATTGTTGCTTTTTTTTTAAATTTCTGGCTGCAGTTTTCCATGAATCAGCTTATCCATTTTCTGTCCTTTTCCTCGGCAACGTTTTCAGTGTTCATATGCAACTATCTTTTCTTTTGAACCTCTTTTTTGGATGATAGTATTACACGACTTATATAGATGTAATTGGTACAGATTATTGAATTATGTAGAAATGAGTCTAATTTCTCAGATAATATTATTGAGGGCTACTGCCTACTACTTATAGAGGGTCCAACCCCTCTTCATATTACATCTAACCGATGTGGGACTAAAGTCCCTTATTTACTCTCAACACTCCCCCTCAAGATGGGAGATAGATATTAATCATCCCCATCTTGTTACATAGCTTTGACAGACTCAATGAACTAAGACCCTTAGTCAGACAGTCTGCCACTTGTTCTTCTGAGCGAACATAGTCAATCTTCAGTATCCCTTGTTCCAGCTTTTTCTTGATGAAGAATCGATCGATCTCGATGTGCTTAGTTCTGTCGTGCTGAACCGGATTGTTCGCTATACTTATCGCAGCTTGACTATCGCTCAGAAGGTGCAATGGTGTCCCCCTGTCTAGCTTCAACTCTGTCAGCAGCGCCTTTACCCATAGCAATTCTGATACTCCTAGAGCCATTGCTCTGTATTCTGCTTCAGCTGTCGACCGTGCTACCACTGACTGTTTCTTGCTTCTCCATGAAACCAGGTTTCCTCCTACAAAAACACAGTACCCTGTGGTAGACCTTCTGTCGTCTATGCAGCTTGCCCAGTCTGCATCGCAGTATCCCTCAACATCTATGCATCCATTCTTTTTGAACCACAGTCCTTTTCCTGGCGTCCCTTTCAGATATCTTAGAATCTGAAATACTGTATCCATATGACCCGTTCTTGGATCATGCATATAGCGGCTTACAACACTTACTGCAAATGAGATATCAGGGCGAGTATGCCCTAGATAAATCAGTCTGCCTACTAGCCTTTGATACCTTTCGCGATCAATAGGCTTTCCTGCTTCTGCTCCCATCTTGCACTTCTGGTCAATTAGAGTGACTGCTGCTCGGCATCCCAGCATTCCTGTCTCTTTCAGCAGATCTAGTGCATATTTCCTTTGTGAGAGAATAATTCCTTGTTCACCATCATACACCTCGATACCTAAAAAGTATCTCATCTCTCCCAGGTCCTTCACCTCAAACTCTTTGGCGAGTTTCGTCTTCAGCTTAGTGATCTCAACTACATCGTCACCTGTGATCACTATATCATCTACATATACAGCAAGTATAGTAATGTGGCCCCTTGCATGCTGGAGGAAGACAGTATGATCTGCATTTGTCTGATGGTACCCCATGCCAGTGACAGCCCTTCTGAATCTGTCAAACCAGGCTCGAGAAGATTGCTTCAGCCCGTACAGCGACTTCTTTAGTTTGCACACTTTTCCATGTGACGTTCCTTCACCTGAATCTGACACAGAGTAGCACCCCGGAGGAGTCTCCATGTATACTTCTTCTTGTAGGTCTCTATGAAGAAATGCGTTCTTTACGTATAACTGGTGTAGCTTCCATCCATAGTTTGCTGCAATGGAGACCAGCGTTCTTACGGTACTCATCTTTGCTACTGGGGCAAAAGTCTCATCATAGTCGATACCATATGTCTGGGTATAGCCTTTTGCAACCAGTCTCGCCTTGTATCGTTCAACTTTTCCTTCTGGTGTCTCCTTCACTGTGTAAACCCATTTGCATCCCACAGCTTTTTTCCTTTCAGGTAATGGCACCAGCTCCAATGTCTTATTTTTCTCTAGTGCCCCAAGTTCTTCCATCATTGCGGCTTTCCATCTTGGGTCATTCTTTGCTTCCTGCCAATTCTTAGGTAAAGAAGTAGAGTCTAACGAAGTGAGGAATGTTTGATAAGTCGGAGAAATATTAGAATAAGATAGGTAGTTGGCGATATCATGTTCATAATCTTTATAACGAATAGGAGCCTTTTCCGTATTAATGCGAGAAGACCTCCTTAAGGGAGCAATGGGTGGTAGGGAAAGCATACCATCCGAATCGGAGAGATCCGCTTCCGAATCCGAGCGATCCGGTGCGGGAGTAACATCTTCAGGAGTCGGGGCAGGAGTTGACGAGGGACTTGGTACTATAGGCACAAGGCACGGCACAGTACTAGACCTCTGCTGTCTTCTTCTGTAAACTTGGAGCTCCTTTTTCCTTGTCTGCTTCTCCCCCTGCGTAATGTACGTATTGTCTTCGTCATCCTCCGTATCAGTATCATTGATGCTTTCTCCCTCTTTCTTCCAGTGTGTCACGACAGGACAAGGTACCGATCCGACAACTACGTTTGGGCGTACTACCTCCCCCTCACGTCCAACACCCGCTGTGTGAGGTGTGTTCCCAAACGCAGAACCTTCGTCCGAACCATAATAAGGTTCCAGCTCTCTGAATGTAACGTCCATGCTTACAAACAGCTTCCGTTCAACCGGGCTCCAGCATACGTAACCCTTCTGTGTCCCGGTGTACCCAACAAAGACACACTTAACTGCTCGAGGATCCAGCTTACCAACGCCAGGCCTGTTATCGTGGACGAAGCATACACAACCAAATACTTTCGGAGGAACGGTGTACGCAGTTGTCCCCGTGAGCATTTCCAAAGGCGTCTTCCAGTTCAGTAATTGAGAGGGCATCCTGTTGATGAGATAAAAGGCTGTTAAGACAGCCTGCCCCCACAAAAATTTAGGAACATTCATAGCCAGCATCATTGTCCGAGCTACCTCTAGCAGGTGCCTATTCTTTCGTTCGGCAACACCATTTTGAGCCGGTGTATATGCACAAGAGGTTTGATGCAGTATACCATGAGAGGATAAATACGCAGCAAACCTCTTATGGGTATATTCCGTCCCATTATCCGACCGGAAACACTTAATACGAGCATTATACTGTGTCTTTATCCGTTGATAGAGGCTTTGAAATGCTCAAAAACATCACTTTTATTCTTCAGCAGGTAGACCCACGTTACGCGGGTAGAGCAGTTAATAAAAGTAACAAACCATCTATAACCGTTAATACCGTTTGTAGGACAAGGGCCCCACACATCGAAATGAATCATATCAAAAGCAGCAGAACATCGATGCCCAGAACTCACATAGGAGCTTCTGGTATGTTTCTCCAACTCACAAGCATCACAAACTAACAACTCTTTATTTGCTTTTTGATATAAGGACGGATACAGTCGACTAATAATGGGAAAAGAAGAATGTCCTACACGCTGATGGTGGAGGAGCAGCTCGGCTTTGATACTTCGACTTCGGACTTCCGGTTGTGCGTCTGCAACCAAAGATGCCAGTGCTCTATCCAGACCGTTCCTGTCCAAGTACCATAGACCCTTATGCCATGTGCCAGTGCCTAGTCGTCTTCCCGTTCCCTTCTCCTGAAAAGTTACCTTAGGAATATCAAAGGAAACAATACAGTTTAGATCAAGGATAATTGCGCTAATGGATATAAGATTGACAGGAAAGGAAGGAGCATGTAAGACATTAGATAGAGTGATGGAAGGAGTACAATCAATAGTGCCTTTACCCGTAACAGGCCTGGAGGTACCATCAGCAGTCTGAATGCTTTCTGGCGGCGTTAGAGTAGAGTATTCCCGGAACTCACCTCGGGACCCCGTGACATGGCAAGATGTCCCAGAGTCCATAATCCAAGCTGGCTGAGAGACAGATGCAAGAGCACGCGGAGGTATACCGGCACTGGTTTGGGAGAAGTAAGTGCAGTAATCTCCTGTAGTGGACGGCGCCCCAGGAATGACTTGTCGTTCACCAGAACCAAGCTTTGAGTCGCGCATCTTCTCGAGAACTTCTCTCTAAAATGGAGTGATGTCCACCAGCTGATTGTCCCCACCTTCATCCGCCAGATGTGCCTTGTTGCCTCCAGAGTAAGTGCCCCTTCCACCACTGTAGCTGCCTCGACCACCTCGTCGTCCACCGCGACCACGGCCCCGACCATTCGAGGGAGTCCGTGTCTGTTTTGGGCAAAAGCGGATATAATGCCCTGTGTCACCACAGTTGTGGTAAACGTCTCCCGTAGAAGGAGGCTGTATGAAAGTGGCAAGAGCAGATGTGTCAACTCCGGCCTGCTTCCCCTGGGAGATACCTTTGGTAGGTATCAGCTTCAACCGTGCTTCTTCTTGTGCCATGGCAGCTATGGCGTCTTCTAATGTCGGGAGCTGCGGTTATGCGAGAAGTACATTCCTCCGTTGCTCAAATGCAGGGTTGATCCCCTTCAAAAACTTCATCATTCGTTGCACGAGATACAATCCAGAAATTTTTGGAAATATTTTGCAAAAGCCGGTTCAACCTGAGCATCCTCCATGCCAAGAGGATCATAATGGTCAAGATCAGATCAGTACTTCTTCAACAAGGCAGCGTACTCAGAGATGGTACGATCGTCTTGGATTACCCGATCGAGCTCATCCTGCAGTTGGAAGACTCGCATGGGGTTACCCGAACCGGAGTACACGTCTTTCAATGTTCTCCAGATATCAGCAGCTCCCTCCATTGCTTCAACGGTACCCGACACTTGGTCGGTCAAAGAGGCTGTCAACCAACCGGCCACGACATTGTTGACAATGTCCCATACAGCAAACTCCTTCGAGGAGTGATCGACAGGGGCCTTGGTGTGGCCATATACATAACCAACCAAGCCACGTCCCTTCAGCGTCCGCATCGCCTGCCGCGACCATTTCAAGTAGTTGGTCGTGCCTTCCAACTTCGTCTCCAGCTTGTCCAACTTCTCCATTTTGTACGGTGACGGATCCACATCAGTATGGGTCACGCGTGGGGTTACCTCCGGTAATCTCTTGGTCAGGAGATCCTCGACCAGGGCCTTCATTTCTTCTCCTGTCAACTTCCCATAGATGGAATCCATGACTTCTTCAACTGCAATCAGTGAGGTGTTGTTGTTTCCTGAGTCGTCTTCTTGTGAGTCGTCTTCGTCTTAGTCAGCTATCGGGGGAAAACAATAAAACGAGATCCCTCACTGATATGTCGTAGTTTATACGACCAACTAGAACCGCGTCATGATAAGGCGTTCGGACGGCTCAAGGATAACCAACGTAGTTGTGCCTCCTTGCATGAGACAAACCAGAGGTATACCAGCCGTGCAGAAACGATTGTAAAGACAACGTTTCTGAGATACAAAAATCTAAAGAGATTTCGTATTCGTAGTAGAGCTTCTAAAAAGAAGGTACTGATTCTCGAGGCAACTACAGAGATTTTCTAAAGAGAAGGAAATCTGTTTTTTTTACGGCTAGGGTTAGTGTTAGGGTTTGGATGGGGTTGCTAGAGCTAGGGTTAGGGTTTCCATTACAAGAGAGGCTAGGGTTAGGAGGGGGGCGGGAGGGTGCTTGCGGGTGGCGGGAGGGGGGGAAGGGTGCTGGTCGGGGGGGGGGGAGGGGGGCGCTGCTGCTCCGGGGGGGGTCGGGGGGGGTACTGCTCCGGGGGGGGTCGGGGGGGAGGGCGCTGCTCCGGGGGGTGGGGTCGGGGGGGGCGCTGCTGCTCCGGGGGGGGTGGGGGGGGTACTGCTTCGGGGGGGGGGGTCGGAGGGGAGGCGCTGCTCCGGTGGGGGGGGGGTCGGGGGGGGGCGCTGCTCCGGGGGGAGGGGGGTCGGGGGTGGGGGGTTTTGGGGGGGGGCTGTTGCTCCGGGGGGGGGGGGATTCGGCTAAATTTTTTTTTGTGGAGAGAGAGAGAGAGAGTTATAGCTCTGATACCATGTAGAAATGAGTCTAATTTCTCAGATAATATTATTGAGGGCTACTGCCTACTACTTATAGAGGGTCCAACCCCTCTTCATATTACATCTAACCGATGTGGGACTAAAGTCCCTTATTTACTCTCAACAAATTATTAACACACAGACGTGCCATGGATACATCTCTTATAACACAATTAGCTTCGTAAAATTTAATTTTGGTATTGCTTCCTCTTGTATTTAATTTTGTTAAATTTCAAATTTTAATTTAGTCTTCATATTTCTTAAAAGATGTACTCGCACTCAAGTTTTGGTAAAGAATACAATTACATATACTCATTTAATGTTTCTGTCCCACATAAGATTCAAGGGACTAGAGTTAGATTTGTCCCCGGTATGTTAGATATTAATCTTATTGATGAAGTTGTTGTTGATTCATATTTTGGGTTACTGCTATTAGATAGTATATATATTACGCTTCATACTATGTCCTGATGTCAGAAGAGAGAGTCAAGGGATTAAGACCCCGTTTGGTTTACTGTAATATAATCGTAATTGCAACATTACAGTGTACCAAATGAGGTAAGTTTCTCTGCTCAACCATACACAAGGAAAGAGGAGAAACCGGAGCCCACTTTACCACTTCCTCACTTATTAGCCTACTACAGCTTAACCTAGGCTTTTTTATTAGACTGGTACTACAATTGTTTTTCTGCATTTTGCGTTTGCTGCAGTTTAATGCATTTTGATGGCATGTTTTTAGAGGTATAGATACCATATACTACATAAATTTTCTTGATGATTTCTGTTTAGTGCAGTCCCAATATGTTCTCTCTGACCTCACCTGTGAAACATTATAGAATATTGTATTACAACTTAAGTAGAACATGTAGATTGAGGAATTATTGCTGCTTGTATACCTATAAATAGAACTCAATATAACTTAGAAGTGGAATGTGATATTGACCCTGTTTCTGGTTTCCGTAAAATTTACATGGTCACTTTCTTATGGCACAATTTTGTGAATAACATTGCTATCTATTTCTAGTGAACCACTGATGTTTGCCAAGATCAAGCTTAGGTAAAAAGCTTATGGCAAAATTTTGTGAATAACATTGCTATCGAAAATACTCCGTCTTGCCTTCCCTGTTACTTCTAAGTTCTAAATCATCAATCCTTTGCCACCAGCTCATTGCTTAATGATAACTCAAATATATTAGACATGGATTTTCCAGTATGTTACTCTTCCATTTTGCAGACTGATGCTGACTACTGCTTCTATTCGATGCTGAAGTTAGCATTACAGATATGTGGAAGACAGCACGTATCCTCTTTATAAGATTGTTCGCTTTCTTAAGAAGTATTGACACATGGGAACATAATCACACGAGAATACTGACCAAATGCTCTGAGGAGACAACTAAAGAGCCAACTCTTTTATCATTCAAGCACCGATCCCTCTTCATATATATAAATATATATCACACTCCAGTCCCAAAAATACTAGGACTGTCACGTGACTTAGCCAACTAGCACGAATCAATAGATAATCCTACTTCGAAAATCCCATGATTCGTACATTGAAAATCCCATGAAAATTCCATGATTCGTACTTACGTTGTCTATATAGGACTCAAGTCCAAATCCTTAACGACACAAGTCAAGTTAGATTTCATCCACAAGATATAAAATCAACTAGATCAAATATTGTTGGGTTTTTGGTTTTTCTTTTAGAAAGGTTTAGTCCTACATCGGAAAAAACAAATGGTTTGTATCTCTATATATTAGCTTTGCTATTATTGGAGATGCACATGTGGTGTGGAGGTGCACATGGGTTTGCCATGTGGGATTATTTTTCTAATGGGAAAAAGGCTAAAATCAACAATTAAAGCATTCATGCTTTTTGCTCTTGGAAAATTTATTTCCATAGGAGCTAAGCCCCGTTGGGGCTTAGCGACTCGGACTCGGACTCGGACTCGGGCTCATGAGGCGTAATGTGGCATTTTGTTGGCGCACTTTGCACTTAGCACGACGCATAGTGCGCTTAAGTTGCGCGAGCCACTTGTGCGGCCAGTTACGCGCGCCCGGTACGCGCAGTGTGCGCAGCATACGCAGCGTACGTAGAGTGCGTAGAGTGCGTAGTGTGCGTAGGGTGCGTAGTGTGCGTTGTGTGCGTAGGGTGCGTAAAAGGGGCTGTGTGCGTAAAGTGTAAATTACGCTGGTGGCACAACTTCCAGCAGAACGTGTCCTTGCATGTTCTGAGCGGTTGCTCCATGTTCGGGGTGGTTACTACCACGTCCCTAACATTGTGCTAACCGGGCAGTTGTTGTAGGGGCTTATATAAGGCCTCCTCTTCCTCTCTCACAGGTGACAGAACAGAAAGAGAAGCCACCAGAAAGTTTATGAAGTGTTCTTTAGCACAAGTAAACAGAGATTTCAGACGTGTTCTTTAACACAGTTCTGATTTGCAGCCTTCGAGAGAGAGAGGAAAGGCGTCGCACCAGCGTTGCTCTTGCACGGGAGTTCGTGTCCGTCCGAGGAGTCAGAAGAGCAGGAGTGTTCTAAGTTCTCCGACGAACTTGCTGGTTCCTGGAAGCTGTTCGCGTAGGACGAATAAAGCTTTGAGCAACGGTGATCATTCACCCCAGCAGGAGTTCTTCCATCTATCGCCAGTCACCTTCTTCGTTGCTACCAGTAACTCTGATTGTATCTTCTTTTTAGAAGTACTACGATCTGATTGCTGTGACTATAAAATCTTTTTAGATTCTCGTAATATCATAACGATATCTTTTTAGATCTTCGTTATACTTGCGCAACCTTCCTAGAAGTGTTGCGTTGGAACATTGTTTTTATAATTGTTTCATATTCTCAGTTTTTAATCGAAAAATTGTGCCCCGGTAATAACAATCTCAAAGCTTTATTTCTACGATGGAAAACATTAATGCTTCACTCCTAAACACTGACTTCTATAAGTTAGAGAAGTTTGATGGAGAGCATTATCAAGTTTGGAAGAGGAAGGTTTATCTCACTCTTCAACTCAGAGACGTGGATCACTGCTTCTTGAAGAGGAACCTACCGTTCCAGATACTGGGTCTGCTGCCGCAATCTCTGTGGCTACTAAACTTCAGGCCAAGTGGAGAAGGGAGAATAGCATTTGTAGGTTGCTTATCCTGAATGCTATGAAGGATTCCATAGCAGAATCTTATTCTAAGAAGAATATCGCTAGAGACATATGGGAGTCTATAGAAAAACTCTATAAAGAAGACAAGAACCGCAGTAAAATATTTGTGGTTGAAAAATATCACAAGTGGTTTTTTGAGGACGGAAAGTCTATGCTGCCGCAGGTGAAGGAGTTCCTGAAACTGCGACAGAAGCTGGAAGACGAGGCGATGCCCCTCCCCGACAAGTTTGTTATTGGAGGGATTGTCTCAAAGCTCCCCGCTGGGTGGAGCAAGTTCTATGCAAACGTGCATAGGAAGAAGTTGGAGATCACCCTTGAAGATCTCCTACAGGAAATCTATGTTGAGGACCAGATGCGGGCTCAACTGAAGGTGGACACACTGTCCAAGCAATTGGCTAACGCCAATCTGGTTCAGACCAAGGAACCAAAGGAAAAGCAGGCGGCTTTCCACAGCAAGAAGAAGAACCCTGACAATCTAAAAGTCAAGGGAACTTCTATCAAGAAAAAGAAACCGAAGTCTAAAATGCCTTGCTTCAAGTGTGGCAAGAAGGGCCACTTTAAGAATGAGTGCAAAGCAAAAACCAAGTAATCAGAGCAAGGAGAGCCTAGTAAGGTATCTATGATCACTGACATTGTTGCTATGATTGCACAGGTTGATGCGGTAAGGACTGATTCTGACTGGTGGGTAGACACTGGAGCCTCCTGCCATGTCTGCTCCAGTAAGGAGTGGTTCACCACCTACACCCCTACTTCTGAAGTGGTTATGATGGCGAACCAGGCACAAGCTGAAGTGCTCGGGATCGGGACGGTGGTGTTGAAGCTGACTTCGGAGAAGTCTCTGACGCTTCAAGGCGTGAAGCACGTACCTACTATCGCCAAGAACCTGGTTTCGGAAGGCCTACTCTGCAATACAGGCCTCAGGATGGACATCAATGCTGGCCAGATGGTGATGTCTATCAAGGGAACATATTTCGGGAAAGCTTTTTATACCGAAGGAATGTTCAAGATTCAGCTTGTAAATAAGTCCAATGTAATTAATGTAATTAATAAAGTCACTCATTCTGCTTATACTCTTGAGTTGTGGCATAATAGGCTAGGACATGTTCATTATAAACGAATAAACAGAATGTCTAGTCTAGGACTTATCTCCAAATGTGGGGGTAAGGTAGAGAAATGTGAAGTTTGTGCTCAAACGAAGATCACAAGGAAACCCTTTCCTCGGGTTAATCGAAGTACAGATCTTCTGGAGTTGGTTCACTCCGAGTATCTGTGACTTCAAACAGTTCTCTATAAAGGCCGGGATAAAGTATTTCATAACCTTCATCGATGACTTTTCAAAGTATGTGTTCGTCTACTTGCTGAAGGCTAAAGACGAAGCATTCGAGAAGTTCAAGGAGTTCAGAGCCGAAGCTGAGCGGCAGACTGGACAACAACTCAAAATGATAAGAAGTGATCGAGATGGGGAGTACAGGTCTCATGAATTCGCATCGTTCTACAAAGAACATGAAATTGTCAATAAGACTACGGCTCCGTACTCTCCTCAATCAAACGGAGTAGCAGAGAGGAAGAACAGAATGTTAACAGAAATGATTAACTCAATATTGTTGACTGCTGGTCTTTCTAAGTGCTACTGGGGAGAAGCTGCATTGACGGCCACTTTTATTCTAAATAGGGTGCCTCATGCAACTTCTGACATTACTTCTCATGAACTCTGGTTCAAGGTCAGACCAAACTTGAATGTCATTCGAGTGTGGGGGTGTCTAACATATGTCAAGCTTCCAGATCTAAATATTCAGAAGCTTGGGACAAGGACTACAAAGACGATCTTCTTGGGGGTATGTCGAGAAGAGTGATGCTCGGAGATTTCCTGATATTGAGTCAAATCATATCATTGAATCTCGCGACGCAGAATATTTTGAAGATAAATTTGCAAGGCACAAGAATATTGTTCTTACGGATGTTCTGGAGAACAATGAGGATGCACAAGAAACTGAAGTCTTCAATGAAGATGTGGTCCAAGAAGATGTTGTTGTTGAAACAACGGTTGAACTAGAACAAGCTGAGCCGTCAGCTAAGCGTGTGAGAAGACCGAAGGACTTCGGAAGTGACTTTGTCACCTATCATGTGGAAGCAGATCCGCTTACCTATGATGAGGCGATGAAGACCAGAGACGCGGTTTTCTGGAAGGAGGCGATTGACAAAGAGATTGATTCCATCACCTCAAATAACACTTGGGTGTTGGTTGATCTTCCTGAAGGAGCGAAACCCATCGGATGCAAATGGATCTTCAAGAAGAAGATGAAAGCAGACGGAACTATTGACAAGTTCAAGGCTAGGTTGGTAGCCAAAGGGTTTTCTCAGAAGCAGGGGATTGACTATTTTGACACCTATGCTCCAGTAGCCCGGATGACCACCATCAGAATGTTGATTGCTTTCGCAGCAATACATAAGATGGTGATACATCAGATGGATGTGAATACGGCTTTCCTAAATGGCGAGCTGACCGAAGAGATTTATATGCAACAGCCAGAGGGATTTGTCATCAGGGGTCTTGAAGACAAAGTCTGCAAGTTGGTAAAATCCTTGTACGGTCTTAAACAGGCTCCCAAGATGTGGCATGAGAAATTTGACAAAGTTATAAGGTCAAATGGCTACATGGTCAGCGATACGGACAAGTGTGTTTACACGAAGTTCGCTGATGGAAGAGGTGTGATCGTTTGTCTGTACGTGGACGACATGCTTATCCTAGGTACGGATATTAGCTGTGTCACTGAGACAAAGAAGTTCATCTCTAGCAAGTTCAGTATGAAGGACTTGGGGGAAGCTGATGTGATCTTAGGGATCAAGATCATCCGGACAGACACTGGACTAGCACTGTCACAGTCTCATTATATTGAGAAAATGATCACTCGTTATGGGTATCGGGATCTTCCAGGGATCGATACGCCGTACAGGTGTGATCTGAAGCTGAAGCCTAATTCAAGGGAAAACATCAGGCAGCTGGAGTATACAAGCATAATAGGAAGTTTGATGTATGCTACTACTGCCACAAGGCCTGACATAGCTTTCGCCGTGGGAATGCTGAGTCGTTTCACGAGCAACCCAGGTGTTGAACACTGGAAAGCTGTAAAACGGGTTATGAGATATCTCAAGAAGACTCAGACATATGCACTGTACTACAGCAGAGATCCGTCGGTAGTAGAAGGCTTCAGTGATACCAGTTGGTGCTCAGAGGTGAAGAGCGAGAGGTCCACAGGTGGATACATTTTCACAATGGGTGGAGCTGCTATATCGTGGAAGTCGAAGAAGCAGACTATGCTCTCGCGGTCATCCATGGAATCTGAGTTCTTTGCACTTGATACCACAGCCGAGGAAGCAGAATGGCTTCGGGAGCTCATGTATGATCTTCCAGTGGTTGGGGCACAAATACCGGCGATACCGATATACTGCGACAACCAGGCGACTGCGGCGGTGGCATCAAATGACCTTTTCAATGGGAAGAAGAGGACTGTACGGTTGAAGCACAGGGCAGTACACGATCTTATCAAGAGAGGTGTTATTACAGTGATTGATGTTCGGAGTCAGGAGAAACTGGCGGATCCGTTCACCAAGGGCCTCAAGCGCCAGCTGGTCAATGACACAGCTTGTAAAATGGGCTTAAAGGCATTCTGATATTGGATTATTGTATTCCTACCATAAAGTTTTATGCTAATATTTCAAAGATTTATCTACTAGGCATCTAGCTTTTGGTTCAAGGGAGGACCACTAATCGGAAGAATATCAGGAACGGTGGGTACATGTTCTAATGGGTATGGAGAGGTTACGGACCTATAACCACTGTTGTCTACTATTGTTTTCTGCAGAAAATGGTTCCTGTGGGAAGGTTGGCTTAATTGCCTTAATGAGTTCTCAGGCAGAGTGAATGCCTGGAGTGCTTTACAGGAAGCACGGTAGAGCAGCACTATAAGGAGTGAAACTCCATGCTACAGTGGGGTGACTCCACAATGAGGTTCCTTTATGTGGGGTGCTGCCCAGGAATAGGATAAAGCCTCGGCTTTGCAGGACAAGTCACAGCGGCATAGCACCGCAAATAGGCAGTTAGCCTAATGCTGTATGTTAAATATAAAGAGAGGTGTAGTCAGCACTACAAAGAGGAGGAGTTCCTCATGTTACAGTGGCACGACACCACCATGAGGTACCCGGTTAGGGATAAAGCCTCGGCCTTGCAAGCCATGTCGTTGCGGCGTAACACCGCAAGGGAGCCTAAGGCTTCATGCTGGAAAGTTTGGCACTACAAAGAGGCGGTTGCCTCATGCTACTGTAGTATGACACTACGATGAGGTTCCCGGTATGGGGTAAGGCCTCGGCTTTAAGCCATGTCATAGCGGCGTAGCGCCGCAAGGGAAGCGCAAAGCGCTTCATGCCATGTCTCTTTATAATGAACTCACATATAGTGTATGACAGAGATATCAGGCCGTCTCTTGAGGGTAAACTTGTAGACACCCAAAATTATACACTGAAACCAGGCTGGCACAGGGCCTTTAATGTGTAGCCAGAAGCACATATAACTACATTATGTGAGTAGAAAGAATTTCAGCTATGATGCAGAATTCAAGGCTTAGTCCATTCTTGTATTATACTTTGATTTTTGACCCATGCGGGAAGATTCAAGTCGTAAGCGACATCTCTCCTAATGCATGATGGACAGTTACTATGGGGAACACTTATATCCATATATAGAGATATGTGGAGGATTGTTGGGTTTTTAGTTTTTCCTTTAGAAAGGTTTAGTCCCACATCGGAAAAAACAAATGGTTTGTATCTCTATATATTAGCTTTGCTATTATTGGAGATGCACATGTGGTGTGGAGGTACACATGGGTTTGCCATGTGGGATTATTTTTCTAATAGGAAAAAGGCTAAAATCAACAATTAAAGCATTCATGCTTTTTGCTCTTGGGAAATTTATTTCCATAGGAGCTAAGCCCCGTTGGGGCTTAGCAACTCGGACTCGGACTCGGACTCGGGCTCAAGGGCTCATGAGGCATAATGTGGCATTTTGTTGGCACACTTTGCACTTAGCACGTCAGCATCGTCGCTAGGCGCATAGTGCGCTTAAGTTGCGCTCGTTGCGCGAGCCACTTGCGCGACCACGTTGCGCGGCCCGTTACGCGAGCCCAATTACGCTGGCCCAGTTACACAGCCCAGTATGCAGCCCAGTACGCCCTGTATGCGCAGTGTACGCAGCGTACGTAGCGTACGTAGATTGCGCAGTGTGCGCAGCGTACGCAGTGTGCGTAGGGTGCATAAAAGGGGCTGTGTGCGTAAAGTGTAAATTACGCTGGTGGCACAACTTCCAGCAGAACGTGTCCTTGCATGTTCTGAGCGGTTGCTCCATGTTCGGGGTGGTTACTACCACGTCCCTAACATTGTGCTAACCGGGCAGTTGTTGCAGGGGCTGATATAAGGCCTCCTCCTCCTCTCTCACAGGTGACAGAACATAAAGAGAAGCCACCAGAAAGTTTACGAAGTGTTCTTTAGCATAAGTAAACAGAGATTTCAGATATGTTCTTTAACACTGTTCTGATCTGCAGCCTTCGAGAGAGAGAGAGGAAAGGCGTCGCACCAGCGTTGCTCTTGCACGGGAGTTCGTGTCCGTCCGAGGAGTCAGAAGAGCAGGAGTGTTCTAAGTTCTCCGACGAACTTGCTGGTTCCTGAAAGCTGTTCGTGTAGGGCGAATAAAGCTTTGAGCAACGGTGATCATTCACCCCAGCAGGAGTTCTTCCATCTATCGCCAGTTACCTTCTTCGTTGCTGCCAGTAACTCTGATTGTATCTTCTTTTTAGAAGTACTACGATCTGATTGCTGTGATTATGAAATCTTTTTAGATTCTCGTAATATCATAACGATATCTTTTTAGATCTTCGTTATACTTGCGCAACCTTCCTAGAAGTGTTGCGTTGGAACATTGTTTTTACAATTGTTTCATATTCTCAGTTTTCTATCGAAAAATTGTGCCCCGGCAATAACAAATATATAAAAAGATAATAAAATACAAGTAGCTCCAAGTCCGGTACTATCACAAATCCATTACTAGTATGCGAGAAAAATAAGAGAAACAAAAATAATGCGAAAAGGAAATAAAAAGATAGCATGAACGAAAGTGGCACGGTGAGACGGATCGATCTCCACGTGGTCAGAAGGGGGTGCACCTGCATCGGTTCTCGGTCCGTAAACCTGCTGAATACTTCTCGTTTGCTAAATCCGGAGAAAAGTCCACGACTTCAGGGAACATAGCAAGATACATAATATGCGTGCCACTAAACAACCGTAAATAAACATGCTACGGGATTGTCAGGTTGCTGTAGCTAAGGAACTTGAGATGGTTGCTGTTGAGATGTGGAATGAGAACCACCAGGATGTTGGAATTATTGTTGTGCCTGTGGTTGTGGAGTGGCCTTCTCCAATCTATGGTTTTACGAAATGGTTACTAATATCTGCAGGAGTGTCAATGTCCTCTCTAACATTGCCTTAAACCATTTCAATTTATCATAATACTCTTCTGACTGCTTTCCAGGAGGCATGAGTGCTGCTTCATGCTGTAGACAAACAAGACACACAAAGAATAATCAGTTCTATATATATATATATATGTTATTGCCGGGGCACAATTTTTCGATAGAAAACTGAGAATTCGTAACAATTGTAAAAAACAATTATTATTACGTAACACTTCACAGAAGGTACGTAACAGAAATTCCACTAATGCAATACTTCACAGAAGGTGCACAGATTTCTACCAACACAAACACTTCACCGAAGGTACGCTAATAGAATTTCGATAAACGAAGAAGGTGATGCAACACTTCACAGAAGGTGCATAGATTTCTACCAACGCGAACACTTCACCGAAGGTGCGCTAAAAGAATTCTGATAAACGAAGAAGGTGACAGGCGAAAGATGGAAAAACTCCTGCTGGTGTGAATAATCACCGTTGCTCAAAGATTTATTCACCCCACACGAATAGCTTCCAGGAACCAGCAAGTTCATCGGAGAACTTGGAACACTCTTGCTCTTCTGATTCCTCCTCAACGCTGGTACAATACCTCTCTTCTCTCTCATAGCTTCTAAACACTTGTAAACTTTCTGTCTACTACTTGTGTATTAGTTCCCTTTTGTGAGAGAGAAGGAGGAGACCTTTATAGGCCCATGCAACAACTGCCCGGTTAGCACAATATTAGGGACGTGGTAATAACCAACCCAAACATGGAGGAACCGCTCTGAACATTCAAAGACATATTTTTTCGCAAGTTATGCCACTCGTATAACCAGCATGATTTGCACTTTACGCACACTACGCACACTGCGTACGCTGCGCACACTGTGCATTCTACGCACGCTGCGTACGCTGCGCACACTACGCACACTGCACGTACTGGGCTGCGTAACTGGGCCGACGTAACTGGGCTCGCGTAACTGGGCTCGTGTAACGGGCCGCGTAACTGGGCTCGCGTAACATGGCCGCACGAGTGGCTCGCGTAACGAGCACAACTTAAGAGCACTATGTACCTAGCGACGATGCTGACGTGCTAAGTGCAAAGTGCGCCAACAAAATACCATATTACGCTTCATGAGCCCTTGAGCCCGAGCCCGAGTCTGTGTTCGAGTCCGAGTCTGAGTCCGAGTCGCTAAGCCCCTATGGGGCTTAGCTCCCATGGAAATAAATTTTCCAAGAGCAAAAAGCTAGATGCTTACCATGGAGCCTTATTCTTACATCTTAATAAAATTACCCACATGGTTCCCACCTTTGGGTTACCACCCATGTGCACATCCCAACAATACACATAAGCCTATATATATTGAGATACCATATGGTGCATTTCCGATGTGGGAATAAAACTTCACTAAGTATGTAGAGAACAAGTTCTCTACATGTCAAGAATACAAATGCCCCAACAATCCTCCACAAATCTCAATATATATGGGTTCGAGTGTTCCCCACAGTGACTGTCCATCATGCATTAGGAGAGATGTCGCGATGACTTGAACCTTCTCGCATGGGTTAAACAACAGACTATAATACAAGAATGGACTAAGCCTTGAATTCTGTACCATAATTGAAGTTGTTTTCACTCACATAATGTAGTCACATGTGCTTCTGGCTATGCATATTAAAGGCCCTGTGCCAGCCTGGTTTTAGTGTATACTTTTGGACGTCTATAAGTTTACCCTCAAGAGATGGCCTGATATCTCTGTCCATACACTATAGGTGAGTTCATTATAAAGAGACATGGCATGGAACGCTTTACGCTCCCCTTGCGGTGCTACGTCGCTATGACATGGCCAGAAGCCAAGGTATTACCCCTTCCTGGGAATCACCCCATATCTGGAAACCTTTGTAGTGTCATACTACTGTAGCATGAGGCAATTGCCTCATTGTAGTGCCAAACTACCCAGCATGAAGCCTTAGGCTCCTTTGAGGTGTTACGCCACAACGATATGGCTTGCAAGGCCAAGGCTTTATCCCTAACCGGATACCTCATCGTGGTGTCGTGCCACTGTAACATGAGGAACTCCTCCTCTTTGTAATGCTGACTACACCCTTTTTTATTTTTAACATACAGCATTAGGCTAACTGCCTATTTGCGATGCTACGCCGCTGTAACTTGGCCGGCAAAGCCGAGACTTTATCCTATTCCTAGGCAGCACCCCACATATAGGAACCTCATCGTGGAGTCACCCTACTGTAGCATAGAGTTTCACTCCTTGTAGTGCTGCTCTACCATACTTCCTGTAAAGCACACCAGGCATTCACTCTGCCTGAGAACTCATTAAGGCAATTAAGCCAACCTTCCCACAGGAACCGTTTTCTGCAGAAAACAACAGTAGACAACAGTGGTTATAGGTCCGTAACCTCTCTATGTCCAATAGAACATGTACCCACCATTCCTGATATTCTTCTAGTTAATGGTCCTCCCTTGAACCAAAAGCTAGATGCCTAGTAGATAAATCTTTGAACTAATAGCATAAAACTTTATGGTCGGAATATAATAACTAATATCAGAATGCCTTCAAGCCCATTTTACATGCTGAGTCATCGACCAGCTGGCGCTTGAGGCCCTTCGTGAACGGATCCGTCAGGTTTTCCTGACTCTGAACATTAATTACTGCAATTGCACCTCTCTTAATAAGATCGTGTACTGCCCTGTGCTTTAACGGTACAGTCCTCTACTTTCCGTTGAAAAGGTCATTTGATGCCACTGTCGCAGTCGCCTGGTTGTCGCAGTATCTCGGTATTATCGGTATTTGTGACCCAACCACTGAAAGATCATACATGAGCTTCCGAAACCATTCTGCTTCCCCGGCTGTAGTATTAAGTGCAAAGAACTCAGATTCTATGGATGACCGCGAAAGAATTGTCTGCTTCTTCAACTTCCATGATATAGCAGCTCCACCCATTGTGAAAATATATCCACCTGTGGACCTCTCGCTCTCCAAATTCGAGCACCAGCTGGCATCACTGAAGCCTTCTACTACCTGCGGATCTCCGTTGTAGTACAGTGCATATGTCTGAGTCTTCTTGAGATATCTCATAACCCGTTTCACAACCTTCCAGTGTTCAACACCAGGGTTGCTCGTGAAATGACTCAGCATTTCCACGTCGAAAGCTATGTTAGGCCTTATGGCAGTAGTAGCATACATCAAACTTTCGATTACGCTTGCATACTCTAGCTACCTGACGCTTTTTCCTGAATTAGGCTTCAGCTTCAGATCACACCTGTACGGCGTACCGATCCCTGAAAGATCCCGATACCCATAATGAGTGATCATCTTCTCAATATAATGAGACTGTGACAGCGCTAGTCCAGTGTCTGTCCGGATGGTCTTGGTCCCTAAGATCATATCAGCTTTCCCCATGTCCTTCATACTGAACTTGCTCGAGATGAACCTCTTTATCTTCGTGACACAGCTCATATCCGTACCTAGGATAAGCATTTCGTCCACATACAAACAAACGATCACACCTTTTCCATTAGCGAACTTCGTGTAAACACACTTGTCCGTCTCGCTGACCATGTAGCCATTTGACCTTATAACCTTGTCAAATTTCTCATGCCATATCTTGGGAGCCTGTTACTTGCAGACTTTGTCTTCAAGACCCTCGACGACAAATCCCTCTGGTTGTTGCATATAAATTGCTTCGGTCAGCTCGCCATTTAGGAAAGCCATTTTCACATCCATCTGATGTATCACCATCTTATGTATCGCTGCGAGAGCAATCAACATTCTGATGTAGTCATCCGGACTACTAGAGCATACGTGTCAAAGTAGTCGATTCCCTATTTCTGAGAAAATCCCTTGGCTACTAGCCTAGCCTTGAACTTGTCAATAGTTTCGTCTGCTTTCATCTTCTTCTTGAAGATCCATTTGCATCCGATATGTTTTGCTCCTTCAGGAAGATCAACCAACACCCAAGTGTTATTGGAGGTGATGGATTCAATTTTATTGTCAATCGCCTCCCTCCAAAAAATCGCGTCTCTAGACTTTATCGCCTCATCATAGGTAAGCGGATCTGCTTCCACATGATAGGTGACAAAGTCACTTCCGAAGTCCTTCGGCCTCCTCACTCGCTTCGTTGACGGCTAAGCGAGATCTGGTTCAACCGTTGTTTCAACAACAACATCTTCTTGGACCACATCTTCATTGAAGACCTGCGCACCCTCATTATTCTCCGAAACATCTGCAAGAACAATATTCTTGTGCCTTGCAAATTTGTCTTCAAAATATTCTGTGTCACGAGATTCAATGATATGATTTGACTCAATATCAAGAAATCTCCGAGCATCACTCTTCTCGGCATATCCCAAGAAGATCGTCTTAGTAGTCCTTGTCCCAAGCTTCTGAATCTTCAGATCTGGAAGCTTGATATATGCCAGACACCTCCACACTCGAATGATTCAAGTTAGGTCTGACTTTGAACTAGAGTTCATGAGGAGTAATGTCAGAAGTTGCATGAGGCACCCTATTCAGAATAAAAGTGGCCGTCAGTGCAGCTTCTTCCCAGTAGCACTTAGAAAGACCCGCAGTCAACAACATTGAGTTTATCATTTCTGTCAACGTCCTGTTCTTCCTCTCAGCTACTCCGTTGGATTGAGGAGAGTACGGAGTCGTAGTCTCATTGACAATTCCATGTTCTTTGTAGAATGATGCGAATTCATAAGACCTGTACTCCCCACCCCGATCACTTCTTATTCTTTTGAGTTGTTGTCCAGTTTGCCGCTCAGCTTCGACCTTGAACTCCTTGAACTTCTCAAATGCTTCGTCTTTAGCCTTCAGCAAGTAGACGAACGCATACTTAGAGAAGTCATTGATGAAGGTTATGAAATACTTCATCCCGGCCTTTGTAGAGAACTGTTTGAAGTCACAGATATCTGAGTGTACTAACTCCAGAAGATCTGTACTTTGATTAACCGGGGGAAAGGATTTCCTTGTGATCTTAGTTTGAGCACAAACTTCATATTTCTCTACCTTACCCCCATACTTGGAGATAAGCCTTAGACTAAACATTCTGTTAATTCGTTTAGAATAAACATGTCCTAGCCTATTATGCCACATCTCAAAAGTATAAGCAGAATGAGTGATTGCATTAAACATTGAACTGATTCACAAACTGGATTTTGAACACTCCTTCGGTATAAAAATCTTTTCCGAAATATGTTCCCCTGATAGACATCACCATCTGGCCAGCATTGATGTCCATCCTGAGGCCTGCTTTACAGAGTAGGTCTCCTGAGATCAGGTTCTTGGCAATAGTAGGTTCATGCTTCACGCCTTGAAGCGTCAGAGACTTGCCAGAAGTCAGCTTTAATACCACTGTCCCGATCCCAAGCACTTCAGCTTGTGCCTGGTTCGTCACCATAACCACATCAGAAGTAGGGGTATAGGTGGTGAACCACTCCTTGCTGGAGCAAATATGGCAGGTGGCTCCATTGTCTACCCACCAGTCAACATCAGTTCCTACCACATCAACCTGCACAATCATAGCAACAACATCAGTGATCATAGATACCTTACTAGGCTCTCCTTACTCCGATTGCTTGGCTTTTGCTTTGCACTCATTCTTAAAGTGGCCCTTCTTGCCACACTTGAAGCAAGCCAAGTGGGACTTTGGCTTCTTCTTCTTCATTGAAGTACCCTTGACTTTCAGATTGTCAAGGTCCTTCTTCTTGCTTTGGGAAGCCGTATGCTTTCCCCTTGGTTCCCTTGAATGCACCAGATTGGCGTTAGCCAATTGCTTGGACAGTGCGTCCATCTTCAGTTGAGCCCGCATCTGGTCTTCAACATAGATTTCCTGCAGGAGATCTTCAAGGGTGATCTCCAGCTTCTTCCTATGCATGTTTGCATAGAACTTACTCCACCCAGCGGGAAGCTTTGAGATAATCCCTCCAACAACAAACTTGTCAGGGAGGGGCATCGCCTCGTCTTCCAGCTTCTGTCGCAGTTTCAGGAACTCCTTCACCTGCGACAGCATAGACTTTTCGTCCTCAAAGAACCACTTGTGATATCTTTCAACCACAAAGATTTTACTGCGGTTCTTGTCTTCTTCGTAGAGTTTTTCTAGAGACTCCCATATGTCTCTAGCGATAGCCTTCTTAGAATAGGATTCTGCAAGGGAATCTTCCATAGCATTCAGGATAAGCAGCCTGCAAATACTATTTTCCCTTCTCCATTTTGCTTGAAGTTTAGTAGCCGCGGTGATTGCGACAGCAGACCCAACATCCGGAACAGTAGGTTCTTCCTCCAGAAGCATGTGATCTACGTCTTTGAGTTGAAGGATGAGATAAACCTTCCTCTTCCATCCTTGGTAATATTCTCCATCAAACTTTTCTAACTTACAAAAGTCAGAATTGAAGAGTGAAACATTAACGTTTTCCATCGTAGCAATAAAGCTTTGAGATTGTCATTGCCGGGGCACAATTTTTCGATGGAAAACTGAGAATTCGTAACAATTGTAAAAAACAATCATTATTACGCAACACTTCACAAAAGGTACGTAACAGAAATTCTACTAATGCAACACTTCACAGAAGGTGCACAGATTTCTACCAACGCGAACACTTCACCGAAGGTGCACTAATAGAATTCTGATAAACGAAGAAGGTGATGCAACACTTCACAGAAGGTGCACAGATTTCTACCAACGCGAACACTTCACCGAAGGTGCGCTAATAGAATTCTGATAAACGAAGAAGGTGACAGACGAAAGATGGAAAAACTCCTGCTGGGGTGAATGATCACCGTTGCTCAAAGCTTTATTCGTCCCACACGAATAGCTTCCAGGAACCAGCAAGTTCGTCAGAGAATTTGGAACACTCTTGCTCTTCTGACTCCTCGAATGAACACGAACTCCTGTTCAAAACTCAATGCTGGTACAATACCTCTCTTCTCTCTCACAGCTTCTAAACACTTGTAAACTTTCTGTCTACTACCTGTGTATTAGCTCCCTTTTATGAGAGAGAAGGGGGAGACCTTTTATAGGCCCATGCAACAACTGCCCGGTTAGCACAATGTTAGGGACGTGGTAATAACCACCCCGAACATGGAGCAACCGCTCTGAACATGCAAAGACACGTTCTGCCGCAAGTTGCGCCACTCGCGTAACCAGCGTGATTTGCACTTTACGCACACTACGTACACTGCGTACGCTGTGCACGCTGCACATACTGCACACTCTACGTACGCTGTGCACACTACGCACACTGCACGTACTGGGCTGCGTAACTGGGACAGCGTAACTGGGCTCGCAAGTGGCTCGCGTAACGAGCACAACTTAAGCGTACTATGCGCCTAGCGATGATGCTGACATTCTAAGTGCAAAGTGTGCCAACAAAATGCCACATTATGCCTCATGAGCCCTTGAGCCCGAGCCCGAGTCTGAGTCCGTGTCCGAGTTCGAGTCCGAGTCGTTAAGCCCCTATGGGGCTTAGCTCCCATGGAAATAAATTTCCCAAGAGCAAAAAGCTAGAAGCTTACCATGGAGCCTTATTCTTACCTCTTAATAAAATTACCCACATGGGTCCCACCTTTGGGTCACTACCCATGTGCACATCCCAACAATACATAGAAGCCTTTGAGATACCACATGGTGCATTTCCGATGTGGGACTAAAACTTCACTAAGCATGTAGAGAACAAGTTCTCTACATGTCAAGAATACAAATGCCCCAACAATATATATATATATATATATATATATATATATATATATATATATATATTAGAGTTTGATGAGAAATAGCTAGCTTCCAAACATGAAAAACCTACTGCAACTTCTGAGCAACCTTTTGATGGAACTCACTGACTTTGTGAAATACAGCTCATTCATTGATTGTATCTGCCACCAATGAAATTTAATATATTCAGTGATATATGTCTGCATCCGCACACAGTTTGAAAAAAAATCAAATTAGCTCTAGAAAAGAGAGTGCAAATGATAGCTAACATCACCAGAAGAAAGAGCATTTCAGTGAAATAATTTATTGCATAATTTATCAGAGCACACATACTATAGTCTATCACTTGGCTGCGGCCCACCAAGGCAGCTTGTCTTCTCTCTCCCTCCCTAACATTATTCTGTTGGAGTGGGAGGGGTTCCCAACCTATGTGGAGAAGACCCCGGAGTGCGACGAACGCCGTCTGTGCGTCAGAGAAGCTCGGGGAGGTGACGAGGCCATTTGGAGATGAAGAAGAAGCTCGGGAGCTACCAGAGACCATACTAGAACAGGGGAGGAAGAGTTCGGGCTGAACTCTGCCCCCTTGGTTCCAGATTCATTCTGACACCAAAACACAGAGTTCTGGCAGAACTCTGTGTCGACGGGCCCAGACAAATTTTAGGATGATTTAATCACTGTTGGATCGTATCCTACGGTCCAGGTTTTGTTGCGGGATTAGGGTGTTTAAATATGATTTTTTCTAACCCTAATCACAAGTGTAACACAACACAGCGTTGAAGAAAAATAGAGAGAAAAGAGGGAAGAGTGCCATTACAACTTTGGGAGAGAAGAAGGAGGATTGAAGGCCATTTTCGAAGGAGGATCGTGTTCGGGTAATCTCTACTCGTCGTCATTGTTCTTCGTAGCCTTGTAATCAATTATTCTTGCTTCCACGTGTTGTGGGGATCCGTATTGGATCGGAAGAAGTTTGTAGAGGGTGTACTCCTTTATTTCATTAGTAAAGGCTTCTCAAGGGTTGGACTCCGATCGTCCCGTGATTTTTTCCCGCAAGGATTTTCCACGTCAAAAATTCTCTGTCTGCACGGATTGTGTTTGGTGTTTGGTTCGTGCGTTGTATTGCTCGGTTCTCTTGCAGGTACTATCTAGTTTGGGGAAAGGTTTTCGTGCTTCTTTTCCAACAAAGTGGTGTTAAAGCAAGGTTCTGAAATTCAGAAGGGTGCCAGGAGTTGACATGAAAAACTAGAGAAGAGAGATATATACTGTAGAAGCATAGAAATTTCAGCATCTCAAATCAAGAAGCATCTATACGCCCAAGTCAGAGATTGCTATGCGCCCAAGTCAGAGATTGCTATGCGCCCAAGTCAGAAACTGCTATGCGCCCAAGTCAGAAATTGCTATGCGCCCAAGCTAGAGAGTCGCTAATACTCACAGAGCAAAGCCTATCCGCCCATCCCTATGCGCCCATAGCAAAGCCGATGCATCCATATAGCTCCTCCAGAGGGGGGCCCATACTCAGGATAGCTCCATGACTTGGTCAACATCCACGACCAGTCGTGTACCGAAGCATGCGGCCACGTCAATCTCTACGAGAAGTCGTGCATCGAAACATACGACCGCATCAACCCCACGATCATGCAGCCTTCATACGCCTACACCTTATACACCCAAAGAAAGTCTATGCGCCCACATGGAAAATCAGTGTATTATCCCCTGTGGGCGCATAATAGTTGTTTCACTGCAAAATAACTATAAATAGGGGTCTCATGCCTCTTCAAAAACACAGAACGAAGAGCATTTCAAGAGCCAAATTGCTGCCATTCTTACCAGTGAGCCGAGAGTTAGCAATTTTCTTAGTTTTTCTTCCACTTTTGTAAATCGGAGTATCAACGGAGTAAAGGAGCAACAGCCGTTCTATCTCCATCGTCCAATTCCCCAGAATTCTTTTTTGTACTCGGGGATCCTCAATGTAAGATCTCTCAGGCGTACTCGATTTGTGGTGCCTTGCACCAATAAGAAAAGACAGTATTTCTTCTTCTTTTTTGTGTGTCCAAAAAAAATGACGACTCTGCTGGGGACTACCTTTTTCTCTGACGAGAAGGTGGTGACGCAATCCGATACCGATAAAGTGGGAAGCACTCAAAAGATGTTGATCGTGAAGTTCGATCATCAGGCGTTTGAAGAGATGCTCTCGAGGGACGACTCTACTTCCTCGAAATCAGTAAAGCGAAACAAGTCTTGCAAGACTTGGCTTTCAAAGGCTCGTACTGCATATCCTGCCAGTGTAGTAGAAGATATGCAATCGAAGGAGAATTCCGTCATAGGGGCGCATAATCCTTTCATAAGAGCTCCCAACGCGAAGAGGGCACTTACCGCTCCGGGCTCTTCTAGCCCATCGACTTTCCTCTTATGCAATCAACAACAGAGTGTTCAACAATCGAAACTTGGCAAAGAAAAACACTACGATGCCAAGAATCAAAGTGTTCGATGCTCTAGATAAACTCAGCGAAGCTCGCAAACGAAGAAGGCAAAATTGGGAGAAAACAGCTCTGTTTTTCAAAGCATGTGCCCAGAGCTATGTGCCCAAGGCAGTATGTGGGCGCATAACTCCGGCCAGAGGACTTCTGTCTTCGACAAGTTATGCGCCCAGGCTCTGATGACCCAGAGCTATGTGCCTAGGGCCATGCGCCCAGCCTCTGATGACCCGTTCTATGCGCTCACATCCAGGAAGGCCAGGCGAGCTGCCAGGACTTCAGGAAAGCATGCGCCCAAGGGCATGCTCCAGGGTCTATGCGCCTATAGCAAAAAAGACAAGCCCCACCACGTATAGCACGGGACTGTCTTCAAGGTCATCACGGAACTTAGGTGTTGGGGTTGTCCCTACACATGAACTAAGTCCGGATGTGCCAACTTCTCTTACAAACCCATATGCAAAGCTCGACGATGCATGTGATATAGGTTTTAAGGCAAAAATTTCTTCTGTTGATTTATACGACATGATAAATCATAAGCGTAAACCAAAGAAAGATATTGCAATTCATGGCGTACATCCGTGTACCAGTATTATCATCAACTGTTGCTGCTCCAAAGCAACGAAGGTGCCTCTGAGGCAGTTGTATTTCGACGACTGCAACGCTCTAATAATAAAAATCCGCTGTGTTTCATCCAACATGGCTTAATGGGGTCCTCCTTACGGGAGCCCCAATCAAAGAAGGTGGACTACTAACCCAATATTTTCTCTCAGTTCTGCGAACAGAAGAAGAAGTCTGCCAACAAATAGCTAACGAGCTGTTACATCTGAAGGAGTCTATATGGGTACTCGGTCAAGGATGAGATTCCTTATAGATGACGAGGACTCTCAAGCTAGGGGTGATGTTCCCTCAGCTGGGGGTAGTATTCCCTCAGAATCTGAAGCAGACGACCGTCATATTGGGGGTAGCCTTCTAGATGATGATGATCTCTTTGAGTCCGATGGTGACTATCTACATCTCCTGCCTAAAGATGAGGACCTTTTCAACTCAGAGACAGACAGTATCAGCATTAGTTGTACTGTCTCCTCTCGTATGCTATCTACGTACATGGCGGATGGAGAGAGACCCGAAGAAGCCAGTGATCAGACCAATAAGCGGCTAGAGAGTGTTAAAACGGCATTTGCCAAGATCACTGATATTCTTACTAGCATTATGGCAGTCCAAACTGCTGGGGTTGTTCCTCCACCCCAACCGAACATCTTAGCACACGCTAGTCCAGCTCATAGCAACAACCCTCATTTACTACAAAAGGAGTATCATTTCATTGTGCCTCCTGCAAATCCCGTAAATGCTGGGGGTGGTCCTTCGCCAACGATACTTGACAACCGTATAGCAGCCGTTTCTCAACATCTACTCAATCAACAGGATACAATCGATTCTCTTGTTGCCCGTCTTGATACCATCTCAAACAAAGACGAGCTTCAGAAGATGGGGATATCTCAACCCTATCCTCCTGAATAGGAGAATGCTACTTGCCCTCCTAATTACAAGCCACTGACGCTAAATTCGTTTGATGGGATGACTTTTCCTTGCCAACACATGACATACTTCAACAGGCAGACTCTGCACTTACCAAGGGATGATCCGTTCTTGTCAAAGCTATTTATAAGCTCCTTACAGGGGGTAGCTTTTGAATGGTTCTGCAGTTTGCTTGACGGTTGCATTAATTCCTTTAAAGACTTGGAGAGGTTATTCCTCAACAGGTTTTATGAAAGTAGCATGCATGTCAGTATGTCCACCCTCATCGAGACCAAGCAAAGGAGGAGTGAGTCTGTTATTGCTTTCATCGAACGCTTCAGACGACTAGCATTGAAGATGTCCTTCGGTATACCAGACTTAGAGCTTATGGATACTTGTCGACATAACTTCCTTCCTACAGTGAAGTTCTGTCTGGGTATACATAAGTATAATACATGGCCCGCTTTCATCAGGGCTGCTGATGCTGCTCAAAATGATGTTCCTAATCTGGAATTACTGGGGTTGAAGACACCTAAATATGAAGATAAAAGCAAGCACCCCCAAACTATCCCCTATCTGTGGGGGTAAAGGGAAAGAAGTCTTGAAGGTCAACACTTCTAAGGGAGCTTCCAATTCTCAGGGAGCACCTGACAAGCCCAAAGAGACTTTTTTCTTTGACTAAGAAGATGTTATTACCATCTTTTACACATTGATGAAGGGTAATAAACTGACATTGCCTCCACCACGGCGTCCTACAGAGGCAAACCAACTCAACGATCCCAAGTACTATCTTTATCACCAGTACGTGCACCATTCTACCAAGGATTGCATCGTCCTGAAGAAGAAGATACAACAGCTTATTGACAACCAAGTTATCAATCTCGAAGCTGAAGACAAGCTCGTATCTTCTAACATGATCTCTCTTCAATTTGGTGACTTTCCTCCCACAGAAGTCCCAGACGGCGTAGTCCTGATCCCCAAGGCAGTAATGGAAGTTGTCAACCTACCGCCAGCTCGTGACTCAACATCAACGTTGGTGCCACTCACGACAGAACGTGGTGAGATCATGTGGGTCCATCCAGACCTTGTTCAAGAAATGATGCAGAGGGTGGCGTCTTTCAAAGCAAAGAGGGACAAGAAATACAAGTCATGCCATATGGTGTCTTCTCCCATTTACGAAGTTCTATCTGGCGAGACGCGAACAGGGAAGACTTACCTACGGACTTATGACCCCGCACAAGAAGACGCAGTGCCTTCTCAAGCTTCTGCTCCCCCCCACAAGTTCAGAAGCTGGTCCATCTAAGTCCTCAACTATCGACAAAGCTAAGCAGAAGGAGACGCGATTTAACAAGTCTCTGAAGGCACCAACTTTCGAAGGCATTGATCGGCCTTACAACTTGACATACTGGCACAGCTGGCCAATACACCTTCCAGGTTGTCTTTGTTCGATCTACTGCGACTCTCCAAAGAGACGCAAAAAGCTTTAAGTGAGGCATTACTACATGTTGACTCTTATCTCGCTGAAGTCAAAGCTCCCGCTGAAGATCCTGTCTCCTGTCCTCACTGCCATAGCACTATGGAAGTGGTGCCAAATATCACCTTTTCATAAGAGGACATGCTACTAAAAATTAATCGTCATGATAGACCTCTGTACTTTACAGGACATATCGGGATGATTAAGGTGGATCGAATGCATATCGATCTAGGTTCCTCCCTCAGCATCATCCCTAGAAGTTTGCTCAAAATTCTAGGGATCCCTTTGTACAAACTATCTGCAACCAATACAACTATAATGGCTTTTAATGCTGGAGAAGCCACCCGCGGGCAAGATCCATCTCAAGTGCCAGATTGGTGATCTCCGAATAGAGGTTTCTTGCTATGTAATCGACGCCAATGTGTCCTACAATGTCTTGTTAGGACGTCCGTGGATACACAAGAATATGATCGTTCCTTCTATCCTTCACCAGTATTTTAAGTACATCAACAGCGATGGCAATGTGAAGATAGAGTTTGTAGATATCGATCCTTTTAAGGGTATTGAAGCCTACTACGGAGATTCGATACTTTATCAATCTCAGCCTCCCAAGGATGACATCAACGAAGCTGACGATGAAGCTGAAGTTAATTCATCCGCCAGTGACGGTCCCCTGGTCATTCGAGTCAAAGGACGTACTACTCAAAAAATTACTCCAAAGCCTCTCACAATCTGGGTCAAAAAGAAGCATCCTGATATTGTCAAACCATTGACCATTACTCTCTGCAAAATGACTCGGGTGGAACCTGCTGAAGTCTGTCCGCCCAATCCTGATAGTTACCTACGTGGTGAACTTGACCAAGTCTGAGGCTCATGTTCCGGACAATGATCCCCTCAATGAGTATATTAATACTCAAAATAATGTACCTTCAGTTGATAATGTTATCCCTGAAGAAGAATTTACATATTTTCTGAGTAAAGGTTTATCTTTGAATTACTCTAATGTCTACCAATCTGTAAACCAGTACATATATACATTATAAGTCCTAGAGCATGGCATAGGACCACATCTGTCACTCCCCAGAACCAGAATACTGGAGAGCGGGGGACAGACACAGCCAGCTACGTATATAGAAGTGTAATCTATCTCGACATACGATGACGACTGTCTAGGTGCATAAGGGTTTATTTACAAGCTATCAGTCTCCTATGGTCAAGAATAAGCCTAGTGTCTCAATCTCAAGCAAGTAAATACATGTTACAAGATAGTAGATCATCAGACATACAATGTAAGGCATCCCAAACATTACATATTCAGATGATCATGAAGCTAGTCATACAAAATATGAAGACTAGCAAGAGTTTCAGTCATACATGATCAACCCTAGGATTTGTCAATTATGTTACTGCCCGTAGGCAGACAAAAGTATAAGTTTTAACACGAGCTAACACTTGCTCGACGGCTAAACGCCTGAAAAGAATAATTTTTACAATTGAGCGAGAGAGCAAAATAAAACCCACTCGTTGCCAGGGTTACGTCTAGTGTTCACCATCTGGCTGGAAGGCTGTGAGATCCTCAGGTCCTACTCCGAAATCTGGCCATACAAAACTAGCTGTGTCAGACCCCAGAAAGAGCAAGTGCCACAAGGAAGGCTTCACTTAAGAACTAAAACCAGTATATTAGCACATGAGATAAAAGGATAACAAAAGACATGAGTTAGAGAAAAACAAGATGATAAACGATAAGACGACTAAGGGATCATTCCTGTAGCCAAGTTACAACCCGTAAACTAAACAAAGACCGCGGTTGTAATCCTTTCCCTGAACAGAGCTTAGTCTCCAACCAATTATCGACAAGAGTAAAGCATGGACAAGCATGTGCTGAAATAATCATAGACTGGCATTGCTTAGACAAGACTAGACTGGACTACATCCATCAATCATGACCAAGCAAAGAGTACAGCTTGATACTTTAACTAGCAAGGGTTATCACAAGCCTAGTTACGAGTAAGATGCAATGAGACGTTCCAGCAGTCACAGGCCCTGCAGCTATCCAGGTTATCCAGGCAAGGTTGATTACCAAAGTTATCCAAAATTATTAAATGGCTTAGAGTGTAACACATAACAGTGTGCCTTGTACTTTTTTCATGAGTGTGTCCCACATGACAGTGGACTGGAAATGTGCCCTACTCGATATCAGGCTACAAGTCCATCAGGTGTGGCCGGGATAACGGGATCGTCTCTAACTGGAGAAATATCTCTTAGAATGAACTACTTGATCAATCTAGTCATTAACCTTAGTCAGATTCAGTATGAATCCCTGACGTGGTAATCAGGGACTCATGTCCTAGACATGATGTAAGACGAGACTAGACTAGTAGCTTGTACAAACAAGTTTTAAGAAAGCACCCACGGTGACATGACGAGAATTTACTTAGCAAGTCGAGATAGCCGTCGCAACGACGTTCAAGGTTACATGTCATATTTACTTGTCAAGAGTGCGCCACAACGGGCCACTATCATGTACTGGCCTGTCATATTCTTGTCTGGGGTACGCCACGATGGGCCACTGTCATGTTATTACCACGTTCATGTTCATGTATCATGCCGCTCACATATCATATCGTGTACAAATTATCATGTAAATATTTCTTGTCAAGGGTGCGCCACAACGGCCACCATCAAGTGCTACCATTCTATTAATATGCGCCCACATATGGGTCTTAGGGCTATGCGTCCAAAGGGGAAGGGGCAAGTCAGAATGCATAACAAGTCTCATGGCCATATGCGCCCAAGTCAGGGAGCCATGCGTCCACTATTGGCACAACATGGGTCTATGAATGATGCAAGCCCAAGGTGAGCTATGCGCCCAAGAGGGAGAAGTCTATGCGCCCAAACAAGCATGAAAATGCCTTGAAGGATTATAAATTAGGGGCTCAAGCACCATCCAGTGTAGGTCATGCGCCCAAGGTCATGCGCCACATGAAGGTCTATGCGCCCAAACACAAGGGTGTCTATGCGCCAACACATGGACTTATGCTCCCACATGATCTGGCTATGCGCCCACAGAGTTGCACTTCATAGTGTGCAAATAAAAGTTCATCACCTTCTCCAAGTGTAAACCCTCTAAAAATTTTTTACTACAATTTTTATTTTTGGTGTTAATTTTGTTTTTCGTATTTATACGTCGCGTACGAGTTCGTATTTTTCGTAGTTGCTCGACGAGAACGAATATGTGCGAGGTACATATTTTATAAAAATATTTTATTATGGAATTCAAAATTTATTTGGTAAAATAATTATTTATTTACTTATATTATCTTTATTATTCAATTTACAAACTGTATTGATTTAATATAAAAAGGGCTATTTACTTTTATTATGCAAATAAAATTTATAATTTCAAAAATGATGTTCTACATAAATAATCTTTTACATGACTTTAAATTTATGAAAATAAATGTATTTTAAAATTTATTTAATATTAATATCTTATTATTTGAAAAAGTATTTTAAAATATTATTTTGGTTTAAATTTAATTAATTATGGTAAATTATATTGGAAAAGTTTTTATTTTAAATGGAGTTTAGATTTAATGTTGAATTTATCTATGATTTGGATTGGAACGATTTAAAGTTTAAAGCGAATTTAAATTTATATGATATTATCTATAGAGGATTTAAATCCCCCAACTCCTTATCCTAATGAGAATTCCTACCTCCTATAAAAGGAGAGGTACTCTTCCAAAATTTTCTACCACAACCACAATTTCCATCCATACAGTGCATTGTGTCCGTGCCAACCCAAGGCAGCGTGCATCGTGTCTGTGAATCTTATTCCAGCTTCAGTACAATTATCCGTATCGTGCCCGACATCCCGACGCGAGACATCCAACCCGACATGGCCAATTCCAATCAAAAATCCCAAAACCCTAAACCCATCTCCCCGGCCAACAAAACCACCATAGCCCTGCCTTCATCGTGCCCCGTCCTCGATCTCTCGGCCAGGCCGTACAGCGCCAGCACTCCACCAGAACCACCATGCTCGCCACCACCTCCATCTACCCGACCATACCCCAACACCACCGACACCACCACCGTTGCCATCGTCATCATCCCCTTCGCCACCTTCAACCCGATCACCACCAACTCCCGTCCATCCTCGCTGCCATCACCATCACCGCCACCTACGACAACCCCTCCTCCTTCCTTCCCCAAACCCAACAACCCCATCACCATCATCGGCACCATTGCCGGAAACTCGCCCACACCGCCAAAACCATCACACCCAAAAGAAATTTGAAACCCTTACATCGCCTCCGGCCGCCGAAGTCCGCCTGGGCGCGACAACCCCGAGCACCTCGCCACACCCATGACGAGACTGTGCCTGACTCCTGGCCGAGCGCCGAATCACCGTTGTAGCATCCTTCGGCCACGACCCTCGCCGACCGGTGGCAGGTCAGCGCCTCACTGCCGCCGACACCAAGGCAACTCCGCCTTGGCCGACTCCTCCACGACGCGTGCAGCCTTTCCGTGCCAGCTATTCTCCGCCACCGCCCTCTCGCCGGCGCGGCCGCCTCCGCCGAGCTCCGTCGGGTGCTGCTCTCTGACTGCATCCGCCGAGCACCGCCCACGAGAGCCGCGACCGCGCTCTTCCCGTAGCTGCGACTGGAGCGCCGTCGCCACCCCCCAGGCTCGCCGCCGGCGTCGAAGAACCGCCCGCGCAGGACCCCTCTGTAAGGCTCTCCCCCATCCATCTCTCTCTTCCGAACAAAATTGGGGAAGAATCAGTAGTTTCTTTTAAAGTATATTTGTTTTTATTTTTATTATCATTACTATTATTATTATTATTATTATTATCATTAATATTATTATTAGTATTATTATTATTACTATTATTATCATTATAATAATAATTATTAGTATTATTATTATTATTCTTAATATTATTATTATTATTAAGGATATCATTTTCCTTATTAAAAAAGGTTTAGAAATAAAAATGTATAAATATTTATAAATATGTATAAACATGGTTTCTTTTAGTATTCAATTTCTTATACAAATTTTTGTTGACTAAAATATATATAGTAAAATATTCCAGAAATGTAGCATCCAAATTATAAAAAGTATTCTAGTATTTTTTTATTATCAAATAAATAAAGATATGATTCATCTATTTTACAAACAGAGAATTTTGTCTAAAACATTTTTTTATTTATTTATTTCAAGTATTTACCAAATTATTTTACTAACAAAAATCTAGTCTTAAGTATTAGAAATATTTTTCTAAGAATAGTAGGAGTATGTTCTTCACAATTTCTCCTTATTTTTTTTACCATTGGTCACGACTGATCACGCGTTTCTCTTCTCATGAAATACTGGACCCTCGTATATCGACACCGGCCATTGGACAGAACCGGACTTGTTGGATCATTGCACCACACCAGACGTAACATCAGGCAAGACACCTTGTCTTTACTGTTTAATTTTTTGCTCAATATCATGCATGCTTTTTCTTTATGTTGTTCTTTCAAAACTATATATAGATGCAAAGTATTATACTTTATGCAATTGGCTTAGAATTAAGGGACCATCGTATGTTTAGTGCATCTCATAAACTGTCACGATGTGCCACGAATTGTGTGTGAGTTATGAGTCGCATATAGATGCGGACTTGCGTGCTGACTGATCATTGGTGCGTACAGGCCGTACGTTAGGATATAACTGCCAATAAATTATGTAGAAGACTTGGCAGTTATTAAGGATTAAACAGTATCTTGGAGTCGACACATGTATAGTATCATTGGGGGGAAGGGGACAGCTATTAGCGTAGGGGCTATATTTATTTTTACACACATTTTGGGCCGATGGTGACTCTTATGAGCACTACCTTCTGTCCGGGCCGATAGTGTCTCGTATGAGCGCTACTTGACGACCACTCTTTATTACTTGCTTGCGTGAATCCGTTACAGCCCCTGCGTAGAATGTTGTCCTCATAATGCATATCATATAGAATGGTTAGAAACCTTTACTCGTGCATACTTTTCTGTTGAGCTTTTATTATTCAGTTTATTGACATGATATTATGTTTCTTGTTACGTCCCTCTGAGGACCTGGTGATCTCTCCAGGTGTGTGTTTCGTGGTTTCTTGCAGGTGCTTTAGCTAAGGCCATGTCCTTCTATTCCTTCGAAGATATGATCGCACTTGCTTCGTCTCGATATTTTTGCGGGTCATTTCCTTGTATACTTTCTCTCATTTTGAAAGTTGGTAGTGGACTTTATCTCCATCCAACAATTGTACTATAAATATTCAAGTTAATTTTATACTATTATTCTTTTTATTGTGGATGAGATTTAGTTTGTCTTGGATTACTACATTATACAGCTTATGTATACATACGAGTCTTCATATATTGGAGTAGACTTCGTATGTATACAGCTGGCATGATACGTATCTAGTCGTAAGTATTTTGGGGCTGGGGCGTTACATATTTTTGTGGTGGCCCATGCAGGTCAAGTTTGCCGTTTCGGTTACATGACTGTACCGAGCGGGCCTGCAATATAGGATTAGAATCAAGGAGTCTCATCCACATACTTGATCACCTTCCTTGACCTTCCTTGATTTCCATGTTCCGACTCCCGTGGCTTCCCTTGATTTTCGCACCTTGCTTGAACTCTTTCTACCAATACCCTATCATCTCGTACTTAAACATGGTTAGAAAGATGACTACACTACTATATACTTATTAGTCAACCCTATGGCTAGAATGATTATATTGACAAATAATATCCATTGAGGTTATATTTGAGTATAAAGGTATTTATTTTTCCTAGAGATAGATCTTAAGGATTAGTTGATTTCAAGTTGGGTAGTAGCATATTACCGCCTTCAAAGGATAGTTAGAATTTTATTATTACAAGGTGGTAAACACAAGAGGATAGCTATATCGAGAAAACAAATTTTTGATTTACGATTTTTTTTGAAATGGTGAAATAGTTATGATTTATTAGGGATATGAAATCGATTGAGAAATAACTTAAGTTTTTATATTGTGACGCATGATTTACATTTAACTTTAAAGTTTGGATTGTAATATTATAAAGTTTATCTAGAGATTATTTAAGGAGTTTTAATTATGATTTTTAGACAACTAGAGAAGACGAAAGTTTAGTTTGAGAGAGCTTGAGGTTTAAAATTGAGTCGTACGATTTATAAGTTTATTTAATTTTGAGTTGAAGAAATGATGGTAAAATTTTGTTTAAATACTTGGAGGATATGAAAGCGACTTTGAAGGAAAAAAATTTAAATTTTAAATTGTGTCATATGATCTATGATTTAAAAAGTTAATTAGATTTTAAGTTTAAAGCCTTAATTATGGATATTTAAATTTTGGTAAAAAAAGATTTAATTTGAGCTACATGATTTGCGATTGATGAACGGGCTAAGAGTTATTCTCGAGGTACATTTGAGAATTAGAAATCTTTTTAAAAAAAAAAGTGATGGCCTATTATGAAAATTTAGTTGTGCCGTATTAGCTATGATGAAGGTTATTTAGAATTTATTTAAAGGAAATTAAACTTTAAGTTATGATTAAATACTTGATGGAGTATCTTTAGATTTTATTCCAAAACTGTTGAGGAACTTGAAATTTGAAATTAGATCATATATTGGTAGAGGACCAAGAAGCAAGCAAGTCACCCTAATGGGATACAAGTATTCCTCATTAATTGCCACATCATCCATGACCATGATAGTTGCACATACACAAGTGGAGTTAGTTATCTACCAACCATGTGATTATATTTCAACCTTGATTCGCTCGACCTTCCATCAATTCTAAAACTTTCATCTTGACCTTCTAATCGTTGGACATTTGGAAACGATTAGAACTATTCCTTGACTAACCCCAACCTAGAAGGGTACCTTTTCTCTAGAAACCATGTCCCTAACTTATTTTACTTTTGCCCGTGCCTTAATTTGATCCAATTTATTCGTGCGTAAATATCACCTTGGTGAACTCTTACTTTCTATTTTAGATGTTTTGGTGTCCCTAACCGTGACATTGATATTCGGAGCACGAGACCAGCTGTTTCATCCCAACAGATTATACATACAAGACCTAGACGAGCCCACCTTCATATAGGTATATCACGTGCCACTAAAACACGTCTTCTTGTACTCTACTTTCATGATATGACTTTTGGGCCAAAAAAAAGAAAAAAAGACTAAACTGCAACATTTACCATGATATCGATATATTTATCGACCATGGATCTCGACTCAATTTCTTCAATCCGATGTGTGATTGTGTTCTACTTAAATCCTTAAATGCTTAGCCTGTGCTTATTGTTAACCCGTGCCTTTTATTTTTGTGCATTATCTTAAATTGCTTAGGCCCATAAATTTTATTTTCGTGCAATAATTAGTACTTATTATCCAAACCCTATCACGACCATTGAGCCTAACCAATACTTTCTTCTAAACCGTTTTGATTTTTCTCTTCGAAAATTTTATTTTGCTCTGCTATTATCCATGCAACCCTGTTCTTGTGAATCCTTGGGCTTAGATAAAGATTTGATCATAACACCCTTTGGTTAGACATGGACTAGATTGGAAGGCATCATAAATGAGATTAGTGGCTTAATCAAGTAAAATGATACGTGATTATGAGACATTAGTTAAATGTGTTATTTGATTAAGAGGTGTGTATTATGTTTTGGGGAGATCAAAGGATAGTATTTGCAAGTGCCAAAAGGTTTGAGATTAATCTAAAGTTGAAATGAAGTTTATGTTTGGAGCATAAGGGATAAAATTTTCTTTATGTGATAAATAAATCTAAATTTCCTAGAAGAGTTTGACCTTACTTCAACTACCTTGATTAAAGATTTTGAAATTTGAATTTCAAGGAAATTAAGGGTCCGTTTGGATAGACTTTCTGAAATTTTGTTCTGAAAACAGTTTTCTGAAAGTAAGTTATAAACTTGTTTTCTGAGTAGAGTTATTCTAAGTTTGTGTTTGGTTACTTTCATCTGGAAAGTGATTTAAAATTTTTTTTTGGAGATTCTGTTTGGTAAAATATTTTTGGAGAGTGATTTTCTTAACCGTGTCCACACTTTTCTGTGTCCATCTGTCCAATAAATAATTTTTTGTATTCGACACGTGTCTACCACAGATATCGAGGCTCGACGATAACTCGAAACCACCAACGGCTCGCAGTTGACCGGAGGAGGACTCGACTCCGCCGCTGGGTCGCAGTCGAGCAGAGGAGGCGGCCAAAGGCGGGAGGAGGCGGCCGACGCGTCGAGCTCGAGGCAGGAGGAGGCGGCCGACCGAGCTCAAGGCGGGAGGAGGAAGCCAGCCGAGCTCGAGGCAGGAGGAGGAGGCCGTCGGGTCGCACTCGTCCCAAAACCCTAACCCTAAGGCTCGTCACCGTGGTCGCCGTCGAGCTCGGCTCGAGGCAGGAGGAGGAGTTCCAGTGGTCGGCTGGCGTGTCGAGCTCGAGGCAGGAGGAGGAGTTCCAGGAGGAGGCGGCCGGCGCGTCGAGCTCGAAGCAGGAGGAGGAGTTCCAGTGGTCGGCTGGCACGTCGAGCTCGAGGCAGGAGGAGGAGTTCCAGGAGGAGGCGGCCGGCGCGTCGAGCTCGAGGCAAGAGGAGGAGTTCCAGTGGTCGGCCGAGCTCGAGGAGCTCGAGGAGGGCCTCCAAGGCCGCCGGCTCTCGTGAGGTCGACTCTCGTGAGGGCTTCCATGGAGATTTTTTTTAGAAGAAAACATGCACAGAGAGAGAGAGAGAGAGAGAGAGAGAGAGAGAGAGAGAGAGAGTTGGGACTTGGGAGTCTGTTGGGGAGTGGGGTGGAAATGGGGCCCACATATTTTGGGAAACCCCTCTTAGAGAACATGTTTTTTCTACTTCCTAAAAGCTACTTTTAAATGTGACATTTTGAAAAAAATTTTCGGATGTAATATTGGAAGTGGTGGTTGTCCAAACGTTGTTTGAGGGAGGGCTTCATTTATAACTCAGAAAGCTGAGTTATAAATGGTAAGCAAATAGGCCCTAAAGCTCGAGGAAATGCGCATATTTATGTTGGAAAAGAAGGATAGAGATTCATTGAATATCTATTTTGAGGAAAGTATGAATGGCGAAATCTATGGGAGAAAATATCTATGCATATATAGATATGATTGAGAAAAGTAAATTTAAATTTATTTTGGGCTTATCTAATTTCGATCGTTCGGATAACGGATTCGATATATAATATAGTGGGAATTCAAGATTTTATGAGTAAACTTTGGAGGTAAACTTCAAAAAAAAAGGAAAAAGGAAAAAAGGGGTGGATTATAAAAATTTTGTGAAGAATAATAGACGAAAGGTTGAATGCAAAAAGACATTGATGATTATATCGAGGGTTATGACAATATCAAAAACACAACTTGAATTTGAAGATTGAATATAGAAAGGCCTTGGTGATTATGCCAAGAGTTATGGCGATATCAAAAACAAGTTAGATTTTGAATATATCGTAAGATCGAGGTGAAAGAGATTCTTGCCTATTTTAATACACGTTTGTTGATTGAATTTGCTAGTTGTCATGAGATATCTTCCAAATCATACCTATGAATTCATTTTCCTCGATATCGTAATATTCGATTATTCAAAAAATTAATTTCATTGTATGCCTTTTAACTTGATCAAATTTCTGTTGCCTCAACCCTACCTACCCTATCTATTCCTAAATTTCGAGGACGAAATTCTTTTAAGTTGGATAGGATGTAAACCCCTAAAATTTTTTACTACAATTTTTATTTTGGTGTTAATTTTGTTTTTCGTATTTGTACATCGCGTACGAGTTCGCATTTTTCGTAGTTGCTCGACGAGTACGAATATGTGTGAGGTACATATTTTATAAAAATATTTTATTATGGAATTCAAAATTTATATGGTAAATAATTATTATTTACTTATATCTTTATTCAATTTACAAATTGTATTTATTTAATATAAAAAGAGCTATTATTTCTATTATGCAAATAAAATTTATAATTTCAAAAATGATGTTCTACATAAAAATCTTTTACATGACTTTAAATTTATGAAAATAAATATAATTTTGAAATTTATTTAATATTAATATATTATTTGAAAAGTATTTTAAAATATTGTTTTGGTTTAAATTTAATTAATTATGGTAAATTATATGGAAAGTTTTTATTTTAAATGGAGTTTAAATTTAATGTTGAATTTATCTATGATTTGGATTGGAACAATTTAAAGTTTAAATCGAATTTAAATTTATATGATATTATCTATAGAGGATTTAAATCCCCAACTCCTTATCCTAATGGAAATTCCCACCTCCTATAAAAGGAGAGGTACTCCTCCAAAATTTTCTACCACAACCACAATTTCCATCCATATAGTGCATCGTGTCCATGCAAACCCAAGCCAGCGTGCATCGTGTCTGTGAATCTTATTCCAGCTTCAGTACAATTATCCGCATCGTGCCCGACATCCCGACGTGACACATCCAACCCGACATGTCCAATTCCAATCAAAAATCCCAAAACCCTAAACCCATCTCCCGGCCAACAAAACCACCACAGCCCTGCCTTCATTGTGCCCCGTCCTCGATCCCTCGGCCAGGCCGTACAGCGCCAGCACTCCACCAGAACCACCATGCTCACCACCACCTCCATCTACCCGACCATACCCTAACACTACCGACACCACCACCGTTGCCATCGTCATCATCCCCTTCGCCACCTTCAACCCGATCACCACCAACTTCCGTATCCCGCTGCCATCACCATCACTGCCACCTACGACAACCCTCCTCTTTCCTTCCCCAAACCCAGCAAACCCATCACCATCATTGGCACCATCGTCGAAAACTTGCCCACACCGCTAAAACCACACCCAAAAGAAATTTGAAACCCTTACCTCGCCTCCGGCCGCGAAGTCCGCCTGGGTGTGACAGCCCGAGCACCACACACCCACGGCGAGACTGCCTGACTGATTGCGAGCGCCGAATCACCGCTGTAGCTCCTTCGGCCACGATCGCCGGTGGGCAGGTCAACGCCTCACCGCCGCCGACACCGAGGCACTTCCGTCTTGGCTGACTCCTACGGTGCTTGCAGCCTTTCCGCGCCAACCATTTCCGCCACAGCCCACTCGCCGGAGCGGCCGCCTCCGCCGATCTCCGTCGGGTGCTGCTCTCTGACTGCATAGCCGAGAACCGCCCACGCGAGCCGCGGCCGCGCTCTTCCGTAGCTGCGACGGAGCGCCGCCGCTACCCCCCAGGCTCGCAGCGACGTCGAAGAACCGCCCGCGCACGACCCCTCTGTAAGCCTTCCCCCATCCCTCTCTCTCCCGAACTAAATTGGGGAAGAATCAGTAGTTTCTTTTAAAGTATATTTGTTTTTATTTTATTATTATATTATTATTATTATTATTATTATTATTATTATATTAATTACTGTTATTATCATTATAATTATTATTAGTATTATCATTATTATATAGTATTATATTATTAATTATTATTATTAAGGATATCATTTTCCTTATTAAAAAAGATTTAGAAAAAAAATGTATAAATATTATAAATATGTATAAACATGGTTTCTTTTAGTATTCAATTTCTTATACAAATTTTGTTGACTAAAATAATATAGTAAAATATTCCAGAAATGTAGCATCCAAATTATAAAAGTATTCTTGTACTTTTTTATTATCAAATAAATAAAGATATGATTAATCTTTTACAAATAGAGAATTTTATCTAAAATATTTTTTATTTATTTCAAGTATTTAACA